>CM035628.1:31160463-31760463 GCA_020496765.1 Gossypium stocksii | reverse complement strand
TTTCCATCTTGACTGTCGAAAAATAGTCAAAAGAATGCATTTATTATACTTTGTCTGCTTTGAAATTCAAATACTTTTCATTTTCTTTTTAGTCAATCAAAATAAAAATTAAATTACGAACAAATTTGCAGTGAAATATTTCATTTTTTAGAGATTGATTCAAATCTATTAAATTTTAATGTTATTTTCTAAAAAAAATATTGATAAAGTTTAAATCAATTTGTCTCAGAAAAGTTTTTCGTAAAAAATTTCATTACTTATGTAACAAATAATTATTCATTTTAAATTTGGTAATTATTTAATACAAAAATTAGGAAAAAATTTTAAATTTTACAAACCAGGTTAAGAGGCTAATAATGTCCTTAATTGATTTAAAAAGTAAAACTATATAAATGAGACATATGGTGGTCTATTAATCTTGTTTGTAAAGTTAAAAAAGCTGTGTATCAAATAATAATTATTTTAGGTTAAATTTTGTTATTAGTTCCTGTATTTTACGTAAGTTGTGGATTTAGTCCTTATACTTTAATTTGGTCATTTTTTTTCTCTATGTACTTTTTCCATTTTTAAAATTTTAGCCCTCACCAAAAGATAATTGTTAAATTCATTATGTTGTTTCTGAAATCTAATATGGCAAATATTTTATCATATGTGTAATGTCATGTCAGCTTGCTATTTTCACATATTAGTCACTAAAAATCCAATCATTAGCAACTTTCATTTGCGTAATATTGAAATTTTAAAATTCAAAAAGTATAGAGACTTAGAATGATCTAACTAGAAAATATGGGCTAAATATACAACTATACACGAACAAGACTAGTAATTGAATTTAACTAAATAGATAATTTTTTTCAAATTTGAAAAGTACAAGGAATAAAATTGAGCAATTCAAAAAGTAAAACTGTACAATGACTAAATTTGATCAAATTAAAGTATAGAGATTAAATCAATAACTTTTGTAAAGTACATGAACTAAAAGCAAATTTTAACCATTCTTTTAAATTAATAAGGTAAAAGTATTATGAAAGCCCTTGTATTAGGGATCAGATTGCATTTTGCTTTATTTACTCAAAAGTGAGCAAAGTAATCCTTATACGTTAGATTAAAGAGAAAATCAGTCATTTCTGTTAAAATTTGCATCTATTTCTACTGTTAAAAAACTAGTGTAGCTGAATAATAACCAAACAGTTACACGTGATGCATCACTTGTATCTCATGCCGGCATACATGACCAATTTTTAACTACCTAATAAGGAGCAAAAGAATAATTAAGAAAAGAGGGAATTTTGTAGATTATTTACGTAAATGGTATGTTTTCTACAATAACTTTAAGTGTCGCCAATTTGTCAAGCGACACTAGCCCCCAATGAAATTCCATCACTTAATCATTCCAAGTGAAAAAAACTATTTTTTTAAAGTGGCGCGTTGTCACATTGTTAGGCAACACCAAAAAAATATGGGTTTCCTTAAAATTCTAATCAAATACGGTAAGAATGCTAAAGTAATAATTTTTTTAATGTGGTGTTACTTGACACATTAGCAGCATCGATTCAAATTTAAAAAGTGAAAATATTGGGGTGCCATGATTGAGTAGTCATATCAGGGAAAGGTATTGCTTGATAATGTGGCGGCACCAAATTTGCATTTTGAACCCACTTTCCAACCCCCCAAAAAAATTATTGTTGTTTATCAGTTGTTGTGATGATTTATGTGATCGTACCTGTAAAACTAAATTATTATCACGATAAATGGAAGCGCACCTATTGAATAGTAGTATAGCTTATGACAAGACCGGGATGTCAACCCACAGGGACTAAAAGTACTAGTACTAACTTTCTTTTTATTATCTAGCCTGAAAATAAATGGAATTTGTTTTAAACTAATTAAACTAAACTAATTAATTAACTAAGAACGTGACAAAGAATGAAATTGGGAAAATGCTTTTGGAAAACCGATTGATTAAGACAATACCCAAGGAAGAATCCACCTAGACTTCACTTATTATTCGACTCTGAATTAGACGATTTATTCATTTGACTTGATCCGTAGAAATCCTTAATTTATGTTAATATCTCTTTCAAGACTAAGAACAATTAACCCTAGGTTGATTAATTGAATTTTTTTTCTAATTAAACCCCCTAGTGTTGCATTAACTCGATTTATGGATTTTCTTATTAGATTTGACTCTAATCCGACATATTTTCGTCGTCCTATCTCTAGGATTGCAATCAACTCCTCTTAATTATGTTGGATCTACTCTTAGACAGGGATTTTTGCTCCACTGAATAAGCACATTCGATTTGAATTAATATCCTGAAATATTAACACAAGAGTTAATAACACAATTAAGAACAAATAAAGTATTTATCATATAATTCAGAAAATAATAACAAGATCCGTCTTAGGTTTCATCCCCCTCAGATATTTAGGGGATTTAGTTCATAATTGTAAAAGAAAACATCTCAAAATTGGGTAAACAACAAAACATAAAGAAAACCCAAAAACCCTGAAGGAAATTGAAGGGAGATCTTCAGTCTTGATGGAGATCCTGCTCCTGAGATGAATCAATCGGCGTTCTTCCAGTAATTCCTTACTTTCTACTCCGTGTGTCCTCTTAATCCTCTCCTAGGATGTTTTTATAGACTTTGGAATGCCCAGAATACCTAAAAATTAGCCTTTTCCGAATAAAATTGAAACAGGGCTCGACAGGGACACGGGCGTGTGACCAGCCCGTGTGAAGGTGCTCAGGCCGTGTGCAATACCGACTTGGTTTTGGGTCGACACGGCCGTGACACACGGGCATATGGCTTGCCCGTGTGTCTCACACGGGCGTGTGGTTTACTCGTGTGGAGGTATCCAGGCAGTGATGAATACTGATTTTGGCCCATTTTGTTTGTTTTTGGCCCGTTTCTCGCTCTTTTCACTTTCCTATGCTCACCTAAATATAAAATATGAAATTAAAGGATTAGGAGCATCAAATTCATTAAATTATAAGAAAAATCATCCAAGAATATGCTAAGTATGAGTTTAAAATATGTTTCTTTTACAGTTTATCATCAGTTCCAAAATAACTAATTAGGAATGAGATATGTGGAATGATATATCTGACCATGCTTGCTAAATAATTACTCGCTTTTGCCACATGCTCTCGAACCTAATATGAGTGTCGATATATCAGTAGCCTCAATTATCCCATTTTCACTTTTGCCTTCATAGTCCAAAGTAAATCTCAAAAAAAAAAAAAAACCCTCCACTATGAATCTACAAAAATTAACATTGCCATGATAAATTTTCAATCAAGCCCATTTATCATTGAATATTTTTGTACTCTTAATTTATGTTCAATTTACTTGTGTAAAATGATTTCTTATGTAACTTTATTTTAATTATGAATACTTTAATTCTTTAGTAATATAGTATTATAAACAAATAAATATTTAATAATAAAATGTGTTGTTGTCATTATTTATTATTTTACACTTATCAATTTTAGCTATCAGCTAAATTTTATTAAACATTTTAAATAAACAATTAATAAAATCAACTTATCAAATCAACTACTACAACCATCCACAAACTATAACTTATAATCCAATTGCAAAAGAAATTATTCCAATTATACTAGTCAAATTGCACTGAGTAATCTTTTGACTGTTAGCTCAATTAACTCAATAAACCAATTTATAAAAACGAAGCTTCCATATATATATATATACCAACTCTATATTCCACGACCCCACTTTCTCTCTGACTTCCAAATTATGGTGTGAAACACAAGATTAGTCGTTTTAGCCATCGTCTCCACTCGGCTTGACGCGTGCGAGATTCTTACCTCCTCGACCCTCGCCCTATAAATTCCAGCATCCCAAATTTGAAAATCCTCGTAAAAAAAAAAAAAGCAACTTAGGCTACACTTTAGATTTTTCTTTCTTTTTGAAAAATTTGGTAAAGGGGAAATGGGAAGTGAAGCTGGGATTGTGAGGAAACCCAGATTTCTTGGCCTCCATGGATTTAGAACAAGTGGAGCGATTCTCAAGACACAGATAGAGACCAAATGGCCTAAATCGGTATTGGAAAAGATCGATATCGTTTACCCAGATGCGCCGTTTCCAGCTCAGGGGAAATCTGATGTCGAAGGGATCTTCGATCCTCCTTATTACGAGTGGTTTCAGTTCAATAAGGTAAAAAAAATAAAAATCAAATAACAATCCCACGTTTTTCTTTCCTTATTTTTTGGTTATTTCCGTCAGTTTTTCCAAATCGATGCAAACATGGATTTACTTTTTTTTTTTATCTATTTTATGTTGTAGGAATTTACGACTTACACAAATTTTGACGAATGTCTTGCTTATATCGAAGATATTATGATTAAACAAGGACCTTTCGATGGCCTCCTAGGTTTTTCACAGGTTTGTTTTCCTGTTTGTTTGGCGAGAATTTGAAGGAAACTTTTTACGATTTTCAATTTATTTTCTATTCATCCAAACAACAAACTCATTTTAGACTATTGAGTAATCATACAGGGAGCTATCTTATCGGGTGGGTTGCCCGGATTGCAGGCGAAGGTGCGTATAAAATTGAGCATCATGTTTTCGGTTTCATTTAATTATATTTAAACCCTCTTTTTAGGGCCGTAAATAAGGGTATTTGGCCATTATTGCAGGGTATGGCGCTTACAAAAGTTCCCCAAATAAAGAATTTGATAATAATTGGAGGGGCTAAATTCAAGAACGTAACAGTGGCAGAAAACGCTTATTCTTCACCCATCCACTGCCCATCTCTTCACTTTTTAGGTATAATATCCCTTTTTAATTTCTTTCTTATTTCCCAAAAGTTTGGAGTACACATATTCATTTTTTCAATTCATTAAAAATAATATATTAAATTGTAATTAAGTAATTCAATAAAAAACAACGGACCCTGATAAGTTTATAAAATAACATATAGTGGGACTAGCGTAATTTTCATGTGCAGCACGTGATCTCTTGTTTTTAACGTTGGATTGAATCTTTGAAAGTTAGGTTTGTTTTTTGTGGTGGCAGTGTCTTTAATTTGATTAATCTTACCGAAATTCTAATCTTTATTTTTCGGTAATATAATTAATAAAATTTTGTAGACTTGACTTAGAAAGGTGTGTCCGAAAAATACGAGAGTATGTGTAAAAATATAAATTCGAAAAATAGGTTTGAGTAAAAAAAAGTTCATTTAGAAAATAGGCCAAGTCCCGAGTAAGATTTTTTGGCTTGAGCCCAGTTCAATCCAACTCGAATTTGCAATAAAAAAACTTCTACTATTTTGTTGTTGTTTTTTTTTTCATTTTTTGGCATTGTTTTGTTACTGTTTTATTATCATGTTGCTACTATTTTTGTTGATAACTTTATTTAACTATACAACTTTTTTAAAATTTATTTTTAATTTTTTGGGAAATATTTATTTTTAATATTTTTAATGTATTTGGTATATTATATTTTTTAAAAATATATATAAAAATAAAATTTTAAAAATTAATAGGGGTCATTAGGCAATTTTTTTAATCAAGCTGAGTTTAGACCTATCAGGTCTAAAATTTTATTAAGACCTAGCCCATAAACATTTCTAACTTGACCTGACCTTTTTTGATAACTGGTCCGGAAAAATAAAACCCAAAATAAGATATTTATTTTGACGTAATAAAATAAATGGTACTCTATATTATATATATACAAGTATATATTAAAATTGTTTGTGATGGAGGAAAACTGGTTTATAAATGTATGCAGGAGAGAATGATTTCCTGAAACCATATGGATTGGAACTGTTGGAATCGTGTGTAGATCCTGTTGTCATTCATCACCCAAAGGGCCACACTATTCCCCGATTTGGTACCTACTTTCATCCCTTTTTTTCTTCAATCTTCTCACTTGAATCAGAATAATATGTATAAGTTACCCTCACGAAATAATAACTTTGAATTTAACTTACTCATCTATCTTTTACATTGCTATATATATGCAAAATTGTTGCTTTAGTTATTGCTTATCCTGATTTGATTGATAGAATCTCATTCCCTTTCTTTAAAATTTTCAGATGAAACTGGATTGAAGATGATACTGAGCTTCCTGGAGAGGATTGAAAAGGATATTTTGTCTGAACAAGAAAAGGATTTATGCTATAAAGAGGAAGAGAATGCCGTAGCAGCTTAAAGAAATGGATATATTTATTGTTTATTTTCGAATGCCAACTGGGCCAAAAAATATATATGTTATCATTATAAAAAGAAAAATACTTTTAAATAAAATTTCAGAATTTTCTTCACTTTTACTATCACTTTCCAATGTTGTTAGACTTTAAATATTTAATTTTTTCAAATATATTTTATAATTTCATAATAAAAAATTAATGGAAAAATAAGAAAATGATTAGTAAATAAATAATTATTATTTAATTTTTTCAATTTTTTTAATATTATCCTTTAAACATTTTGAAATTATCAAATAGTTTAATTATATTTTACACTTAATTTCATCTTTTATGACTTAAGTTTAGTATTTAATTTTTTTAATTTATCAAAAATCATCTAAATGCCTCAAAATCAATAAAAATATAAAAGGAAAAAATATCAAATTAATAATATATATGATTATTATTATCTGGTATTTAATCGTGTAGATATTGATTTGTTGCGATTTGATTGAAATCTGATCCCTCTTCCATTATAAAAAAAAAAGTAAAAAAAAATTATACTCAAATACAGTAATTAATTTTATTATTAAAAAATAATTGAATATTAATAAACATTTATATTAGTCATACGTAAAATATATTTTTTTTGCTAGTTTTCTTATATATGGTGCATGGTTAATTGTGTGTATTTATTTGATTTTTGGTACAAAATTTCTAATGTTTCGATAATGTATTAATGTGTATAAAAACTCAAATAATATGTATATAATTAAAAAAAATACCAAAGTGTTAATGTTCTATACTTTTTTGAAATAACATACATAAAAGTTTATATTTATGATAAAATATAAATTAAGATAAAAAATTTTAAAATAAGCTTTTAACTATTTAAAAATATACACCAAAGTGATAAGAATATCTATAATTCAAAATTTTAAACATTCGGTTTTCAATCTGTTATTCCTAAATAAATTTTATATTTCAAAATATGTTTTTACGATTGATTTATTTTAAAATATTTTAAATATTTTTTCAACGTTATCTTAAAATTTTTAAAATATATGTCTGTTTAAATATTATCTTTAAACTATTTTCTAAACAAATATATCATAAAAAATTATAAAAATAAATATTATTAAAACGAAATACATATTAATAGTATAGATATTTTCTATTAATCAACTTAATACCAAACAATCTAATTATAACATCAAGTAAAAAGAAAAAAAAAAACTATCTTTAATTATTTATAAAGATAATATAGAATTATAAACATGCATGTATCTAATTTTTTAATAAAAATACTAAAGTAAAATATTTAAAAATATTATATATTTAATCTATAAATATTTTAATTAATAATATGTACCATTTTGTGCTTCTGTAAAAAACAAAATATGCTATAATAGATAATATATATGTATGATTATCTCCTATTTATGTATTGGGATAAGTTATGAGTAATTTTAGCTATTGTATAAAAAAGAACAAATATAATCAGAAGTTAAAACTCTATCCTTATAAGTAAGCAGGCTAAAAGCGCTGTCAGTCTTCATGGTCTCAATAATATTAAGTAATATTGTTAAAAAAAATTAATAATTAACTAAATTATCAATCAAGTCTTAGCTCAATTGATATCGATATTGTTGTCACTACATTGAAGCGCATTCTCCTCCTATTTAAAAAAGTTAGGAGGGACTATGCCTAACTGTAAATATTGTATCAAAAAATAAATAAGAACAAATATGATAACAACCTCTAATGAAATTAATATTCAAAATAGTAATTTAACTGATTTAAATGAACCTAAATTTAGAGAGTAATTTATACGAACAACTCAAATTTACATAATATATTAAAAGATATCTCAAATTATAAAACTCATATTTGGTCTATTATTGTTATTATTGATCAAACTCGTAAATAAAAAGCAGATAATAATTTTAGAAAAAATTGGAAAAATAAACAAGAATGAGGGGAGTGTTGGGCAAAAGCAGAAAAATGATATGCTCGCTTCTCAGCCAAGCACCGGTCTCTCCCGCTTATTATTATAGGAGCTCTCCTTCCATTTACAAACCCAAACCATCGAATCGCTTCTCTTGGGTTAAACCTCGTCATTTTCTCTATCTCTCTCTTTGCATCTCCTTCTTCATCCAGTTTAAAACCCAAGTTTTGTTTTGTTTTTACAGGGTTTTCTGGCTCCAATTCCCAGCCCTGCTATCCGAGTATTTTGTTCGAAGCCCGGTGAGGTGGGAGAATTAATGGCTTCTTCCGTTCAAAATCAGGGTTCTATTTCGTACCTAACCCAACGAGAGGCTGCTGAGGTTGATGAAACTCTCATGGGCCCTCTTGGTTTTAGTGTTGATCAGCTCATGGTTAGTTAAGTTGCCCTTTTTTTTTTTTTAATTCTTAAATTTACATTGTTTTATTTTTCTATTTCTTTCTTTTGGGGTTTTGTTTTAAAGCTTCAGTGGTTTGAGTTTATGTGAATTATCAGGAATTGGCTGGTTTAAGCGTTGCCACATCGATTGCTGAGGTAATAATGACTATTACCAGTTTTCATTTCGTTTTGCTGAATTTTGCTGGTTTCTATCTACTAATTGAATTCATGCAAAATTCCCATGTTTTTAAGTTTATCTGAGCTTTCTGAGCATGTTTCCGGCACAACATTGAATTGGTTTCTTCTAGAATGTCAAATACTCAAATATATTGTTCAGTTGACAATTATGCTCCAGGTTTTGTAAGATTATACCCTATTTCAGTGCGGAACAACAGAAGGAGTTTTTCTTGTTACGAATTTCACATTTTTTTTAAGTTTATCTAAGTTTGCTATAATAAGTTTCCTACATGACATATTGAATTGGCTTCTACTAGGATGTATTAGACAAGTATTTATAGTTCAGTTGACAATTATGCTCTGAGATTATATAAGATTATACCTTCTTTTTTTCAGTTTGCAACTGCAAAAGGAGCTTTTCTTGTTACAGGTTTATAAACCGAGTGAGTATAACCGTGTTCTTGCTATTTGTGGTCCGGGAAACAATGGAGGTGATGGTCTGGTTGCTGCTCGTCATTTGTATCACTTTGGGTATAAGCCATTTGTGTGTTATCCTAAGCGAACTCAGAAACCCCTTTATTCTGGTCTTGTCACTCAGGTATGATACTAGCTAGAGCTGTAAGTGTAATGTTATTGAACAATAAACAATATGGGTTATCTGAGTTGTTATTGAATCTGTTGGTACCATAGCTGGAATCTCTGTCAATCCCTTTCCTTTCAGCTGATGAGTTACCTATGGACTTGTCAAAGGACTTTGACATTCTAGTGGATGCTATGTTCGGCTTTTCATTTCATGGTAAATACTTAATAGTTAATACCCGTACTATTTTTTCTAATATATTTCTTTCAACTTCATGTTTATGTATGTTTTTTGTGATGCAACAAAAATATTTTGATGTCATGCTGATATGATTATCTTATTCATCCCCATTAATATGTCTTACAGTTTAAGATCTTATTTTGTATCACTGCTATCAGAAATTTCATACTTTTTTTAATGCAAAATCGATATGTACGTATCTCAATTTTATTTAATAAATAAGCAAAGCTATACAATCTCTGCCCCGGTTTTATCGCTTATTTTCACCGGTTCCATCAGATTATGTCATTAAATCATATATTGCCTCTTGGTTACTTTTTGTTCACTCATTTTTGGTTCATGTATCTTTCATGATCCTAGTTCTATTTTTGATAATTTTGTGAACTACGGAATTCTGCCTCTAAATTCATTTCTAACCTTACAGGTGCACCAAGGCCACCTTTTGATGATCTGATTAAGAAGCTTATTAACTTACATTATTATGAACAAGCGCAACAAAAGTCCCCTGTTATTGTGTCTGTAGATATTCCATCTGGATGGCATGTTGAAGAGGGTGATGTTGGTGGTGATGGAATTAAACCTGACATGTTGGTATGTCTTTTTTGCTGCCTTAGATTCTTTGGAAACATTTTTTCTGTTTAACACTTATGCACCCCTTTAGATTAAATATCTAACTACTAAAATTTCTAATTTGAAAGGTTTCTTTGACTGCTCCAAAACTGTGTGCAAAGAAATTTTCCGGGCCTCACCACTTTCTAGGTGGTAGATTTGTCCCGCCGGCTATAGCTGAAAAGTATAAGCTTCAACTTCCCCAATATCCAGGCATGTCTATGTGTGTTCGAATTGGAAAGCCTCCACAAATTGACATATCAGCCCTTAGAGAGAATTATATATCTCCAGAGTTCCTTGAGGAGCAGGTGGAGGCTGATCCTTTGGATCAGGTATGGATGCAAGACAAACATGCTGCTCCTTCATTTTACTTTATTTGAAAAACCTTTTGTTTTCATTTGTATTTTCTCACAATAATTTATGGTATTTATTTCTTTCTAAATGTAAACTGTCTTGCAGTTCCGCAGATGGTTTGATGATGCAATGGCTGCCAACTTAAAGGAACCAAATGCTATGGCATTGTCAACCACTGGAAAAGATGGAAAACCGTATGCTTCTTTGGTTTGCTCAATCTTTCTGCTTCATTCATACTTCTTCTCTCTTTTTTTGAACCTTGACTTTTTAAGCCATAAAATGTGTCAATTTGGATTCATTCTGCTATCCTAAGGGTAAATATTATGAAGAAATAAGCACATGTTCATAAGATTCTCTCTCTAATCTAATGGAAGCACTCTCATTTCCGCTTCAGGCATGGATCCGAAATAAGAGCATTGCGGGCACCTGCTCCCAATGGGATCCTTAAGAAAATTTGGGAACTATTTAAATTGTGGCTGAACTTTTTGAAGAACTTTGCTTTTCCTTCTACTAAATATGATATTCATGCTTGTTATTTGAGGTAATTATAAAATGCTCTGTAGAAATTTGATTGTTATTAGCCATACATGTATTTTAAATGCTAATGTGAATTCCATGCAGCATCTTTTCTGGAAGAATCACACATTTTGAACTGCCCAAATTGTGGAAAAAATGAACTAAGAAAGTAAATTTTGCACTTATGAATATATTGACTAAAGTTTTTAAAATTACAAAAATGACTTCAGAATGAAGATTCGCCACCCTAACTGAGTGAACTGTTTAGAATGAATAGTCATGACACTACGCGGTAAGAAAATGTTTGTCATGTTTTAATAATGAAAATTTTTTGCATTTAACATTATAAAATTATGTTGAAAGCAAGTGTGGAGGAGTTTGTTTATATAAAATATGCGCTTGGTTGATCTTATACCTGATGTTTTCATAATTTTAGTAAAATTCTTTTAATATATTTTTATTTCTTTTAAAACTGTGAATGAGTAGCATTTAGGTTGTGAATGGTTGTTGCTTCTTCCATCTACATTTTGTTTGAAATTTTTTGTGCCCAAAGTTAGTTCATGCAAATTTATGGGTGCTAGACTGTTAGTACTCTTCATCAACCTCTGCCATTATACATTTGGTTTAAACCAATGACTGCCTTGTCAAGTTTCATCTTGAAAGTAATTCATATATCGTCACTTCTATAAGTTCTTAATGAAATAGATATGGTGATGATGACTGTTAGCAGCTTAGTTTAGACTTTAATTGCGTTATTTCAGTAGTTACATTTTAATGTTTATTGATTGACCTTTTCTGCATCTTTCTTTACTATCTTACCATCTGCTGCAGCTCATCGAGAATGGTATTGCTAAAAGGGGTTGACAAGGATGGTTTTGTCTGGTTAGTGTTCCTTTGTTACCGTTGTGAAATCATGTTGTTACATATTATTCGTTTTATTTCTTACGTTTTTTACTTTATGCAGGTTCACCAATTATGAAAGTCAGAAGGCACGTCAATTATCAGAAAATCCTCATGCAGCACTTCTTTTCTACTGGGATGGGCTTAATCGACAGGTAGTACATTGGATTCTGGCTTTTGCTTGTCCATTCTGAAAAATGTCAAAGTAAATGAACTATAGTTGATGTGAAAATTATAGGATGATTCTTCTCAAAAGCATGGTTCATATTTGAACATGTGACTAACATCTGCATGCTAAGACTCAAATTATTGATTTAAGATTACCGATTCTAGCCCCAATTCTTTATCATTTCCCTTTCTAAGCTTGTTTTGTTTGATGGGAAACATCCCAAATGTTTAAGGTTCCTTCTAAGGTAACGGACATTAGGATTCAGTGTGGTTCATGCCAACTGTTGAACTCCTTTATATATGTTTTGCTTTATTTTGAATACTGGAACTTTTTATGTTATAAATATTGGGTGTTTTATCCCTGTTTGCTACCAGCTGAAATTTTCAAGAAGTAGAACAATTCTATGTTACTTTGACTCTTCATTTTCTTTTGAAGTATCCAACATCCATGTTTGATGCATAGGCGGACATAGGCATGTAAAGGTATGACCATTGAAAGACCCTCCAAGTACACATCCATGTCCGACACTTACATCCCTGTTGTAGTAAAATAGGAACAATTGACAGGTGTAAAGTTGGATTGAAGGGATGGAATAACTGCTTTTCTGGCTTGAGTTAGCTTAGAGACCAACCTTGAATTCCAGCTGTTGATTCTTTAGGCTGTTGGAAGTGATCTGGAGCAAACATAATCATCAAAATAATATGGTAGATGGTGACTTTGGATAAAACAGTTCGATACTTATGAATGAGGCTTTCCTCTGTGTCTCTGTATGTATGAGTGAGAGAGTGAGAAGGAGAGAAGTCCACTGATGGTGAGTTAGATGATGCCAGTTTTCACTCATGCATGGATGCTTTTCAGTTAACATGCATAACTACAAGCAGAAACCACCATGCTTCAGCAGGAAATATGGTAGATGGTGACTTTAGATCAAACGGTTCAATGCTTATGAATGAGACTTTCCTCTGTGTCTGTGTGTATGTATGAGTGAGAAATTGAGAGAGAGAGAGAAAGAGAGAAGTCCAACGATGGTGAGTTAGATAATGCCAGTGTTCCAGTCATGCATGGATGCCTTCCCAAGGGTGCGAAAGCGAAAAGTTGTTGAACTATCTGAAATCTTGCTGATGCATGGTGGTTGCTACTTGTAGTTATGCATGTTAACCAAAAGACATAACTAACAGAGTGAACAGTGTTGAACTATCTGAAATCCTGCTGATACATGGTGGTTGCTACTTGTAGTTATGTATGCTCCAGAGGGTCCAATGAATTGAAATGTTCCAGTTTTATGTGGAAAGTTGTTTTGGATCTGTAGACTTATAACTTGATTTATTGAACTTTGAATTTCCTATATTAATTGAAAGTTTACTGCAGCGTTAAACAAAATCTGATTAAATGTTGCAAATTTATAGCATGTTGATATGTTTCCATGATGAAGTTCCATGGGCTATAATGAACTGTAATTTCCAGGTAAGAGTGGAAGGATCTGTTGAGAAAGTTTCTGATGAGGAATCAGAGCAATACTTTCACAGTCGTCCTCGAGGCAGTCAACTCGGAGCAATCATAAGCAAGCAGGTCTGTTATTTAAGATTCAGTTAGAATGTGGTGGAAACATGGAATATATGTCCATGTCATTTTTTCAAAAATTAATTTCCATTAGAAGTAAAAATGATCAGTTTGATAAAAAATTAATGTATTTATTTTCTTGCTTCAGAGTACTGTAGTTCCTGGACGCCATGTACTGCACCAGCAATACAAAGAACTAGAAGAAAAATACTCCAAGGAGTAAGTTTTCGGGTTTTTAATGTTTGATCATAATAATTTGATTTTGTGCCAATATTCTTCTAAGCATTTGTGCTGGGCATGGATTTATTGGCTTGATTTGATAAGTGCTTCTTCTATTTACTTCTATCTTTGATAATAATCTTGTTCTATTTACTTTTATGTTCAATCATGATATAGAATCTCGATCAAAGGTGTTCATCATCTCAAATGATCAGCAATATGAAAAATCTTGAGATTCAGATGGTTAAAAATCAAGAAAAATTAATCCTTACGTTTTTCTTTATGCAGGAGTTTAATTCCAAAGCCTAAATACTGGGGAGGATATAGACTTAAACCAGAACGTTTCGAGTTTTGGCAAGGACAGCCATCCCGTTTACATGACAGGTGGTTTACTCCCATTGTCTTTTGCTATAATGAATATAAAGAGGATTTACCCAAATTCTATCCTAAGTTCAAAACCTTTCTGTTTTAGATTGAAATAGAATCCGATTAATAATCGAACCATTGGATTTGGATCCTTGTTCAGATAAATGTTATTTCTGTTCTGAGCTGATGATTAGGTCAATTCCTGAAGTAGTTTACGGTTGGCAATGCTTTCTATATTTAATTTGCATTAAAAAGTGAATCAAGCAAGTCCAAGTCACTCAAAGCTCTTCTTACCCTTCTGTGCCGTCTTTTTCACCGTCTGCTACCTGCAATCCAACCCCGGACCCAACGCAATCACAACTTATGTTGTTCCGACACTTCATTTTCCTTGTCCAACACCCCTATTCAATCCATATCCAGACATGGGTATGTTGGGAATATGATCCTCAAAAGGTCCCTCAAAATACTAGAAAAACTTATAAAAAATTGAATATACCAATGGACGCATATCCAATCCTTGCACCAGAGTTTAAGTAATGTAGCGTACAACACTCACATCTCTCAAAAAATGCCACTAGGAAAAACAGAAGCCTATTATGATCTACCTCTCATTTCAAACTATTGTATGGTTAAAATTCAGATGAAAGTTGGTCCAGGTGATAATAATGTGTGTGCTATTTGGCAGGTTGGAATATTCCCCTCAAGAGACCGACGGAAAACGAGTTTGGAAAATTGTTCGGTTGGCCCCCTGAGTTCGTATCTTCAGCTTCTTCACTGTCAAGTTAGCCTGTGGTTTTCACAAACCTTCTAACCTGCAAGTATGTATTTTCTGTGGCATTGAGGGGCGGGGGGGGTGGGGGGGTGTGCATGACATTTTACTATAAAAATTTTATATCCTTGACTCTTAAATACCAAAAAGGATCAAAGTGTAGCTCGGGTTTGAAAGATGCGAGTGAATGGCATGGTTCAGGATCTCTTACATGGAGATTGAATCATGAATGAGGGAAAAAATATCCTGAAAACGCAAGAGTAGTAAATTTACTTTTAAATTTATTTGTGTTCTTACCTATTGCTTTACTTATAATTTAAAGCCTAGCTACCGTTTTTATCTACAAATTTTAACTTCTTCTTGGTCTGCGTCTATGTTACTTGTAATATGTTTTTCTATAGGGTTTTCATGATGATGATGTCATATCAAACATCATATTATGCGTTTCTGTTTTTCTAATGCATTTTAAGGGTCCTTTAAGGTCGGGGTGGTGAGCAAAATCCGATTTGATCCAAAAAACTAGATAAAAAATTTAAATTTTGAATTAAATAATTCGAGTTATTTGAGTTAATCAAATTATTCGGATCAACTCGAATAAAAAATTAAGTTTTTCGATTTAACTCGAATATGAATTACACAATTCGAGTTTTCCGAAAATCCGAATAAGAAAAGAAAAAGCTATGTCGTTTTGATAAATGTTTACTTTTTTAAAAGTTAAAATTCAAAATAATTAAGTTAAAAGGTAAAATTAAGTCGTTTTGATAAATGTTTACTCGTTAAATCATTATATTGTTCATGTAGTTAAATAATCTTGTACTTCATCTACTAGTTAAATAATCGGTCCATCTAAACGCAACATTAAGCATAAATAACAGGATTCGTTAACTCGACTCGATTTGACTAGAAATTTTTTGGCTCGATTCGATTTGAAAAAAATTTAAATTGAATTCGGTTGCTAAAATAGGATTTGTCAACTTAATTAACTCGAATCGACTCGATTGAATACTCACTCTTACTTTAAAATGTTGTCGTCATATGAAAACATTATATCATGCAATAGATACGGTATGGCCATGGGCCACCCCAGCCTATGTCTTAAGAAAAAAACAAGTCATACAAGAGAACCAAAAGCAAGTAAAAAACAGAACACTATATCCACAAAACATTAATAACAGTCTATGAGGGAGGGATCGTTTTTATTGATAGTAGCCACACACCATCAAACAGATTCAAGGAGACAGAAGGTCAGTCACTGCATTGTCATGTTTTTTGGAATACTTGGCAGAGTTATATCAATTAGTAGAAGTTATGACAACAAACTTATCATTTTTTTCAGAAGTGATTGATGGTCGTTATTTTGCTATTAAATTTTCCGGTCAATATTTTAGTCCAAAAATACCTAATTTACTTACTACTTTTAATTTTTATTATTCTATCACTTAGGTTGATATTTTTATATTAATATTGATAGTTTATATTGATGTAGCATTTATAATCAATCTAATAATGACATGTGGTAGTCTTTCAATGTGTCATGTGGTATATATAAATTTTAATTTATTTTTGATAATTAGGGAAGAGAAATGGCGTTACTGTTAGGTACTAACTTAGGTAACAAAAACAAGTTGAGGTATAAACTGCATATTAATCCTTATTAAAATTGATTACAAAAACTTTATCTCGTTAACCATAATAAAGATTATATTATTCAAAGTTTGCAATTTCAGTTTCAAGCTGTGAAGCATGAAATAATAGCCATAGCAGCGCCTGCAAAACCTCCATATGAATGAACAAATGTAGTTCTTATAATATAAATTATCAAAAGGAGCAATAATCTAAAACACACTTTTTGTAGTTTTCTTATTTTCTATGAAATCAAACAGCAGCACATCCATATTTCTGTTTTTCAAACGTTAATCTGAGCCATTCCGATGTTTTTCTTTCGGATTTCTCATCATCAAATCCAATACCTAATTTTGACATATCGAATTCACTCAAATTCCTTCGTTTCACGATTCCAGATACGTAATTTTTGCTGTTTTGGTTCATTGGTCTCGGACTTTGCAGAAATCCCATGGACCTCGATTTCGTCAGCTTCATTAATGGCGTTTTCGTCTCTACTCCACGGTTTCCTCTTACCAACGCCATGTGATCATCGTCCAACCCGATGTCATCGGGGCTCGTGTCTAACACCATCGACGCCGCTGATGCCTCCGTGATCAATTTGGTTCTCGCCATCCGATCACTGGTAGCTTCAATGTCGTGATCGACTACACTAGTCACACTCGATACTTTCCGGCTGTTCCTCACCAATGACTTATCCACGCCTTTCACGCACCGCCATCGATTACTCCAAACAGGTCTCGCATGAACTCTCTTCCTCACCGCCGTCAAACACTCTACCACCTCGACTATCCGGGGGCGTTCCCCCGCATCGGACTTTACGCACCTAGCAGCCAACGCCGTCAAACTCCTCACCACCTCCTTATCCGCCGGAGAACCGACGCGGAAGTCACAAATCGCGGCGAAATCTCCGGCCTCGATCAGCGGAACCGCCCAGTCAACGACGGACGACGGACTATGATTCATGTCAATGGCACGTCTTCCGCTAATAATCTCCAGTAACAAAATGCCGTAGCTGAATACGTCACTTTTAGTGCTGACGTCAGCCGGCTCCAAATAAGCCGGGTCGAGGTACCCTAACGTCCCCGCCGGTGGCGTGCACTTGAACCGTACATCCTCCACGTGTCCTCTTAAAGCAAGCCCGAAATCACCCAACCTGGCGTTCCAGTTTTGATCGATCAAAACATTGGAGGATTTGATATCCCTGTGGATCACCGGCGGGTTACTCGAATGTAAATCCCGAACCGCTTTCGCAACCTGTAAAGCGAACCGAACGCGCATGTACCAACCTGGCGATTTATAAGAAGCAGAATGTAAAAGATCGTATAGAGAACCGTTCGGCATATATTCCACGACGATTAATTGATTCTCACAAAGGGTATCGGAGCTGTAGCCAATGAGATTGACGAGACGAGGATGATAAACTCGGGAGAGAATCTCAATCTCGTTGTCCGCCGGAATGTTACAGCTCATCTTCGTTTTTTTAACGGCGGCGATTAACTTGCCATTATCGAGAACAGCTCTGTAGACAGCTCCGTGACTGCCTTTACCGAGGAAGTTGCCGGAAGAGAAACCACTGGTAGCGGAAACGAGATCAGCGTAAGCAAACTCCCTGATTTCGCCATTGTTTTGGGTTTTGTGGGGTTTCTTTCTGAGATGAAAACCACAGTTGTAAGGATCGCAGACAGCAATGGCGGACTCAGCATTGCAAGAAGAGAGGTAACCCATTCCGATAGAGAAGTGGGAAACAGCGCTGTATGGTGAGAGGGAAATAGAACGGAGATCGAAAAAGCCATTAGTTGGGAAGAAAGAAGAGTGTGGGTTTAAAGTGTGTACTCATTTGCAGCTTTTTGAGAAGCAAAAGCGATCAAAGTTTGAAACTTTAGAAAAAATTAGTAATATTTATTTGAATTGATTATTGATCTTGCCATGCAAAAAGTAAAAAAAATAGGAGACTTTGGGAGGAATTTCTCGGGGGAAGGTTTACAGAAGTGGGGTAAAGTGGGTTCCAAGCCGAAACAGACTTACTTAAATTATTCAAAATCGATTTAAAAGTTTTTAAGAAAATATAAAATAGTAATAACACTTAATTTATTTTCATTTTAAATTATGTCAAATAGGATTTAATATTTTGTTTAATTATTAAATTAATAATTTTAATAATAATAAAATTTTATTAATATAATATCGGTAATTTAAAGATGTAATTATAATATTTTAAAATTTGAAGATTAACTTAAAATAAAAATAATAATTTGAGGATATTTTGTGAAATTAACACAAAACAATGAAGCTGAGATTTGAAACCTTTGAGGGCAGCCAATTTAGAGGTTGTTTTAGTGTCTGCTATCGTTCTAAAAGCGATACTCTCTCCAACATTTGGCGATTGATACGACTTCTCTTTCGGCGTTTTGTGCTCGTTTTTATAAACATTTTTGTTTTTAGTTTTGAAATTTAAAAGATAGGTGCATGTTTGTTTTCTTATAGGTATGTTCTTTTTATAATTAATAAATTATTGTTACATAAATTAGCAATAAAAAAACAGAAGGATAAATTTTACCCAACATCATTAAACTATTAAAAAATTTATGTTTTAATCAATCAACTTTAAAATATTACAACATGTTCATTTAATTATTCATAAATTTTTATTTAAGTCACAAAATTGTTAAACTTGTTGTATGCATGGGCGAAGTCAAAACAATTTTTTGGGGCGGCAGAATTAAGTTGTATATTTTTATAATAGTAAAAATATAATTTCACCGTTTTGATAACTTATATCTTTAAAATTTGAAAAGATTAAATCATTTTTATAATTTTTGAGGGCTAAAGTGTAATTTTATAATTATTAATTTAAAATTTTATAAATTCTAAAGTGGTTAAAAGAAAACTTTTTCATTTTAAAGGGCCTCACCTGGCTACACCCTTGGCTATATGACCTTCTCCGTTCGCTCCATAGAAAGCTTTTTTCTTCTACATTTTTTTTATGAAACAACTTTGAATGTAATGAATATGCAAATAAAAATCCAAACAACTTTCATTTTTAATCTTTGACACTGACCATCAAATTGAGTTGAATCTAAAGTTTGTTCTACTCGTCAATGGGTATTGATTCATTGTACTTGTTGTCAAATTATCGCTTAAAGCTCACTAGCCAGACCTTAAAAAAAAAACTTTAAAACTAATTTAGTGATCATTTAACTTAAATAAAAGCTTTGAATAATTTAGTGACTTAAATGAAAACTTTTAAATAGTTTAATGATCATTTTATAACTTTTTTAAATTGAGTGTTAAAAGCACAAACTTACTATTAGTTTAACAACCCCAAGTGTAGTTTACCCAAAATAAAACTAATATATTAAATTTTAACCAGACACTTTAATCTAATTAAATCGGGATGAATCTCAAAGGTACACATAAACTTTAATTAAATGTGCAATTTGATACATGAACTTTGATTTGGTACAATTATACACTTGAAATTTTAATCATGGTTCAAATGTATACGTGAAAGTTTAATTATAATTCAATTTTACACATTTAAAGAAACAATTGTATCGATCTATCTTTATATTGGATAAATTTAATTATTTATGTATGAAATATGTAAATTTAAAATGATGTTATATTGACCATTGTGTTAGTAGTTTATGGAAATTGAATTAAATCAAAATTTCATATATAAAATTACACAAAATCAAAGTTCACTATAACATTACATAACTAAATTTCATGTGTAATTTCAAGATTTATCCATTAAAATTTAAAAATAATTTTAAAATTAAATCTAAATATAAAAATTTTTATTATCAAATAGTGTCAACTCGAATTCATGGAATTACTGTCCAAAATCCTACTCCTCTGAATGAAATAAAATCTATCAAAGCCAAGTCTAAGTCCACATAGAATCTTACCAATATTATGATAATATATACGGAGAATTAATTACTAAATTCATTCTAATAAATACATTGAAAAATTAATATACATGACCGATGGTAAGTAAAAAGATATAATTTTCTATAATTAATTTAAATTCGGTAAAAGGATTAAAATCTTCCATTGATTAAGGGTTAATTGGCAAAAAATTCCATGGTTTTGGTAAATTTGATCAAGAATTTCAAATCCCAGTTCTTGAAATTCTAAATTATGTTGGTGCAAATCTAAAGTCAAAATGCAATGATGGTAGGAAACAATCTTAGACGGGATTTTACTATTATTAAAATAAAAAAAAATAAGATTTACTATTAATCGCAATAAATAATCTTTAATCTAATTTTGAAATTAATTGAATTTTGTGGTTTAATGTTAAAATAAATCATATTTCATTATTTTTTCAATTTTGAAATCGATTATATTAGGTGTTTTTCTTTACATTATTATAATTTATATATCAGTTTTGTTGACTATTTTTATATTTTATAGGTTTTGAATATTTATTTAAAATTTTAAATTCTCACAAAATGAAAATCATTTTAATATCAATATCAAAATTTTAAAAGTAAACATATATTTTAAGTTTTCAATGTTGTATTTTTTAAAGAAACTAAAAGTAATTTAATTAAAACATACAACTTACCTATTGCAAATAAAAAATATTTTATAATTAATTAATTTATAATATCATGCACTTGTATGTTGGCAGGTTAATTATTCATGTGTTTTTTTAATCAATAATTCATGTTTTTATAATTTGTAATATAATGTTATACATCAAATTGTGTCAATATCACTTTACATGCATTTTATTTTAATTATTTTAAGTATTGTATTCATTTATATTTATGGTTTTATATTTTTCAAGTCATAAATAATGCTAAACAAACAATTTTTTAAGTTAAAATCGTTTTTAAAAACTAACTTTTAAACCTAAACTCAAAAGCTATAATCTTTAACTCTTGTGTTCGGAAGAAGCAACTTTTAAGTCAAATAATCTTTTAAACTCTTATTTATATTTTAATATATTTTATGTAATATTTATATTAAGTATACAATTATTTCTTTATTGAAATTTATTTCAAAACTATAACATTATATATTAAAATTTACAATGATTTTATTTTAGTATTTTGAATATAGTTTATATATTTAAATTAAAATTTACAATTAACTAATATTAATGGCTTGAAAATATTTAAAAAATTATATTTTATATATCAAAATATTAATAATAAATGTAATTTATTACTATTATTTTATCAAAGTTAAAAAAAATTATTTTAAGTGACGGCATCTCCATGAAAGCTTATTGGGTTAATATATGACTTCGGCCGCTGAAGTATACTTAATTCCACAATTTGGTACTTAAATTTTTTTCTCAATTGGATAATTATGGTTTTACGCGCTCCTCTACACCTTCATTATAGAATGTTGATGTGGCACTGTTTGACAGTTTGACACGTGATAATTTTTTTTTTAAATTAACCACCTTTTATAATTTCTTATAAAATTATCTCCCAGTGATAAATTGAGACGTGGCAAAATAATAAAATATATTTTAAAATTTTAACGAATCAATTTTTTTATAAAATTTGAAAATTAAAAAAAAAATATCCCAAAATTAATATAAAATTCATATAGACATTGAACTTAATTAGAGCAATAAAAAGGGTGAAAATATATGAATGACTGGGTGTGTGTCCTTTCCTTGCACGAAGCAAGCAATAGGATTGGTTCAAGAGATAAAGAAATGGCCTAAAATTTTAGAAAACCTTTCCCTCATTTTATTCAAGCATACACAGATTTTACATTTAAATCTCATTTTGTAAGAAGATTATCGATATTTATATTTAAAAAAAAAATTTAAAACTTTCCTTTCATTTTATTTATATATCGATAGATTTGACATTTAAATTTCATTTTGTCACAAAATCATCATATTTAAGATACTTATATTTATATAAATTGTAGAAAATCTTCCCTTATTTTATTTATACATCGTCAGATTTTACATTTGAATTCTACTTTATCACAAGATCATCATATTTAACATACTTATATTTATATAAAATTTTAGAAAACCTTCCCCTTATTTTATTGATGCATTGACAAATTTGACATTTGAATTCTATTTTGTCACAAGATTACCGTATTTAAGATATTTATATTTATATAAAATTTTAAAATTTTACATATTTACATCAAATTTATTATGTTTTAATTATTATTTGGTATAAATTTTATGTAATGCAATGGTATGGTGTGAAATATTAAGAAATCAGAGGATTAAGGTGGGTATTAATTTGAAGTGATAGGCCACCGCCTAAACAAAAGCAAAGACAATTAGAGAATATAAGATGGGCCGGTGAGCACGACAGGCCGGCCTGACCAGTCAGTATCTAAGTTCGCTTTAACCATACTTCAGATGGTTGTGGATGTTGCTTCACTTTCGAAATCAACAGTGACAGACTGTGTGTGTGATGTGCGAGGTTTTAGGGATGTAAATAAAATATTAGTGTTTGTAAATTATTTGAGTTTGATTTGAAAAATTTTAAATTTGATTCGGTAATTATCGAGTTAGAATTTGAGCTTAGTAATCTTGATTCGGACAGCTTACGAACCTTATCAAGTTTTTTATTTTTTATATTACTGAAATATATTATTGCTTTAAATATATATTATTAACACTAAATTATTAAGTCAAGCTCAAGCACTGTACCTCAATTATATCTTGTGTTAAGCTCGAGCTGAGTATCGAGCTCCAAATTTCTAGTCGAGCATAGTAGTATTGGGCTTGACTCAGCTTGATTACACCCCTAGGAGCTTTCTTCAATTTTGACTTTTGCCTCTTTCTACCCACTTTTAACTTTGACCCACAAGGTTACACCCATAATATAATTACTAGAAATTCTATCATACGCTTTCTTGTGTAAAAACTACGTATTTAGAATACAAGAGTGTGCTTCAATATAATGTACAATAAATAATGAAACATGTGGTTTGAAACTAATTATGTAACATCCCTTAGGGTTTCGAAGTACTACCAATCAATTGGAAACCTTTAAACATCATAACATTCAATAAATTCAAAAAAAAATCATAAACCATTCATTCCCATACATTTCATCACTAAGTCGAGCCCTTGAGGCCCTAAAAATATATTGGGAGTAATTCAGGACTAATTTGAAACAAAATCAGAAATTCAGGAAAAAGAAACAAAATTTGAAAACAAGGGACACACAGCCGTGTAGAACCTCCCAGGCTGTGTAACTTTCGAACAAGGGACACATGGCTGTGTCCCAGCCTGTGTCCTCACCCATGTAACTCTCTAAGTAGGTTCACACGGCTGTGTCACACGCCCGTGTGTCAGGCTGTGTGTTAGGCCATGTAACTCACTGACTTGCATACAAAGGACTATTAGATGGCACACGACCGTGTCGCAAGGCTGTATGCCTCACACGACCGAGTCAACCCAAAATGAACCATTTCTTATTCAATTTCACTCCATTTTTGCATAGGTACCTACACATTTCAAAGACATATATGAAAAGTGCAATTCAACTTCAATCACACTCAAATATAATCACATATTCACTCTATACATCAAATGGTTATCAAACTTGACACTTCAATGTATTTTATCACAATTCATTCCCAACTTGTAGCTACAAGCACATCTATCTCCATAAACATACATCCATTTCATTATAAGCTCGAGTTGACTCATAGCATATTATTTTACACTATGACATTTCAAACACATTTAAATAACAAGTAAAAGTTTACAAGTTATTCAAGTGCATAACATATCACAACATATTACTCAAAAGCTAAGCATTTCACAAGACATTACATAAGATCTTAGAACATGCCATATATCAAAACCAATAAATTAAGTCTACCAAGATTCCTGGATAATGTGATTTCTGTCGTTGACCCGATCCTCTTAGCCTTCAAAATGTGATCTACAAAATGAATAATTTATAGGTAAGCTTAAATGAAGCTTAGTAAGTTCGTTTAGAAATTTATAAACCTTTCTAATCAAATATAGATCTAACCAACATTAAGTATAGAGATTCCCATTATATGTAGTTTACAACAGTAATTACAACCAATTCAGTCGTTCAGTATACTTAGTGGGTATTACTTGATTGAGCTTTCATCAATATATCCGTAAATTTCTATTCGTTTGAACTTCACTTAGTATAACTGTAGAATTTACCTAATTGAACATTTTTCAGTATATCAGTAAGATTTGCTCAGTTAGGCTCCATTTAGTATAATAGTATAATTTGCTCAGTTGAGCTTCATTCAGTATAACAGTAAGATTTGACTCGATAGAGCGTACTTCCAGTCCATGGTACAATATTCATTAAGAGCATATTAACAAGAATGTAAGCATATTAAGAGTATAGTTAAACGTACGAACTTATCGGACTAGTTTGCAGGTGATTCCAGAATACATGGACTATTATGTAGATTTACCTTTTACATAATTATTAGCACGTTCTTGATCAATTTAAAGTTCAAAATCAAAGTTGGAAAACCTTAGCTTTTTATTTTCCTTGCTACGAAGAAGATAAAGAAAATAATAATTTTTCCTTTAAATTTTAGGTTTAATTTAATATATAGACTTATGGCATTTTTGTAAATACTTTAACTTTCTTAATTAAGCTTTAATAATCATTAATTAAGCCTAAGTAATTCACTTTATTAAACATAACCTCATAAAATCCCACTAACTAATTTTTTCATGGTTAAACTGTTCATTTAGCCTCTTTAATTTAACTACTCAACCTTTGCAGTTTTTACGATTCAGTCCTTTTTACTTATTAAATTATCCAAACAATTAAAATTTTCAACCAAAATTTAATATGACTCTAGAGACCTCATAAATATACTAATCAAATAATATTTACGAAGTATTTTGTTAAAATTATGGTCTCGAAACTACTGTTTCTGACACCATTAAAAATCAGGTTGTTACAAATTAATAATAACACATGCAATATGTAACACCTCTCACCTAGCCTAGTTATCAGATCCGAGCTACGGGATGTTATTACTGTTACTTGACCAATTCACATTCAAATCTCAACAATAATTCATTCAATCATTAATTCTTATCATAATTGCATGCACATCATATTATACAAGCAAAACCAAACTCAATTGAGCTTATGAAAGCTCTAAAGTTGACCCGAGCATAAATGAGGACCAAACTGCAAACTTTTCAAACTGTAAGCATAGGTATCGATACCCAAGTTAAGTACCGATACCATCCATAGCTTCGATGTTTCTAAAATCAAGTTAAAAAAAATTATAAGTATCGATATTTGGAATAAAGTACTAATGCTCCTAATAAGATCTATTGATAACGTTTTAGCATCTTTCCATTTTCAAAATTTTGGACATAAGTCAATTCATATCGATACTTATATAAAGTATCAATCTTTGAAGATAAGTATTGATAATGTATACTAGTATCTACACTAAACTGGCATTCTGTCATTTTAAAATACTATTCATTTAAGATCGATACTTTTTGCCAAAAGTCCAAGCATATCACATTTTGGTCCCATTTCATGCCAAAACAAGACATAAACTCATATGGTGCTTTTGAGCACACATTACTACCTGCACAAATCAATTCAAACCATACTAATGTACTACAATTCAACCATTCCTTAATCCATAATTCTAAAATGTCATATTTGGCATCTACATCACAACAATTTAATTTCTACCTAAGCAATTCATACCATTTTAATTAAAAAATTATTCCATGCATGGCAATTTCATATACAAATCAAGCATGTAACAACCCGTTTTCAGTGAAATCGGAACAGTGATTTCGGGACCACAAATCCGAGTCCGGAAGGAAAATTATTTTAATATTATTTTATGATCTGCATTATGATAGGAATATCGTATGGAAATTTCATTAAGAAAATTTTAACGATTATATGTTTAATTTGGTGAAAAGGACCAAATTGCATAAAATGCAAAAGTTGAATTCTAGTAGCTAAAAGGACCAAATTGCTATGGAATTCAAAATTTGAGGTCCGTCTATAGCAAATAGACCATTAAGAGGAGTTAGTAGATAAGTATGATGATTCATCCATGGAAAATTAAATAAAGAAAATGATTAAATTGGAAAGATGAAATAATTAAACATGATAAATAATAAAAATCTAAGATATCATCATTTATCATCATCTTTCCCAAATAAAAAGATGGGAACCATAGCCATGGAATTTGGGTTTTGATCAAACTTATTTGGCTCAATTAGGTACATTTTCTTGTCCCATTTTTAGTAATTTTTATATTTTCGAGATCGTAATAGCTTAATCTAGCTATCTTAGGGATTAATTTGCAAAGTTATTAAAGTGTTAAAGTTTTTCCATGGATGAGTATGCATGAATTATGAATTTTTATGGTAGAAAATGAAAGGTTGTTGATAGATAAACAACTTTTGTAAATGAAATTTTCATGAAATTGTGATTTAGGGACTAAATTGAACAAATATAAAATTCATGGAAAAATGTTGATTTTTGTGAAATATAAGGACTGTTATTGTTATATGTAAAAATCAACTAGGCTTGGAATAAGGATTAAATTGCATGAATTTCATTTTCCGAGCCTAGGGACAAAATCGTCATTAAATAAAAGTATAAGGACAAAATAATATTTTTTCCTAAGAAGTGGATTAGATTGAATTGAGTATGAATTGCATTAAATTTATGTCAAATTTATTCATATAGATCTGGAGAGACCAAATACGGAGTTAGATCGAGGAAAAGAAAAAGTATCGGATTAGTAGATTACAATTCACGAACACTTGTCAAGGTAGGTTCGTGTAACTAAATTGTGCATATTATATGTTTAAATTGAATGTTATGTATGTGTATTGTATAACCTACATGTATGAAAATCGATCACATATCCGATAATGCTTGATAAGTATTAAGTCTCGATTGAATAAATGAAATTCGATAGATACAGGGTTCTTGAATTAGTTGTGGTCCTGCATATGTTGCGGACACACCATAGCTCGAAAGAGCATCTCGTTACTAGCTCTCATGAGCATCTCGATATATGGCCCTCTTGAGCTTCCCGTTATATGGTTCTTGCGAGCTTCCTATTAATAACTCTTTGAAGCATCCCGATTGGTTATGATTCTACATATGTTGTAGACACACCACAGCTCTTATGAGTGTCCAGATGTATGGCTCTTCTTGAGTTTTTCGATTAAAGGCTCTTCGTGAGCTTCCCGATTAAAGGTTCTTTGTGAGCTTCCCGATATGACTCGTTTGAACTTCCCAATATTTGGTTATCCAGATCTTCTCGATATGACTCACTTGAACTTCCCGATATATGGCTATCCGGAGCTTCCTGATTAATGGCTCTTCGGAGCTACCTGGATAAGCTTCTCGTTAATAACTCTCTGAAGCTTCCCTTTACATGGCTCATATGAGCTTTCTGTTATATGACTCAATAGAGCGCTTCCTGATTATGTTCTTTAATGAGCACCCCTGGATATGAATTAACGGATTTTAGATTCGTACACTTCATGTGTACTATCATTGTATCCATCGATATTTTAAATGATTCAATAGATAAAGTTCTAATATGAGATGAAATGAATTCAAGATGAATACTATGAGAAATATTTGAAGTATAAAGATATGATATGTACTAGTTCATGGACACTTGAAGTGATAATACATATACGTGGAAATTGAATATTAATGAGTGCATTCATGTTTCTTGGTATTTATGTAAATTATATGACTAACATGCTTGATCAAGATATGTGTATAGGCAATTGGCCACATTGGTTTGAGCATGTTTAGTTAGCTTACCTTAAATATGAAATAAATGGTAAGTTAATTTCCTATTATACAACTTACTGAGTATTAAATACTTACTCTGTTTTATTTCCTCTGTTTTATAGTATTTCAAAAGCTCGTTGGGTTGAAGGTTTGGCGGAGATATCATCACACTATCCATCAAATCATTTCGGTATATATAGTAATTACATTTTGGTTACAATGGCATGTATAGGCTAATAGTGGTCATGGATGATATGTATGTGTTTGGTTGAAATTAGCCATTTGGTATGGCTTGTAATTGGTATGTTCTGATATGTAAAAGTGGCCTTAATATGTTGATTATGTGTTTGAAATGGATAAATGATGAAAATGGTATAGGCATATTGATGATTAGTTTGTGATAGTATAAAATTTGTAAAAATGCCTATATATATGTATGGTTATTTTGGTAAGCTGAGATAATTGAACATATGAGTATAAGACTTAGTTTTAGTTTAATTTTGAATGGAATTGAATGTCTTATGTTGGCTTGAGAGTATGTTTAAGAGTTAATATAGGTGGAAGACAAGTTTGGGTGAGAAATATGGCTAGGAAATGACCTTATTTTGTTCACACGGGCAGATGCACGGGTGTGTGTCTCAGCCGTGTATGACACACGACCTAGCACATGGCATGTGATTTGGCTATGTATCCCCTACATCATTAAAATCTAAAACAGAATGCCTAATATTTTTCACATGGCCTAGCACATGGGTGTGTGGCTTGGCTGTGTAACCTTTGCACCAATACACGGCCTAGCACACGAGCGTGTAACTTGGCCATGTAACCAAAGTCAGAGAGTTACACGGGCACAGACATGGGATGGGACACGGTCGTTTGCCCTATTTTGAATACCCACACGGCCTGACCACACGGGCGTGTGTACCCTACACCTAGGAAAAATTTTGAGATTTCTAAAAAATTCCTAAATACCCGGTTTAGTCCCGACTTGTTTTTAATGCATGTTTTGGTCATTGAGGGCTCATATAAGGGACTTTATGAATGATATCTGACATGAATGTTAAATAATATGAAATGTCTATATTTTTATTCTGTAAATTCTGGTAATGCTCCGAAACCCTGTTCTAGTGACGAATATAGGTTAAGGGTGTTACACAATATGGATGTTTCGAATATTAGGATTATAAAGGACTAAACTAAATTAAATCCATTCATGTTTGATTTCATTAGCTTTATGTTGAATTGTGTGATTAACGATGTTTTCATAATTGTATTATCAAATGTAGTCAAAGATGACATTAGAACATCAAAGATGAAAGGAAAAGAAAATGCAAACATCGAATAGCTTTTGCAGTTTGTACTTTAATAATTAAATTTGAATAACTTGTTTGTAGTCTAGTAAGTTGTTATAATTGAATATAAAGTACTTATCAAGGTAATCATATATTTTCCCAAACTAGGAAAATGATGAATTTGATGTTGTGATTGCTTAAATCAACCTTGAATGCTTGAATTGTGATTTATATATATATATGTGTGTGTTATATTGAGATCTTGATATTATGATGATCGTGTTATAATAGTAATAATAATGATCATGCCTCATTAAATGATGTTAGACTTAGTCCGAGTATAGTTGGCATGTAACACCCCCAACCCATATACGTTGTCGGAACAGGGTTACGAGGCATCACCGGAGTTTACAGAACATTTTCTGATAAATCAAGTCATTTACTGTTCACTTTACAAACTTATCTATAAAGTCCATTGGTTGGGCCCTCGAAGCCCAAAACATGCATTAGAATTGATTCGGGACTAAATCGGGACCTTAGGGAATTTTTTGCAAAATTCCAAAAAAAAAAATCTCAAAACAAAGGGTTACACTCTCGTGTGGTATAGGACATGCCCGTGTGGTCAGGCTGTAACGCTCCAAAATTTTAATTTTTGTTTTGTGAATGTGTGACACAAATATCTGTCTGCTTCAATGGTTAAGTGTTCTGGGTGTGTGTGTGAGGTCTCAAGTTCAAGCCATGACTTGGGCACATTTTGGTATTTTTATGAATAAAGCCTTAGCTCTAGTTAGTAGGCTTTTAAGTAAAAGTTGGTAAATAATTGATAGAATAGGCTTGCTGGTCTGGTGGTTAAGTAGAGTGTTAATATGTTGGAGGTTCTGTGTTCGAATCCCTGTATAGGTAAGGGAATTTTTTTTGCTGCTGCTGCTATGTAAGTGTTTGAGATGAATTAAAATATCGATATAGTTGAGATTGAATAGTAGTAGGGGAGTTGGGAAAATCTGATAGAGTTTTTATTCTTGTTAATCTTTCCAAAAATACTTATCTTTTTTACGTTTGATTTCTCTCCAAAAACTCTGTCGATTTTCCATTGGGATTTCCTCTCCCTTTACCAAAACTTACCCTTCTCTTCCCTTTTTCCTTCAATTTTGCTTCCATCTTGATTGCAATTGCACTTTTGTTCTTTATTTTGGCGTTTCGTGGACAACTTTGGTAAGTGAATATATGTGGTTTGTAGTTGAGAATGTTAAGTTTTTTTACTAGGGGTTATTATGATGTTTTGGGCAACATCATATCGCTAAGATTGAGACTCTTCTAGTACTACTTCGTAAGCAAATCGATTTGAAGCATTGGGGTTAAGTTTCAATCGCTCAATAGTTGAGTAACCCATTCGGGTTGGTTCTAATTCGTCAATTAAGTGATTAACTGAGTAGTATTTTGGTCAATTATAAATTCAGGATTGCTTGAGAGTGCTTACGTATCGAAAACAATACAGGTGTGTACTCGATTACGCAGAAAACGAGTTTTCAGCAAAAGCCAAAAACCTCACTGTCGACGCCATGTAACGCCCTGAATTTTGGGCCTAGATGAATTGGGTTTTGGGCTTTAGGTCTCATAATTTTTTTTAAGTAAGCAAGAAAATGACAAATGACATGTTGGCTTTAAGAGTTTAATAAATTTGGAGTATCTAAGGGTGTTGGAAAAGTTCTGGGTTTGAACTTTGAGGTGAAGGAATTTTAATTTAATAATTAAAGGAACTTTGATGGCAACTAGCTTGGCTTTTAAATAAATGGAGATAAAATAGGACACAAGCAAGGTTATGGTGTAGTGGATAAGTGACGCCACTTAGGGTACAGGGAGGTGGCATTAGTGGCAAGCAAGGGGATCCTAGGTTCGAGTGCTGGGTTGGTATTTTTAGAAATTTTATTTTTGCTCATTAAAAAGCTAGTAGTGACGTTGGATGTTGACTCTGAAGGGAGTGTCCATGTGAGAAATTCAAGGAAGGGATTAAGGAGCTATCATGGAGAAAAGTTAGGAGATTAAGATAGGAGAGGTGTTGGAGCCGAATTGGCAATTAGGGGATAGGTAAATTCTGCTATAGTATATATAGGTGCCGATTATGGGGATTCTAGGCTAATGTCGAATTCTTCCTTTCTTTTTATTTGCCGAAAACACATTTCTCTCCAAATATCTAAAAGCCGAAACCCCTTATTCTTTCTCTTCTATTTTGTGCCGATTGCTTCCCTTCTTTTCTCATCAAACTCTTTTCTTTCTTGCTTTTAGTTTACCTTCCCTAAAGCCGAATATCTTTTCTGTGGTGTCGCCATTATTTTCTTCAACTTTGGTCGACTGATTCTTGTGTAAGTACTTTACCTGTTTTTAGTTAGTGTTCCTAGTATCGATTTCTTCTCTCCCTCACTCTTTCTAAATCAGTTTTGGTAGGGGGATTGATATCGAATCTTTGTTCTCTATATCTCTGCCGAATTACACCTTATGCGTTTCGGGTTTTGGGTAAGTATCTCATCTCTATTTGGGATTAGTTATTGGTTGAATGATCTTAGTTGATGTGAGAGTGACTCGTGTTGGATGCAAGTCACCTATTACTCAAGCTTTAATTGTTACGTTGGTGTAGATCTAGGAGAAATTGCAGTTAGTGATTAAAGGAAAAGTTATTAAGACTTGTCACACGTGGTAAGGTTATGGTAAGACTTCGGTTTTTGGTAAAGATTGTGGTTAAGCATGCGATTAATTGAAGGGTGATATCGATTGTAGTTTCGGGGCTAAGGAGATCGTAACGCATTTCGATATAAGGTGTGTACTTCTACCCTATGATTCGATAGTTTGATAAAGCCGAAAGTGTGTACACACACTACATATACATAGATCGGCAAATCTCGAAATGCCGAAAAGCTGAAATATCAAAAAGCTGAAAGTTTGGTTACGGTAGTTGTGCGAGTGCGCAAACACTCGTACGAGGGTAACCGATACGCTAACAGAGACCCCATGAGCGATCTCATGGACTTGGGTCACGTTTTGGCCAACTGGGCTAGAATAGGCCAAATAGGCCCGACGAGCTCGTGGGCCCAAATAAGTAAAAGTCGATAATATGGTAATATGTGATGAGCTGATTAAGTTTGCTAAATAGCTTAGAATGAATTCGGGCCTGATGGGCCATATAAGTGTGATTGAGCCTAATAGGCCGTATAAATGTGATTGGGCTTGATGGGCCATATGAATGTATAAAGCTTGTAGACTTGCTAGGGTTTTATAATAGACTTTTAGGCCTAGTTTCTAATAAATCCTTAAGCATAAAACTTAATTAATTTATTAAATTCGTCTATGGACAAGCCATAAGGTTAGAGTGTGGCAATGGGCATATGCATGTTTAAGATTGGATCTAGGGAGAGCTTGGTACTTAAAATGTCTTAAGAACCCACCTCCTCTTCTCTAGAATCCTACCTGGTGCATAATACCTGTTCACTTTAGCCAACGGGGACTTGTTAATGGACCAAGTTAGACCCTTACTAATGGGAAATGACCAAAATGCCCCTAAAGGTGAAAATAACTAAAATACCCCTATGTGTTAAATGTAGAATTTTTGTATGTTACATGTATGATTGCTGCATTCATATAATATTCTGTTTAGGTTGCATATGGGTTGGGAATTATGGAACGGAGGAAGTATATGAGGATCACATGGTTGCTTGACGACCGTGGATTCACCGATGACTTTTTAAGCCCAATATTTGATTACCAGCTTTGCTGCAACGTTAGGTAGTACCGCAACCGGGCTACCATTATTGTGTAGCGGATGGGTGGGTCTATTTAGATATCCCCACAGATGTGTTTCGGTTGGACGGAGATGTTGTGTAGTGGATGGATTATTTGGGGAGGGTTTTCACAGCATTACATGTATGAAATTACTATGTTATTAATATGATATGGGCTTAGGCCAATTGAATGTTATATGCTATTTGTTTGTTGAGGTCGTACACACTGAGTTTCGAAACTTACTCCCTCTTTTATTTTTTTTTCAAGTAAACCTTAGTAGGCGGTTCGACTGAGGATAGGACTCAGAGGTGGCCAACTAGCAAGACGATTTGGACTAATTTTTTTTATATATATAATTTCTAAAAATTTTAAGTTATTTTATTTCGGGTCGTAATAAGGCCTTCCCTCTAGTTCTTATTCCATTATTATTGCTGTGCTTTGTATTTTCAAAACGGAACCTGTATTTATTTCTTTTAAACATATTTCAAGTTTTTTTTTTTTAAATAATTGTTGTTTTAAAATCAAGCTTCTGCAGTTAAAAGGAGATTTTTTTATAAAGTAACAAAGAAATAGTTTTTGTATACACCTCATTTTGAAAAAAAATACAAACCGGATTTTACTCAAATTTCTTTTAAAAGGGTTTTCAATGAAATCAAGATTTTCGCAAAAACACTTCAATGTGACATGCCGGATTCGGGCCTAACTTCTAGGCCGAATTTGGGGTGTTACACGCCACACGGACGTGTGGTCGCCCGTGTGGTAGGCCGTGTGCCCTAACATAGTCGTGTGATCGATGAGGCCAGGCCGTGCGCGAGAACCTACTGGAGGGTTGGTAAGCACCATTTAAACCTTTAATTATGTGAACTGAATAAATGATGATTGGACTGAGCATGATAAACTATATACTTGTATACCTGTTACTGATATGTATATGATTATTGATAGCTGCATGAAAGCATGAGATCTATTTATATGTTGCATTACGTTGGGTTGGGTTGTTTATATTTAGAGGAAGTGTATTGAAAGGCTTTTAAACCTACTATTTAGCATGTAACATCCCGATATAGGGCCTAGTCAGAATAGTAGTTGTGAGACCACAAATCTGAAGTAGAAATATTAGTTTTATGATTATTTTGTGGTCCATGACATGTTTACATGATTATGTGAAAGCTTTATGAAGAAATTTTCCAAATAAGAGTCTAATTTGACTTTTAGGACTAAATTGCAAAAGTTACAAAATATGAGATTCTAGAAGCTTTAAGTATGAAATAGCATTGGATTATTAATTAGGGGTCCTTAAATAGAAATTTTCCCAATTTTTATATTTTTGGACACAAATGGACATGAAAGGGTAAAATTTCAAAGAATGGTTAAAAGGATATTTTGGTCATTTGATTAATAAAAGAATAAAAAGGGAAAATAAAGCCAAAATGTTGTCCATCTTTCTCCCTTGGCCGAAAATCTCTAAGGACACCATAGCTAGGGTTTCATCAACTTCCAAGCATCATAGTAAGTGCCTCCAAGCCCCGTTTTTAATGTTCTTTACATTTTTGAAATCCTCGTAGCTCGATTTACCTATTTCTACCATTGTTTTGAGCTAGGGTTTATGTTCAAGAATGTACCCATGTGTGACATGCATGTATTTTGATGTTTAATGAAGGAATATGAAAGTTTGATGTGAGATAAACATCTTTTACTAAGTGATTTTCATAAAAACACCTAAAAAAGACCTTTTTGTAAAAGTTGTAAAATGAGTAGTAAAAGTTTGATTTGAAGGAAAATATGGGCTATTATAAGCATGTGTTAGGTTCCGTTAGGCTTGGATAACAAAGAAAATAGACACATTTCATTTTACGAGCCTAGGGACTAATTTGTAAATATGTAAAAGTTTAGGGGGAAATTGTAATTTTTCTAAAGTATGATTTATAGACTGATTGGAACAATATGATGATTAAATAAGTGAAATTTACTATTATAGATCAAGAAGAATAGAGTCCGAACCCAAACCGAGTAAAGAATAAAATTACGGACTAAATTGAATAATTAGTCATATTTTGTTACCGAGGTAAGTTTGTGGGTAAATAATGCAACATTAGTTCATTATGTATCTAATGCTTTAGTATTTCATGATATATATAATTGTTCTATGAATTTTGGTTTACAATGACTCAATGACGATGTGATGAGGTTTTAATGTTTCGAAATCTCGGTTGAACCATAGTAATAGATAAGATACAAATGTCATGACATTAGGGTTATGTGTGATCCCATGTAAGACCATGTCTAAGACATGGCATTGGCATCGTTATGAGATTTCGTGTAAGACCATGTTTGGGACATGGCATCCATATAAGATCCCGTATAAGACCATATCTGGGATATGGCATCAACATCGATTTGTGATCTCATGTAAGACCATATCTGGGATATGACATTGGCATCCTACCATGTGTACGAGATTTCCTGAGTATCCTTAGTATTCTAAGTGGTTCAACGAGTAATTCAAGAGTATGTCAATGTAATGACAATGTATGAACATGTTGAAAGGGTATAGGTATGTACACGAAGCTCATAATTTTTGAGTTATGCATTGATAAGGTCTCGGTAAGAAGTGAAAGAAGGAATCATGAACATGAGTTTTATAGTACATTATGTAAAGAACATGATCTAAGATGTATTCATGATACTTGATGACATTATATGAAGTTATATTTATGTTATACGCATGATATTGCATGATTAGTGTTGTTAATTATTTGCATACAAACTTACTAAGCTTTATGCTTACTCCCCTTTCTTTTCCATTTTTCTTATAGTGTAGCCAAGCTAGCTCGAGGATCGTAGGACGTCAGAGCTCGATTCACACTTTCACTTGAAGTATTTGGGTATAACTAGTTTTAACATTTTGAGTATGGCATGCATAATTGATTTGGGCAAAATGTTGGCATATTTTGATGAATGATTTTTTTATTATATTCATGGAAGTGATAGCTTGCATGTTTAAATTGCTAAGTATGTTATGTATAGGCTTGATATGTGTGATATGTGAATGATGTGTGGATGACTTAGTTTTGAGGTATTTAACAACTTAAATATGTTCTGTTATGTGCCTCTGAATTGGTGTAAGTGGGTTGATGTTTCAAGTTGGCAAATGGCTTGGTAAATAACCTTATATTTGTCCACACGAGTAGACACACGGGCATGTGTTTAGGCCGTATGTGACACATGGTTAGCCCCATGGGCGTGTGAATAGGCCGTGTGTCCTCTGCACCCTAATTTTACAAAACAAAATGTCCAGTAGTAAACACACGGGCAGAGACACGACCATGTGTCTCGGCCATGTGAAGGACACGGCCTCAGAACATGGGCGTGTGCCCAGGCCGAGTGAAGTCTGCACCTAATGTTCAGAATTTAATTCGCCACACGGTCTAAGGACACGGGGGTGTGCCTTGGCCGTGTGACCTATTTGAGTGATGATGTCATAAACAGAATGTCTCCTATTTCGAACACGGCCTGAAACACGAGTGTGTCCCAAGGTCACACGGGCGTGTGAGTCCACATAGCCTGCCTACACGGGCGTGTGACTCTCCAAATCATGAAAATTTTATAAGTTTCCCAAAAGTTCTAAAAGTTCTCGGTTCAGTCCCGAACCACCCTCAATGTATGTTTTGGGTCTCGTGGGTCCATATAAGGGACGATATGCATGTGAATGAGAAGTTTGAAATTTTATGGTTTGGTTTTGCATGAATGTTTATGTTTAAGTCCGGTAATGCCTCGTATCCTGTTTCGACAATGAACACGAGTAATGGGTGTTACATGGCAGCTTAGCTGTAAATTACTGTTTATGTACTGCATTCGATACTACTTGGAGTGTAGGGATGGGTGGGTGATTTAATCCCCACATGGAGTGTAGGGTTAGACGGAGATGGTGTATAGAGGCTGGTTGGGTGGGACTTTGCTATTGAATACTGTATATTTGTTATTGATAATGTGATGGGCCAAGGCCCTTGTGCATACTGATACTGAATTGGGCTATGGCCAACTGTTACCATTACTGAAAAGGGCATAGACCCAATACTGTTTGACTGTGCATTGTGATTACTATTGTTGTTTTTTGTGGGATTACACACTGAGTTTACGTAAACTCACCCCTTTCTGTTTAATGTGCACAGGTAATCCCCAGACCTAGACGGATTAGTACGGCGGAAGACTAAACGGTGGCCACAGTTTTGGACTTTTACGATTTATAATTTATAATTTATGGTTTATTTTTTGTCTATAGGGATGTAATTTGAGGATTCTTTAGGACTTTTGATTAAATTTGTTTTTTATTTACTTTTTGTGCAATTATAACTGCTAGTCGTTGGAAGTTCAATTTTCAAAAAGCTAAAGTATTTTCTAAACTCACGACTATTTAAACTACTTTATTTTTAAAGCTTCTGCAACAAGAAACATTTTAAAGCAAATGATTTAAATAAGAGATAAGGAAAGGTAATAATATGGAAATGATTTTATTGTAATAACTCGATTTTCAAACACACTATCCTATGACATCGCTAGATTCGGTCATTGTGTCTAAGCCAGGTTTCGGTGTTACACAAGCCGTGTAGATTCACACGCCCCTGCCCCTTGCCCATGGAACTCTCTGACTTGTAACTTATGAACAAATTGATGTCACACTGCCAAGTCACACACTCGTGCGCTAGACCGTGTGTTTAATTTGAATATTCCAAAAAATAGCCGCAGGTTTTACACGACCAAGAGACACGCTCGTGTTCTAGGCCGTATGTCTCACACGGTTGAGACACACGCCTGTGTCTCTGCCGTGTGCTCAATTCTGAGCATTCTTTTTTTCAAATTATAAGATGCAGAGGACACATGGCCTTGACACACGCCCGTGTACCAGACCGTGTACCACACACAGCCTAGACACATGCCCGTGTGTCTACCCGTGTAGATAAAAAAAGGCTATATCCAAGCCTTATTTTTCACTCATTTTCATCTAATACCTGCACCAAACTTTTCCAATTCCAACCAAGCAATTCATATATAATTTCCAACCAAATTTCATCATACAATATTCCACATTTTTACATGCCCCTTTGGTGCAAAACTTACCTTATGATCTATGTATAATCTATCAATTTGAACCACTTCATCATACAAGAATCCATGTTTTACTTTATAAACATACTCAAAACCAAGTTAACACTAGCAATACTAATGGCTAGGTTTACATTCATCCCTTTAACATCAACATTGGTATTTTTAGCCTATACATGCCATTAGTACAAAATAGAGTATTTTCATATACGAAAATGTGTGGATTGATAGTGTGACCAAGCTCTAACCTATCTCCGACCTTCTGACCTCTTGAACACTATAAAACAGGAAAAATAAAACAGAGTAAGCACTTAGTGCTCAGTAAATTCATGTAACAGGAATTTAACTTACCACGTATGTTCATTAATTAAATCAAACATACATATATCCAAACAATAGGATATTACCCTATCATACACCATCTCAACAATTGAGTTAGTCCAATAAATTTCATGTATTATCAACACATAGATGTATGATGATCTCATCAATTTCATGATTTCCATATACTCAATATTTCCATATCTCTTGCACTTTTCATGAGTTTTATCTCATTGAATTTATTGGAATTTCAATGGATACTCAGTAGTACACTTATATTGTACCAAATCCATAATCCGTCAATTCACATTTACCCTCATTAAAGTGCACACTCCCAAATCTCATTTCATATAGTGGGATTACCAATCCAAGCTAAATTCCCTGTAACATATGCTCAAAAAGTTTTGTCAGGATTACTAGTCCAAGCTAAATCCTTTCAGTGACAAATACTCTATAGAGCTTAATCTGGATTACCCATCCGGGCTAAATTCATTCCATATTATATACATCGGGAGGGCTTATTTCAGGATTACCCATCCGGGCTAAATCCTTTTCACATCACATGTAATATCCCTTTTTCATTGATCCATCGAATTCTTTTTTATTCAGCCAGGATATGTTTTCCCTTTTTATCAAGTGTTATTCACCATATCATCACTTTTCCATGCATTAAACATTCATATCACATAAACATGTATTTCAAGCATTCTAAGAATCAAATTTAAGTTACACGAACTTACCTTGATAATTGTTCGTGTTTGTATTCTACTAATCCGATATCTTTTCTTTTCCTCGATCTAACTTTGAATTTGAATTATCTGAATCTATATAAATGAATTTAATCATCAATTTCATTCAATTCATATCCTATCTCATTCAATTTATGCTCTAGGAAAAATTACCATTTTGCCCTAAACTTTTCATTAATTCCAATTTCATCCCTAGGCTCGGCAAATGAAATATATGCAATTCAATCCTCCATCCAAGCCTAGCCAAAATTCTCAAGTATTATTTATAACACATATTTCAAAAAAAATCAAAAAAAAATTTTGGATTTTACAAATTTTCAATTTAGTCCCTTTTTCACAATTTCATCCAAAATCACTTTGTAAAAGTTGTTTATTTACTAACAACCTTTCATTTTCTACCATAAATTTTCAATTTCTAGCATAATCATCGATGGCACAATTTCTATACTTTGATAACTTTTCAATTTAATCCCCAAAATAGGAAGATCAACTTTTCAATTACCATATAAGGACCTCAAATTTTTAGTCTTATAGCTTCCTGTCAAAGCTCCTAAGGGCTCATTAAGTATTGACGTGGCATTTGAATCAGGCCCCTTGAAAATTGAAAAATTTTGTTTTAGAAATTTTATAAATTTATATATTAATGCATGGTACAATTATAGTTTGGCCCCAAAAATAATAATTTTTTTATTTAATCCTTCTAAAAATTGTAAAAATATAAACCAATACAACGGTGAAATATTATTTTAGCTCCCATAAAATATATAACATAACCCCATTCCCTCTAAAAAATATATTTTTTGCTTCGCCCCTGTTTGAAATAGAAAGACGCTAATGTGGCAGCTTAGTTGATTTTCAAATTATTTTATGATGGCTTAATTGCTTTTATAAATTATTTTATGAGAGATTTTTTGACATTTAAATTAAAAATTATAAAAAAATAAAAGCTATAAATTATAAAAATTGTATAAAAGTATAGAAAAATTATAAATATTATTAAAATAAAATGAAAATATGAGAAGTTATTAAAATATTATAAAAATAGATAACATAGAAAATTTATTAAAAATGATAATAATAAAAACACTCCAAAAAGGTTATAGAAAATAATACAAAAGTTATTAAAAAGGTATAAAATTTATTTAAAATATAAAAAAAAATTATTTTGAAGGTTTGAAATCTTTGATTCTGATAATAATAAATTTGTTGGTGGCTTAAGGTGAGTGATTTTTAATGATTTTGGTTGACAAGAGGTTATGTGAGGGAAGTTGATAATGTGTGTCAAGGAAAACAAAAATGAGTAGTTATTTTTAAATTTTTTATAATACTTCATAATTTTTCTACGGTTTTCTATATTTTTATTAAAAACTATGGATTTTTAAAAAAAATTATTAAAGAGGTTTTTTAAATAATTAGAAATTATTATAATATTATAATAACTTTTAGAAATTAAAAATAACCAATTTTATAATTTGTAAATAACTTTTAACGTTTTTATCATTTAATATTTTTTATAATTTTCTATAATTTCTCATTTTTATAATATTTTAATAACATTTTCATTTATTCATAATAATGTAATAATATTTAGAAGATTTATATTTTTATATTTTAATAATTTTTAGGCTTAAAAGCTAAAATATCTTCTTAAAGTAATTAAAAAATCAACCGAATCATTATAAAATAATTACTAAATCAATCAACACACCATGTCATCATTTAACAATCAGTAATGGTTTCAACGAAAAACTTTATTTCAAAGCCTCAATTAATTGTTAACTTTTAATTAAAAATTTAATTAAGTGCACTTAATTATTTTATGAAAGCTTTAATATATTTAAGTTTTTTTTTTTTAATTGTTACTATATCCTATAATCACATGTGCGTTTCCCAATCCTACTTATCATTAAAAGTATACCATATAAATTTCCATCTATATAATGCAAATTATTAATATATTACACATTATGTAACTATAAAATAACTTACTAAGTTTCGGCAATCCATGGTTGAAACTTGTCACAGGTAGGGTTCAAATTTGGAGTTGGACTGATTTAGTCAGAATTACAAAAACATGGTTATGAACTATGGAGTATGGAGCCGGCCTAAGGGTGGCTTCTCCTTCACCCAATTGGATCAAGCTCCATTTTTCGTTAATTTTTTATATTAATAATTAGGGTAGGGTATAAGGTTGCTGAGGTTAAACCCATTACAATACTTTTGTCTTGTTGAAAAATATAAGTTATATATATATATATGTTTTTATCAGGTTCATTATAAATTTTATCATAGGACATTTGGAATAGATACTTCAAAAATTATAGTATTTACAATTTGACTTATAAGTGAATAAAAATATTTTATATCAAAAATTATATTTATAAAAATATATATTATTAGTGGATTAGTAAGGGTTTTTTTACATAAATATGTTGGTCTATTTTCAAATAATAATGTTTTTCAATTGTTTTATTTGAAGATTATGTAAAAAGATAAATAAAAAAAATACTCTTATAATAATATTAATTACCCTTTAAAGTAAGGGTATTTAAGTAATTGGCCTCTTTTTCCATTATAATGGAACAATAATTCTTTTACTGTGTTAACATGTATATAGATCTCAAGTTGTGGTGTGTTGATCAGATATTCATTTACTTTAAAAATAGTTTAGGTTGTACTAAATATGCGTAAATAAAACTGGGAATAAAACAGGAAATGTTCGCACTATTTCAGAGGGGAGGGGCGTTGCAAGGACCTAAGCCAAGAGTCTCGGCCTTAACACAATCCTTGTCCCATGCAACGCAATTACATATGTTTAAAGACAAAATAAATTGATAAAATCACACCACACCCATTTTATAAATTTATATTACATCCAACCATTGCTTAGCCCATCCAAGCATTACAATTTACGTTGAACAACAACCATATGATACACGCAGCATACGACAACAACAAATACAAGTAATCCATGAATGTCGGTACTCAGCTGCATCCGTATGTGTCGAACACGAGCATGTTTAGATTTATCAAAGGGCTTTCGAGATCATATATTCATACCCATGTTCAAAAGCCGAAGCAACATAACTCACAATATCTAAGGGCCCCATCAGACAAGTTGGATGATGAAATGGGAGATTGGCTCGTGCAGTTTTCTACATCAAAGAAAAAGGGATAGCCACAAGGATTAAAACTTGACAATCACTACAATAAAGGGTGAACGAAGTGATTATTGGGACCCAAACCATCAAAGAAGCGTGCATTTAGCCCACCCTTTATGAGGGTCCCCTCTTCTGCAACCCAATCTTCTCACCCAGGTGAGTGCTGCTGCTTTCTCTAAACCCCAAGACTAGTCATTCACAATCCTTCACTATCCTGCTTTCTACAGATATTGAGAAATTCCAAACCAAAAGTAATGGTTTCCAGCTCAAATCATTCATGAAATACACAATGGGTTTGAGTTCCCTCTCCGCTATCTTCGGATATTCATCTCTGGATTATGTGTAATGCATGCAACTTCAACCACGACTTCGTAAACTTCATTTATTTAGTTCCCTCCGTTAACAATGACTAATAATGACAGATGTATAACTAACACTACTAATATGAATAGTGGCAACTCATGGAGTACAAAGTCCCAAGGTTTCTGCTTTGCGTTTCAGGGATTTTAAGTAATCAATGGCTTCGTCAAGAACCACGATTGCATCCTTGCCCTCTACACCAGGAATTAAGCTTTGTAATACACTCACAGTCTCACGAATTTTATCCATTCTCATTCTCTTGTTGCCTGAAGATAAATGCATACCATCGGATCTTAGATTTTGGCCATTGGCAAAACTGGAATCTGCATCATCCTCTTGCTCGGAACATCTGCAATGATTCAACGAACTAGTATTGTCCATAAGCAATGGCGTATCATTGTTACTGCCATCAAGCAGTTTTCGCTTTTTGGTTAGACCACTCGAGCTAGCAACCCCTTCAGCACCTCCCTCAAATTGCTCACAGTGAGCTGTCATTGTGCTAGGAGAGTGACCTGTGCTTGTCACTTCTTCATCCTCGGTATAATCACTATCATCATCAGAGTAAAGCAGAGCATTGAGTTCCTCAGTGTCCTCATGCATTTCACTTTGCACATCAGTCTCATTGTCATCAAATACATCTTTAGATATTGGTCCAGGGTGAAGATTCGGGTTCACTGTAGCCATGGGATCCTCCTTATTCAAGTTACAACCAAAAGGCAAATTGGGACCCAAAGAACTGCACTTGATAGGAGTCCCAAAAGCAGAACTAAAGATCAGGGTAGTTTGACCACCAGATTGGTCAAAAACAAGGAATCTCTTCTGAGGACAGCCAGATCCTGCCTTCGGGACAATGTTTTCCGTAAGATTCTCATAAGGGTTAGCTGGGAGTTGATCTTTCAAAAAAGTGTTTGAAGAAGGTGCAAAGAGCTGTTGAAAGCGTGGTGAACAGTGAAACCAGCCCTGGGGTTCATTAACTGGGCCAATCCGCAAGTGAGGTAAATCATGATATCCATAAACCGGCAAAGTCCCCCTGGTGGAGACCATCTTAGTGCCAGAGTTTATGAATAGAGGATTAGCACTTTGCTGCCCCAAAGGAGGTGGAGCGGCCAAAGGATTCATGTTGTGTGATTGCCAAGCCAAAGGAAACCAGGATCCACAGCCTTCTCCCATCTAACCAGAACAATTGCCTACAAAAACATAGAAATCAACTTGAAAAAGGGTATTCCAGAGAATAAAAAGTAGATATTCCTAAAACCAAGTACAAGCAATACGTACCAGAATTCAAATGCAGTAGCAGTAGAAATAGCTGTTTACTTGAAGTTTCTCTTAAAAACAAGCGAAAAAACTAAAAACTCCAGCTTAACTTGAATGCGGGAACGTAAAACTAATCTACGTAACAGGCTTAAGCAAATGACGGAAATATTCAGCCTGGCAAAAATCCAATAAAGGGAATTCAGTAAAAGCTTTGCACAAACATTCTTTCCAATCACCAATAACATAAAGGACAAGAGATCTCATGCATTAAGAAAATAACTGTAAAATAACTTAACTACGTAAGTGTATATAGTTCTTTCATGAATACAAAGGACAAGTAACGAACAAACATCGAACCTGGCAATCCTGAAGAGGTTGAAAGCATGCAATGACTCTAACTACAATGGTGGCACTCCCTGCAATACCATTTTCGTACTTCAATGCCCGGAATCTTGTTTGGCTAGCTGCTTGGCACACCATAACTACGTTCCAACCCTTCAATATGACAGAAAACAAGATATCTTCCCGATGACGACGTGTTTAAAATCGGCAAAAATCCACAATCCAGGTCAATCAAGAACTCAAATGTCACTACAAAAACTATTCCTACCAAAATCAAAAGACTAAATCTAGATTTAGGAATTTGAGAAAGGGTTTGAAGGTTTTCAACTAATCTGTCGAACATAACACGGAACAACAACAAAAAAGGTGGATCCCATGGAAGAACAATAAAAAGAAACGGAGTACAAAAATAGGGTTCTTGCTAATCTAGATTATGCAATTACAGAATCACTCTACAATATAAGTTCAAAGAAATAACTTTTCGAAACACATCTACGGAAAGACTCAACCACCACCGCATACTGTTCTTTCTTCAATGAAAATCGCCACACTTCTCTTTTTCTTTTAAAACAACCTATTCAAGCACCCTGCAATGGCCAAACATATTCATTATTTTAACATCATATAACATAATATCTAAGCGAAAATCATAGTATTAAACGAATGTAAAGAATAATAATAATAATAATAAAAGAAGAAGAAGACGATAGTGAACAAGTAAAATAGTTCATTCTGTTGATAACTGTAGCTGTTGAGATAAGATATGAGCTTTCTAAACCTTTAAGATTGGATCTAATTAGCGTTTCTTCCAGTATTCAAAAATTCAATATTTCATCAAATCCAATAAGAGAAATTTATAAAAATAAACTATCCAAAGCTATATAAAAATAGCAGAAAAAACAAATGGGATGAAAAAGAAAAGGAAAAAAACCAAGCAAGAAAATCAAACGCTTACTAAACGAAGGAAAAGATTAAAGCAAATAAACTTTAAAAGAAAAACGAAGAGCATGAGGCAACTTACAGCTATGAACAAAGCAGGGAAAAGGAAGAACAAAGAAAAAAACCCAAAATCCCAAATCGATAAAACAAAAGAACCAAATTCAAATTGCTTCAATCCTTAAGCAGCTTGGGAATGAGAAACACTGGGAAAATGGAGTTTTAGAGTCAAAAGATGGAAATTTATGTAAAGCAAGGAAGCTACGATTAAGATTATTTATAAAGAAAATTAGATTGTCACACCAAAAATAATAAAATTTATATTAAAGAAAATTAAAGATTAAAAAACAAAAGCAAGAAAAAAGAGTGAGAGTGATTAAAGGTTTGATACGTGCGTGCGTGCGTGAGGAGTGCACGCAAGGTATTAGTGAAGAATAATGGAGCACAGTTCGAGCCGGTGGGGGGGGTGTTGGGTGCTGTTGGGGCCCCTGCTGGTGGTTTTATCATTACCCATTTCGGATTCTGAGTCACAATTTTTACTTTTAGATCCATTTTTACTTTTTAAAATATACACCTTTTATAAAATTATTTTGAAGAATAATATTTATAGATTCAATTTCTATCATTTATGATTTTGTGTTTATTTAGAAACACATTTTATTAAATTATACTTTTATTAAAAAATTTTAATATTTTTTAATCGCATTTTGCTTAAAATTATGATAAATAATGATCACTCTTGTTTTAGTTACGATTTATATATATTAATAAATATATTATTTTAAAATAAATTTATTTATCATAATTACAATATTTTATGAAAATGATTACATCTCTAATTATATTTTATAATTTTAAATATATTTATATTTATAATTTTAAAATATGGCATTTAGAAGATTTTATTTTTAATTAGTGTTGAATTTTATTTGGAAAAAAATATGAAATTGATTAAAATAATAAAAATAAAAGATTATGCCTATATTTTTTTGAAAGTGTTACTATTACAAATAAAATATACACATTTACAATACAAGTACAAATATATATTTAAGCAACTATAACGTAAAATCAAATCAGTATAAAATTCAACAAATAAAGAATTAGACAAAACTCGTACATACTGTACGTACATGATGTGCCTAGAGACTCAAAATTGAATACTCAAAGACCCAGAACATCTGCTTTGACCAACAATGCCAATACATGTAATGTAAAATAACCTAATGTGTTATTAGTTGTACTTTTAGGGTGAGTTTGGATGGGCAGTACGTTTACCTGTTGTTAGTGTAAAAATAGCAGTGGCGGTGAGATTAGATACTGTAATGTGAGACAAAAATAAGTTAATCGCGCTGCACCAATCGCTCATCTAAACTCACCTTTAATTTTATTCTTGCACAAAGGTAAAAAAAGTTATATTATTTAGGAATTGGTTTTGTACATCACAAATACAGAAAAAAATTGCAAATTTCTAACATCATCGTTATGGTTTATTGGAATTTATTATGGGTATAATTTGATAGTGACAAAGTTAAGATGTAATTATCAACGATGAATAAAAATAATACATATCTAATGGTGTGTAGCATTACAGTTTATATCCCCCCTCCAATGAATTTTTCATGATGGATGCGGCATGCAATAGTTTAATAAATCCTTCTACTTTGCTGTAATGCTTTCGTGATGATGGGTATACAAATGGAAGCATAAGAAAAATGGGAATTGGCAGTTTCAGTTATTTCAAACTTGATTTTCTTTGATCTACTGTGTTTTTCTATTTGTAATTAAATTCGCTGCTTATTGAATTCCATTGTTATTATAATTCTTTTAATTAATTAACTTGTAAGTTGTGTTTATTATTTTGACTAGAAATTACTATTTTTATCTAAAAACTTATAATAAAAAAATTATATCCCTTATAATTATTTTATGGACTCTTCTCACTACATCATTCATGTCCCTTACTAATTATTTACTGACATTTCAATAATTTTTTTATCTTAAATCCTGAACCTTGAACCTCAAATCTAGAATTCAAAATATTAATTTCTAAACCTTGAACCTTAAAATTAAAATCTCAAATTCCAACTCCTAAATCCTAAATTTCAAACCTTGAATCATGAACTCTAAACCCGACCCTTAAACCTTGTGCTCGAATTCGAGGTTTAGAGTTTAGGTTCAAGTTCAGGGCTCAGGAGTATGGTTCATGGTTTAAGGTTCAGAGTGAAAAAATTACCAAAATTATATATCTATGATATGAAAAAAATATTGAAATATTATTAAATAATTAAAAGGAAATTATAGATGATGTGATAAAATAATTTCTCTATCAAAATAACATCCAATAAAATCAGAATAACCCAAAATTTAATACATTGGAGTTATTATGCCAATTCCCAGTCATATACTGATATGTAAGATTTTCTAGACTGTTTTTGCTGATTTAAGGATGAAATGAAACAACCAATAATAAAAGAGACCAAACCATCACATCTTCCCAGGACAAAAAGTAATTTGATTTAACTCTTAAGTGAATTTTGAAAGCAAAAAAGAAAAATGTTAAAAGAAGAACAAGTCGTGCAAAATCACTAAAAATTGAGTGCACTCCCGTAAAAAGGTAAGAAAAAAAAGTTTGAATTCAAATGCCTTTTTAAGCATGTTCAGAAATTGGTAAGAGATTTAAAAATAAAAAATCAAAATATGGATTTAAAAGAAGATAACGTGAGTTTGAGTGTATTGAAATGTATTATTCTTTTATTTAAGAGTTAAAAGAAAAATTATAAATAATTCTAGACATTATATAAAAATAAATTAAAAATTAAAAATCGTGATGATATATATATATATATATAAAGGAATTAAACAAAAATCCAAAATAATTAAGATAAACGGTGAATAATACAAGTATAAACTAAAAAGAGAGGGCATCCAATGTTAAACATGAAGACCAATTATTTGAATCTTGACCATTCAAAGCACGAATCATAGAAAGATGATAGGACCCCATCTCCCACCCATCAAATGGATTTTTGGATTTAATTTTTTTTCTTTTATTTACGTTTTTAATTACTTCATTGTGATGGTCGTTTTTAAAACTTTGTTACTATATTATGATTTAATACTAAACTTAATGTTATATTTTTATTGTATTGTTAAAAAATAATAAAATTAAAATATTTTTTAAAAAATGAGTTAAAATGTAATTTTGTCACCATTTTAAAGTGAATATTGAAATTTACCACTTAAAGGGTGAAGTCAGGGGATTGATAAAGGTCTGGTCTATCCTCTAAAATAACTTTTTTTTTATTTTTTAATTATTTTATAATTTATAAAATTTTAAATTAGTATTGATAAAATTGCACTTTACCCTAAGAATGATAAATTTTAATTTAGTACTTTAACAATTATAAAGCACAAGCTATTAAATTTGTGAAATTACATTTTATTATCGTAAAAATATACAACTTAATTTTAGCCCTTTAAAAAAAATTTAATTTTACCCCTATCCACTTAATATTGATTTTAATGATTTGAAGGTAAAATGTAATATATATATATATATATATATATATATATTTCAAATATTTCAGTTTAATAATTAACAATAAGTTTATAAGAAACAAAAATAAGTTTACTTTTATAAAATTGTTTTTATTAATTGTTGATGCTATATCAAATAATTTAAGCTTCAGGGTGTAAAATGTCATCAAATTTTTTTTTGAAAATCAATTAAGCCCTTTTTTTTTCACTCAATTGAATCTTTGAACTTTCAAAATATATCAAAAAGGTCCTCAAACTTCTTTAAAAAATCAATTAAGCCCCTACCTTTTTTCACTCAATTGGGTACTTGAACTTTCAAAATACATCAAAAAGACTCTAAAAATTTTTCAAAAAAGCAATTAAGCCTCTGCTTTTATTAAAAATTAGAAATATATATAAATAATAAATGTTAGAAAATTTATTAAATTTTAATAAAAATATAAAAATATATCTAAAATTATTAAATATATATTTTTTATAAAAATAGTAAAAAATAAAAATTTCTAAAATTTTATAAAAAACCATAAAAAAAATTAATAACCCCTAGTTTTCTTCAATTAAAGCCATCACATGTCCGCAACATAGCATAGCATGTGATGAAAAATGATAAAAAATAAAAATCAATAAATGTTATAAAAAATTTTATAAAATGCTCCTTTTGGTACAATAATTTTTATAATTTTTTTTTTTACAAAATTTATATTTCTTTACATTTTGTATAATTTTCTTACAACTTAATAAAATTTTATAATTTTTTTATATATCTATATATTTTATAATTTTTTACTATTTTTTATATTTTTTCTAATTTTTAATATTTTTTTAATATTTGATTTTTTTTAAAACTTAATAATATTTATAGCTTTTGTTGATTTTAATTTTTTATATTTTTTTTTCTAATTTTTAATAAAAGCAAAGACTTAATTACTTTTTTTTAAAAGTTTGAGAGTCTTTTTCGGGCCAATTACTAATAAAAGCCATTTTATTTCAAAATTTACAGAAATAGGCCAACTTTTAGATTATTTACAGGAAAGGGCCATTTTCCCCGAAAACGCGTCCACGTCAACGCGATGTCAAGGTAAAAGTCAGAAAAACGCTTCCTCAATGAAGCGTTTTAATCTTTGTTTTTCTTAGGGTTAGGGTTTGGGCTGGTTTAGGTTTTTTTTAGTTTTAAGGTTAGGGTTTAGGATTAGTGGTTTAGGGTTTAGGGTATTTAGGTTTTTTTATTTTTTAAATTAAATAAATTAGGGATTATGGTTAATTAATTAAATTAATTAGTAATTAAAAAGTATATAATTTAAATTTGTGTCTCTGATTTTAGGGTTTAAATATTTAATTATGGATTAATTTTTAAGTAATTTTGTGTTTAGGGCTATGAAAACATACAAGTCGAAAAACTCCAGGCTAAAAACAGAAGCTGCAATGGCAGGATGCAATAAAAAGGAGCAGAAGAAAACAAAATGAAAAAGAAATATATATACCTGGAAAAGTTATTTGCAAAGAGTAAAGTTAAAAACTCTGAAATCTTCCCTCCTAACAAAGAAAATATAGAAGCAAAAGAGACTGATAAGAGATGAAATTTTTGAAATGGGATGGAGAAGATGTTGAATGTGGTGGTTTTTAATGTCAGACTTTTTAGGTTTTTAAGTGTTTTACGGTTTTAGAGTTTTTTAAAGTCAAATTTAATTAGGGATTATGGTTAATTAATTAAATTAATTTGTAATTAAAAAGTATATAATTTAAATTTGTGTTTCTGATTTTAGGGTTTAAAGATTTAATTATGGATTAATTTTTAAGTAGTTTAGGGCTTAGGCTTATTCAAAAATATATATTAGCAATATATATATTTTTTTGTTTTTTTAATTGATTTGGTTTCTGAAGAAATTATTTTGAGAAGGCATTTCTGAACAAACAGTATCAAAAACGCTTCAAGCAGGATGCACTGTCAGCAGAAGTGATGGAAAAGCTCCCACGTGGACGCGCCTTTGCTACAGTAATTCCTGAAAAAATTATTTGAAGAAGACGTTTCTGAACAAACAGTGTCAAAAACGCTTCAAGCAGGATGCACTGTCAGCAGAAGTGATGGAAAATGCTCCCACGTGGACGCGCTTTTGCTACAGTAGTTCCTGGAAAAATTATTTTGAGAAGACGTTTCTGAACAAACAGTGTAAAAAATGCTTCAAGCAAGATGCACTGTCAGCAGAAGTGATGGAAAACGCTCCCACGTAGACGCGCTTTTGCTACAGAATTTTCTACTTGGCCTGAGGCTATAAAGAAGTCAAATTTCATTCTCAGGTTACATAACTCGTAACAAAGAAAAAAAATTGAGAGGTTAAGAAGAATAGAAATTGAAAATGAGTGAACTTATTAGTGCTGTTATTTACTATGACAGTGAGGTTCGTCACACCGAGAACGGTGTTGTTTTTTTATTGAAGAATACAATGCGACTAGTTTTTAACTAGAATATTGATTTGACAGATCTTCGCAAAAGAATTAGGTGTAAAATTTTCGGTACAACGCCAATGAAAGTTTTGTTTATTAAGTATCGATTTTGTGCTTCTGATGATCCGGTGACATATGACTCGTTCGACATCAAATGTGCTCGTGGGTTGGAGGCAATGGTGCAGACTCATCTCGCTAGTGGAGCACCATATCTTGAGTTATATGTACAATTTTCATCCCCAAATGATGCATTTGCGGCTTCAATATCTACTGCTATTTCAGAGGAGTACACAAACCCTGCCCGACACTCCGTTAGTGGGTGGCAAAACATAGAAACTCCGGTGTTTGGCAGCAGTTCGAAATACATAACCCCTACACGACACTCCATTAGTGGATGGGATATGCACCTCAGTGAGTCAATATCTGATGTTGAGAATACGTACTGGGGAACATCAACTTCTACTGATTGGCAAGCTACATCTGATTGGGGACGTTATGAAACATTCAGAAGAAGAGATGATGCACTCCCTATGACGTCCACCGGTGAGGGGACCCCGTACGTTGTAGCTGATGGTAGGTCAGATGATGAGTCTGATGTGGATCCACCTCAAGAGCCCGGGCCTGATGGTGTAGAAGTTGCATTATTTTCTGAACCAGAGCCTGTGCCAACCGAAGCTGAAGGGGGTTTAGATGAAAAAGAAAAAGATCCGCGATTTAGGGCGTACTCGCCTCCTACCCACATGCAGAATGTCGATCTATCTAATGATGATGCGTTGAAGTTTCCAGATCTACCATACAGAAGGCGTGACCGTGCAAGTTCGTCATTGGATTCGGGCGAATTGGAAGTTGACAAGAAGTTCTCAAATAAGGATAGTTTTCTTGGTGCATTGAAACAACATAGCATCATGAACAGGGTTAACTATAATGTGGTTAAATCCAAATATGATAAGTTTGAGGCCAAATGTGCGGTGAAAGACGGGACATGTGCATGGAAAATCATGGCCTCGTTGATGAAAATGACAGAGTTGTGGGAGATAAAAAAGTACAAAGGTCCACATACATGTGTTGGAGGCACAGTAATTAGGGTTATTTAACACGTAAAATTACATTATTTAATACGTAATGTTAAAATATTTAACGTACTAGCTTAATACTTCTTTGACAAGTGTTTCACAAGATCATCCTAAAATGGATTTGAGTATGTGTGCTAGCTTAATACTACCGATGCTGAAGGAGGATCCCAAGACTTCAGTGCCAGTCTTAATTTCCCATATACGTAGCCAATTTAGGTACACGCCCTCTTATCACAAGGCTTGGATAGCTAAGCAGAAGGCATTGGAGAAGATGCATAGTGGGTGGGATGCTTCATATAATGAATTGTGGTAGTGGTGTCAGGTGCTGGAGAGATACGTCCCAGGTTGTATAACAGACCTTGAAACGGCACCTGCGTACTACAATGATCGATTGCTCCGTGGATGCCAAGTATTCAAGCGTCTTTTTTTGACCTTTAAGTAATGCCGAGACGTATTTCTATATTGCAAGCCACTGGTACAAATTAACGATACCTTTATGTATGGTAGATATACCCATCGACTATTGTTAGCTGTAGCACAGGATGGTAGTGGGAGAATCCTTCCAATTACGTTTGCAATAACACCGGGGGAGTCAGCTGATGACTGTGATTTTTTTCTATCTAATTTAATGAGGCATGTTTGCCCCCAACCTGATATCTGCGTTATATCCGATCGGGGCACTGGAATATTATCCGTAATTGAGCGAGAAAAAAATCTATGGCAGTGCACACACCGTCGGTATTGCCTAAGGCACGTTGCGTCCAACTACTACGGGCAATATCGATCTACAACTGAACGACGGCAAGTGACCAACATAGGTAATAAACTTATTATCTATTAATTAATTTCGTTTTTAATATTCAATTTATTTTGAATGGAAGAGTGGTTTGTAATTTTCGCTATGAACTTATATTGGCAGGGTATGAGATAAGTAAGGACCGTTTTCATTAGATGCTGGCGCTTTTGCGTTTAGTTAACGAAGAATGCGCGGACTACCTGTGTAACATACCTTTTGAACAGTGGACACAAGCATATGACGGCGGCCTATGATATGGTCATATGACCACAAACCTGGCCGAATGCATAAACTCTATTCTAAAAGGAACGCGTCATTTGCCAATAACATCAGTTGTACGAGAGACATATTTTTGGTTAGCTGCATTATCTCCAAAGCAAGCAGCGACTTATAAAGGCCAAATGCAGGGAGGCCATGTATGGTGCCACAAGGTGTTGCAAACAATTAATAAATCCAAAGCGCGGGCGAACACCATGTATACAGTGTGTCACGATCGCGACAACCTATAGTTTTGTGTAACAGAGTTTGACATACCGCACCAAGGTATTGTCGGCGGGCAATATCGTGTACATTTGCGGAATAGGACTTGCGACTGTGGGAGATTTGATGCACTCCGTTATCCATGCGCTCATGCAATTACAGCTTGTCAAAATCTGCGTTTGGATCCCATGAGCTATGCAGACGATGTGTACAAAATAGAATATATGTACAATATCTGGAGACACGTATTCCCACCGGTCTCAGATGAACATAAGTGGCCGTCTGTATCGCTTGCTCTATTTAAGTTGTTACCGAATAGAGAACTGCGCCGCAAACCAAATGGTCGACCTTGCTCAAGTAGAATACGCAACAATATGGATATCTGAGAAACAATCAACCAACAAAAATTGTGTGGAAGGTGTAGGAACCCAGGCCATACAAGTCGATCATATCCCAATCGGAATGGCTAATAGTTGTTGTAACATATTCAAAAGATCTCTTATTGTATTAAATGAAAATGTATAGAAAAATGTTTATTGAAATATATTACAATAAATGTAAAAATTAAAAATATTACCTTATTTAAAAGAACTTTTCTTTCTTATTAAAAATAGAAAAGTAAACTAAAATTAACATATTCAAAAGATTTTTTATTGTATTAAATGAAAATGTATAGAAAAATGTTTATTGAAATATATTACAATAAATGTAAAAATTAAAAATATTATCTTATTCAAAAGAACTTCACATTCTTATTAAAAATAGAAAAGTAAACTAAAATTAACATATTCAAAAGATCTTTTATTAAATAAAAATGTATAGAAAAATGTTTATATAAATATATTACAATAAATCAATGTTGGTGGCGGTCGAAATCAGTGCCACATGGGGGGGTCGACGATTACGCGCCGGATTCCTCCTTCGTTCAGCTTCTGTCGGGTGTTGTGATTCCTCGGGCGGGGATTCTGGTTCCTCTAGCATGGGATCTGGTTGTGAGTGTTGGGAGGATGAACCACCTTGATAAAATAATGAACCCGGAGGTGTTTACATCATTCATGGCGAAGGTGGTAGAATCCCATAAGGCGATGGGGATTGGTAAAAAGAAGAGCTCTCCGATGGCGACTAGTGAGATGGCGGCCTATAAATCGGCGGTTGAGCAGGAGTAATCGGAAATGGAGATGAACCAGGCCATGCATTCTAACCTGCATGGGACTAGAAAAATGAAACATATAAGGGTTAAGATACATAAAAGGGCTAGGGTACATATCTGGCATAATCTGAAAAGGCTGTGATATGGATGTCGTCTGTTAAACTGTTGGGCCCGGTGACTGTGGAGGTGTTGTTGATGGGCCCGGTGGCTGTGTCGCCGCTATTGATGGGCTTGTGTCGTCATCCCTTCTTCTTGGATTTAAAGGGCCCCGTCGTTCCCTTTCGACATGTATTTGTTGTCGCCTCTCCTCTTCGGATAATAAATATGGCTTTCCATAAATTCTAAACCATGGCATGTATTCCGGCACACACGCCAACTCTGGAACGATGATCGGTTCCCGAATTGGTATATAATCATACCGATTTTCCCACATTTCGATATAATTTGACCAGTGTCTTGGTCAATCCGTATTCAGTAGTCGTAAGTTAATTTCGTGCTCATCATCTAGCTACTCAGGTGTCACAGGAATCGATTGTCGGAATCTAAATTGCTGTAATACTCTATCGGATTGGTGCATCTCAACGATCGCATATGTGACCATTGGGGCCTTCACATGCCATATGTTCGGATTTTGTAAGAATTCATATGGAATTACCGCCCGAACTGTCGGATCCTCGTATGGTGTCCATTCAAACTATATGAACATGATAAAAATATTAGTTATATACATAATACTAAATACTATCTATGAAATAACTATTTTATTAAGTATACATATTTCGATATAATACTTACTTGTGCTTCCGATCGTTGGTCTAATAGAAGTCGTATATCTTCTAGAGAGGTCAGTATTCCAACATAACTAGCCAAATGGTTCCACCTAATTAAATAAATTTTTAGCATACAATTATATTTTAAATCTACTTAATAATTCTAAAATCTATTATAAAATTTACCTCGTTATGAGTGGAAATGTATGTGGGTGGTTCACTCGAGGACGTAAAAATGGAAGCCGATATCGTACCCATGATTGGAGTAGTGATAGGCAACCTTCGATTTTGGCTTTATTTGGTACCGTCGCACCGCACATTTCCCGGTATAATGTTGCCAACACGGCAGACCCCCAACTAAGTTCACCGGCTGCCCTAAAATCAACGAGTTTTAGTAGCCACCTCAAATGTACGAGGTTTCGGGACAAGTCCGGCATCAAATGACCTCCAATAATCTGAAGAATATATGCTCGAGCATATCGTATTAGTTCTAGTTCAGTAGAATCATCATCTGGCTCCGGAAATGTGTCTCGTAACCAGCCCATCTCGATCCGACCTCCCTTGATTCTATCCGGAATAGCACCCAAAAGCTTGTTGCATACGGCACCCCAATCAGCAGATTGAGTGGACCCGGTCACTGCGTACTTATCCACCGGTAATCCCAATTGCAAGTGCACATCTTCTAGAGTGATAGTACACTATTTGCATAGAAGATGAAATGTGTGCATCTCGGGTCTCCACCTTTCTATCGACGCACTGATAAGTTTCGGGTCCAACTTGCATCCTTGGCCTATTGTAGCCACGTGCCAAAAACTCGCTTCACGCAGATAATTCTCTATCAACAGCGATGGAGCCGCAGATATATTACGGATATAGCATTGCAACACCCGATCTACTAGCTATAATAAATAATTATAAAATTAAAATTAATTAAAATTGCAAAAATAAAAAATGTATTAAATAATATTGAAAAATTAAAATAAACACTTACCATTCTCAATTGTTTGACAGAGATTGTGTAGGATCGAGACGAATTAATTCGGAAGCCATTGCTAACACGATCGAAATTTTCAAATTTTCAAAAATTTGAGAGAAATTTTAAAATTTTTGAAATTTTCGAAAGAGAGTTTTTTTGCAAAAAATAAAGACAAATTTGGGAGAAGTTGAGCAAATTATTGAAAATTTGAGAGAAATTGAGCAAATTATTGAAAATTTGAGAGAAATTTAAGAGAAATTTGAGAGAATTTAGAGAAATTTTTTAGATTGTTTTGAGAGGATTTGTGTGTGAAAAAAATAAAAGGGAGGGGGTTTTAATAGGTTTTTTTTTACTCTTGGGGGGTAAAATAGTCAAAAAGCAGTCAAAAAGCGGTAAAAAAATTGACCGTTGGGGGGGATAAAAAGGGGAAAAACGCTTCCTTGAGGAAGCATTTTGTCCACGTAGGCATAAAACGCGTCCTCAAGGAAGCGTTTTGTGCCTCCATGGACAAAACGCTTCCTCAGGGAAGCGTTTTTCCCTTTTCCCCTGACATCGCGCTGACGTAAGCCCCTTTTTTGGATTTTTGGCCTATTTCCGTAATTAATTAAGAAATTGGCCCATTTCCGTAATTTCTGAAAAAATGGGCTTTTTTTAGTAATTTACCCATCTTTTTCATGTATTTTGAAAGTTCAAGTACCCAATTGAGTGTAAAAAAAAGTAAGGGCTTAATTGTTCTTTTTTTAAAGGTTTGAGAGCTTTTTTAATGTATTTTGAAAGTTCAAGTATTCAAATGAGTAAAAAAAAAGGAGCTTAATTGCTCCTTTTGAAAAAGTTGAAAGCTTTTTACACCATTAAACCAATAATTTATTATTTTTAAGCACTAAATTAAATTTTAAAATTTTGTTTATTAAAATTTGTCTTCAAATCATTTTAAATTAAAATTGAATAGTAAAATTCAATAAAAATCAAACTTTAGTGATAAAATTCAATTAAAGAAAAGTAGAATGAAAAAAATTCAATATAAAATTAAATTTTAATGGTCAATTTATCTTTATCTTAAATGTTTAATGACAAATACCAATCAAAATAAAATATAAAGACAAATTTAAATTTGCACATTAGCTCGTTATAAATTTACATGATTCATATTTTAATTTAGTTAGTGTCAACGAGATTTTAGTTTAATGGTGTATAATTGTCGAAGTTGAAAAAAATAAAACCTACTTGAAGAAAAATAATTAATAGAAATGACAAGTAGGGCTGAATCCAATGAAATTAGTTGAAATTTTACTCCTTCAACTAAAATAAATAAAATAAAGAAAGGGAGTTTATTTAAAAAAAAAAAACTCAACAATTAAAATCAAGAATTTAGGAAAAAAAAAAAAGCAAAGAGAGAAATAATAAAAAATTTGGGGAAAATTAATGAGTTGAAGTTTCTAGTCAAAATAAATTCTACCTTTGATACAAAGGTTTTTATCATTGATGCAAAGATAAATTTTAATGTTTTTTTAATGAATTTGTTTTAATTATTGACAATTGTTAAGTAACCTAATTTCTTCTTACCTTCTCGATAATCAAGACAATTGTCATTGATTACTTCTTTTATTGATAGACAATCTCATAACAATAGCTTAGAAATTTAATTTATTAATAGCCTTAAGAATGAAAGAGACTCAATTCTAACTAACAAACGCACAATCAAAGTTTATTTAAGTTAGGTCGCATGTCCGCACTACATAAATAATCACGTAGTCATCACAAATATTATAAATCAATCGATCGGCTAATTATCTAATTAACAAAGCAATTATTCTAAGCTATCAAATATTGGCCACATATTTGACAAACTTGGACAATTATAATTAAACCAAAAAACATGAAAATGCTAAAGAGCAAAAAAAGATTAAGAGTAATTCGATTTCACAAACTTGTAGAATCAAACTTCAAATATTACTTCTACTAAAAAGAAAAGTTTAGTGATCCATAAAAAAATAAAAAGCAATTTGAACTAAAATTAAGAGTGGAGATAATTCGTATCTCTTCTAGGATCCTATTTATAGAGTTGTTTTAATTGACTTCAAATTAGGGTCACATATTTGACTTAGACATAAATACTTGAAAAGACGAAAGTAGCCTTACATCTCAATTTTAAAACAACAAATGGACACACAAGACACGGATAGCGACGCCACGACTTGGTGAAATGGCACTACAGCACGAGGCTTAGGGCGCTAGATGCTAGGTTGGGGCGCCAGTTGCTGCACCGAGCTAGCATCGTGACATTGGGTTGTTAGGCCACGACCCACTCGTCTTTGCTTAGGCCTTCTTTTAAGATGCTCATTCCATCCTCGATGATTTACAAGCTTTCCTTCTAAACGCGTATGCACTTAATTAAATCACGAAAACACTCAAAACAATTACTTGTAAGGTAACATAAAATCAAATTAAAAATAGAGAAAAATAGCAAAACATGCATAAACAACACTAAATTCACAAACAAAACTAAAACACTATTTCACTCATGGAACAATAAAAAAATAAATTAATAGGGGTTCAAAATATATAAAATATGAGTGCTTATCAAATAAGATTGAAGTATATGAATTTTGAGATTCAATTCAAGTTCCACCCTATATAAAAGTTTATATATTATAATTATCAAATCGTGTTTGGTAATTACTGATTTTAATTATAGTTATTCAAATATATTATTTATAATTACAATTGTGATTGTGCTTTTAACTTATATATATAAAAATGTTGAATTACTTTATATAATTATTTTTAAGAAATGATATTACATCAATCTTGAATTTTAATCCTAACATTTGTATCTCATTCTCTTATCTTCAATATGTAACATATATATATATATATATATATATATATAAGGTTTATATCATAATTTGATGTCTAAATTATATATATTTTTTCACTTCCACACTTAACTTTTCTTTGGTCCTTTTTTTTTTTTTCCCAAAATTACTCATTTATTATAGATTTTCAATAAAATTACTCATTTATTATAGATTTTCAATCTAAAAGTTCATGGTATAAAAAATTAGTGAGACGCTCAATCAATGAGAATGCGCCACATATTTCCTTTTTCACATTTGACATAGTCGCTGACCAATTGTTGGTCAACCAACTTTTAATTTGAAACTTTCAAAATCTTTTGGAACTTTCGGAATTTTCTGAAATTACATTTTAATTTTTTGAGTATTTTTTAAGAAGTTTTTCTAGATTTTGTTTGTCATATAAAATGTTTAGTTTTTGAAATTTTTAATTGTTACATAAAATGTTGAATTTTGATTTTTTTTAACTTTTAAAAATTTAAACACATTTTTAGTTTTTTATAATTTTCTAAAATTTTTGGAAATTTTTAGAAACTTTAGAATTTACATATATTTTAGATTTTAAAAAAAATCAGATTTTCTTAGATTTTATATACTTTTTAAAACATTTAATTTCATTTTTATTATTTTCCTTTTATTGAATTATTTATATTTATAATGTGTTTATCATCTTTTTATTTTTTACCATTTATATTGAATTTATATATATATATATATATATATATTTAATTTGTCATTAAATACTATATGTAAAGTAACACAATATAACGTGGGATGTTTTTATTGAGATGTCACTTATTTTTTTAATATGATTAGTTTGTGTATCAAACTTTAAAATTATAATTTTGATATTAAAATGGAACAAAAAAGTTTAAATATATTTAAATAGAAAAACAATAATTTAATTATAATATAATAATAAGTGAAGTGAGGGAAGGCATGGTTTGCACTCAAAAAAGAAAAAAATATAAAGGGAGGAAAGACCCATGATTTTCTCACCTGAAAAGAGATCTTGTGCACAGATAAGAGGATCCACGGGTCCACTCTTATAACTCCATTTTTAGCATTAAATATTTCAGATTGATTTAGATTGCATTAAACCCTTAAACTAAATAAGCAGGAAAGAAAAGTAATCCGTCAACCGTAAATTAATTACGGCTCCTTAAACTAGTGTAAAATTATAAGTCCATTTAATCAGTTACTTCATTAAAAGATGTTGGAATGTGAAAGTTGATGTAGTAAGCGTAAGTTCATCAATCTTATCGAATTATTTTTAAAGATTATTTGAGAAATTAATTAAGAAATTGGTATAAATATTCATGATGCCATGTTGTTAGGAGTGGAGGGAACAATCACTAAGCCCAATCAAGCTTTATCCTTCCCATTGGGTCTTCCCTTTTGGTAGCACTAAAACCACTCTCCCATTACATTATACTATTTATTTATTTTTATATAAAATGAGATGTAAAGCAAAGGATTCCTCTTCATCCCCCCACATCTCTTTTCTTTTTCATATAATTATCACCTTCAAATTCAATACTCTCCTTTTTTTTTTTTTTTTAATTTATAAGTTTTTAAAGTTGGGGTGTACTTTCATAAATTATTGAAAATTTTTAACATTTAATTTTTTTTATTGAATCATAAATAAAATAAAATAAAATAAAGCCATTAAATTATATTGAGAGTGAAAGTTGAGTATAATAATAGCATACAGAAATGTATTAATTATCAAATAATGCCTTGAGGGATTGGGCTGTTGTGGATTGAGCACTCAACCCAAAGTCGCCCATTTTTATTTTTGGATACAAATTAAAGAGCCAATTAGGTTTACCAACCAAGCAAAAGATGGATGATTTGTGTAACCCACGTAACATTAATTTCACAATGCTACTGGATTCCAATTTCAAAATGAATTCCGAATTATTTAAAAAATAAAAAAATAAAAAAATAAATTCAATTCAACTCTAAGCCCAAATCTTGAATTAAGAGGAAAAATAATAAATAAATAAAAACAAAATCTCCATGTTTTCTGCCACTCAAACTTGTTTAATCAAAGCCCACAACATTTTGTTCACAAAAAGAAAGAGCGTCCTCTTCTTTTCTACAAAATTTGGTATGAACAACACCATCATCCATATATGCTTTTCTTTACTTTATTTCCCTCCTCCAAAGCAAGATAGATAGGGGAAAAGGAAATCCCTTTTAAAAGAAATTAATATTTATTTGGTGGGGACATGAATGAGCCATTTTGGTTGTGGATTCTCCAACAAAACATCCACGCCTATAAAGCTTTCAACATTACCACTCCAAACCCGCACTACAAACATTAAACAACCACCCTTCTTTTCTATAATCTTTCTCTCATCTTTTATGTTGCACTTTTTTAGACTTTTATCCCATTTATTTTTATTTCCGTTTTTTGTTGAAAAGTAAAATTGGGAAATTTGTTAATTAGGTAAAGGATATTAAATAGGGGTTGGATGGTTTCCATCATTCCACACGTGCAAATGTTGGAATCTTAGGGAGGATTACATTATTTCTCCATTAATACATTTAAACTAAAGTTCTCCTTCAACCTTACTCTTTCCTAACATAACAAATTTAATAATTTCTTTTAAAGAGTTTTGATTCTATTTTTGAGTCATTATAACATTATTCCCTCAAATTCACTCCCTGCTTCTACATTACTCTTTCTACCATTTCCTTCTTATTAATTTTATTTAACAATGGGGTTGAGTTTAATACACAAAAATTGTTAAATTATACTTATTTATCCCATTGTTGAAATTTTAATTTTTTTTAAATTTAAAACATTAAAATAAATTTTTTTTCCATTGATAATGTCAACTAATTTGTTACTATAATATTAAAAGTAATTAAATTAATCTCCTTTTAAAATTTTCACTTTTATTTTATGTTTCTAGATTATCCTTAATGAAATAAACTCAAATAACTCATATTAAAGACAATAATTTTTATTGATGATTTTTGAAAACAATTTTAAAATATCAAAATAAATTAAATAAATTGTTGGTTGCTACTATAATTTTGAATATTAATATTTAAACAATGAAATAAACAACTACAATTTAACAATTTTTGTGTATTATTTGAGTTTCGACCCTTTTTCGCTTTAATCTTTGATTTTTTTTACCCCAATCAATTTTTTTGGTGACCAATATGAAAGTGTAAACATGGTGTGGCATGCATAATTAACCACTCTTTGGGGACTAAAATAAAAGTGTCCTAAAAGTTGGATGATCAAATTGTAAGGATTTCATTTTAAAAGTTGAATAACCAACTAAGTAATTTACCCGAATAAAAAATAAAAAAAATTATATCGAACTTTGAGCATGGAATTTTAATCTTAGAGCTTAAAGTTTTAAGGATGAAGACAATCATAATATTCACACGAAGATTAGGGTTTTGAAAATGGAATTCCTCTTTTAATAGCGTTAAAGTAGTGTAATTAAGGTCAAAATTATCCACTTATAACAGTTAAGTAATTATGATGTTGACTTTGATTAATAACCCTCATTCCCACATAAGAATAATGAGATGGGTTTAGTGCATAAGTTGGACTAAATTGGTATTAAAGTTAGTAAGGGAAGAGCAATCAACTTGTTTCTAGCACTGGGTTATAATTGAGGTTTGTTCCATGAAAGGAAAGCAAATGACTCCTCACTTTTCCTTTTACCCTCCCTCAATATAACAACTAATCAATTAAGTTTATTTTTAAACGTGTAATGTGAAATTAGTTTAATAATATATTTATGTCAAGAAGCAAAAACCTTTGTGGTCTTGTCATGTCCCCAAGGCATGCTCTTTTGCCTGTCCAAGCAACTTATTTGAAAATGGTAAGATTGTTGATTAGATGTTGTAATACTGAATGGGAAATGAGGTTAACATGGATATTTGAATGTCTAAATTAATACGTTAAATAAATGTTTTAAAATCTGGAGAAATTAAAAATGGAAAGAGTTTTGTGGATAAGAAAATCATGAAATCCGACACGAAAATCTTTAGGACAGAGTAATGGAACAGTAAACTACAAAGCCCGTCCTATCTTTTCCCAACATGTCCACGCTCCTCCGCTTGCGCTCTCTCCTTCTGTGCCGCATGATTCATTACCCGTTACACGTGGAACAATCATAGACGTTGTGTCTCAAATTTGAAATAAAATTTCATAAACAGGTCTATATCAGTAATTTTAAATCAATATTCATCACCTCCAAAATAAATAAATATTCTTATTTAATCCCTTGATATTAGACCTCGTCGTAGGTCTCACCATTTGGCTCCATCCGAAGACTTACCTAAAAGTAGAAGAGTTTAGATAAAAAAGTAAGGCTCATTTTCTAAATGGACTGGGTCTCGACTATTGAGCAAATTTTTTTAATTCGGGCTCGACTAGATCCGAATTTACAAAAAAAAAATTATTGCTTTTTACCGTTGTTTTATCACTGTTTTGGTGTTGTTTCGCTATTATATTGCTACTAATTTATTGTTATTGCTTGGATATTATATAACTCTTATTTTATTATTAATTTTGCTACTATCTTAGATGTATTTGCTTACTAAGTTGCACTTATCTCAGTGTTATTTAAATATAAATAATATTTTTATTTATTTTTAATTTCTTGGAAAATATTTACTTTAATATTTTTAGTGTATTTGATTTATTATATTTTTTAAATTTGTTTTTATAAAAATAATAATATAAAAATTAATAAAAGCAGGTTGAGCCAAACTCAAATTTTAATATTTTTATCTGGATCAAGCTCGAATAAAATTTTAAGCCCATTTTTTAAACAGAACCAAGTCTAAATCTAAAAAACAGGCCTAAAATTCTGCTGAAGCCCAATTTAAACACCTTGTTAATTCACGGTAAATTATGTGATATCAACTATTAATAAATTTAATTAATTATTTATATTCCTTTTCAATGTGTTTAACGAATTGTTAGCTTTTTGTTGATTTTAAGTGTATAAATCCATACTAATTGTATATCAAAAGAAACCCTCAAAAAAATTACATTTTATAATTATAATTTTAAATCATATGTATTTGTCATTTTCATTATTATTATTATTGTAAAAATAACTACTATTAAATTGGAAGTTGAATCTATTTAATTGTACATTATAATCATTTTTAAACATTAGCGTTTTATAAATTTTAAATTTGAAAAAAAAAGAACATTGGAAATTATGATCTTAAATAATAAATGTATTTTGTAAATTTGATAAATGTATACAATTAATTATTTTGATAAAATATTATTAAAATTCTTCCCTAATTGAATGTAATTAAAAAGTGCAAGGATTTGTGCACGCTCTGGCTCGCGCTTCGATAATTGTTTTTTGGTTGAAAAGAATTTTACACTATTTTGGGTCAAAGTATTGTTAAATGGCCTACCAAATCCCATGCACGCGGGTGGTTAAGCTGACAGCCGAGTGTACGGAGAGATTTAAGACGACAGTGATTGATGGAAGACACGTGTACGTTGTTTTTGGATTTTCCGTCATGCGGACGCGTAGCCGCCAGTGGCGTGCTTTCGAATTTCATTTTTTTCGTTCGACGCTTAAACTTTATTCTTTATTAATATTTTCATAAATTTCTTTTACTCGTATTTTTTGTGATTCTGAAGAGTGATAAGTAGACCTTACTCCTCCGGTTCCGTCGCTTTTAGTGAGTAAAAGAAAATGGAGGGAAGGGAGAAAGGCAAAAGATCAACATAGAAAGCTATATCAAAGCGTACTGTATTGGGTGGCCATATTTGGCTCCGAATGTTACCTTAACCTTTTTTCCTGTTTCAGCTTCAACTTGATTCCATTTTTTATTAAAGGATTGAACGTGAGTTACGGGATATGGAGGGATCTTACTAATACAACCAAAGTGATATGATGGTTATTAGCTTTCGAGTAGTTGCGAGTCACAGATTTTCTACTACTGCACCAGCAATGGGCTGCCATATAATAAATAAATAAAATACAAATATTTAAATATAATTACAAAATTTATAAATACTGCATGTATACATGAATTGTGCTATACAATTTTATTTAGGAATGTTCACAGTTCAGTTAAAATTGAATTAACTGACTAAACCGATCTAATTCGATTAATCAGTCGATGGTCGAATTTTGTTCGGTTAAAAGCCTATTAATAATTTTTTAAAATTCCAGATATTGGTTAATTCAGTTCAAAATTAGGTAATCAATTACTTTCAAAATTTATGTAGTATTTCTAATGTCTTATTTATTGTTTTCATCTCCATTTAAAATTTTTTAAACTATTAAATAAAAGAAAATGAACATTAACAATGTACAAAGACATAAAATCTAGTTAATTCAATTAGCTGACTTTATTTACCGAAATATTTTGGTTCAATTAATATATTTAAAAAACATTAATTTAGTTAACGGTTAAAGATTTTTACATTTCAAATAATTCAATTTGAATATTAACCAAACGAACCATTTAAACACCCTCAATTCTACCAAGCGATACATATCATGCACGGTCCAGGTGATTTGGGACCTTTGGGTTGTTATTTGATGATGGTTATAATTTGAATCAATTAAATAATAGAGTAAGAGTGAATAAGCACGCTCACCATCCCATCTCATGTAGTCTTGATTTGTAGAAGTTACATCACCAGTGTAAATTTTGTAAAACGATGACCAGAATTTTATCACCTAGGCTCCATTAATATTATTGTTAATACAATTTTTGTTATAAAACAAAAAAGCTTGGTAGTAAAAAAGTACTATTAGATATAGAATTAGTACCTAAGGCATTTTGCATATGCTGATCACATGATGACAATGGATATGGATTGCAAATAGGAAATGCTTCAAGAAGAAATATTTACAAGAGATCAAATTTACAAATATCAATCAACGGATTCATAGAAGAAAGAAAAAAAGAATGTTGTTCATGTTCACCAAACCTACGAAACACCAAGCTCCATTCGACAGTGAGAAAGCATATATATATATATATATATATAACAGTGAATTCCTTCAATATCACCATTTTGTTTCTCCAACCATTTTGCAAGGAAATCAGAGAAGCTTTGATATTACCTCGCAAGAAGTCCAGAAGGCTTTCGAGGCGGCTCTCATAAGTAAGGGGTTTTGGTATATCCTGTTTAAGAATAAACAAATAAATGTATTGTCATCATCAACCTGTTCAATAATTCGTATCTATGTTTCTTAGATTCTAGATGTGGGTGTTGGATATTGGCATGTTTAATTTTTATTTTTTCTAGAAGATCTTTAGAGGGTTATATCTCCATACCCATGTACGAATATGTATAGGACATGGGTGTAGGATATGAGTTTTTTTATTTTTTGAAAGGCCAAAGCAACATAGATGTGAATCATATAGACCAAATAGGACAATGGGAATAAGCAGCATAGCAGAGTCAACTGAGGGAACTTTTAGCAGAAAATGTAGGAACTGAGTTCAATTGTCGAGGTTAAAATTATAACATACCCAATTGCAGTTGCCCCCCAAGATGCCACATTATAAACGACTTTGCTTCCATCCCAAGCTTTTCGAAGCTTTCCCTTTTTCTTTTTCACAGAGAAGGTCTGGCTCAGTGCTACAAGAAAATCCAAAAGATGGTTCAGAATTCCTCTTCCAAATTAATGTTTAGAATAGAACAAAGGATATTTGAGATGGGAAATATAAGTTCAACACAGACATTGTATCTTAGAAGTTTCAGTAACATTGAGAGAGGAATATAATTTGATGCTAAAACTCATTAACGAAGACAAATAAACTCACCTTGCTGAAGTTGATTGGGGCTCAAGTCCTGGGAAGAAAACAAAAACAAAAACCTCATTAGCATCCACAGCTGAATGGTTCTAAGTTACTCAGGACATGGATGTGTCAGATTCAGGTATATGCCCAACACGGATATATTTTGTTTTTTTCTGAGTTTTCCCATCTATTTGGAGGGTCATTATCCCCATACCTATGTTCAAATATGTGTGAGATAAAGGTGTAAAACAGGGTATTTAAGCAAAATGAAGAGTCGGAACAACAAAATAATAATCCATTATGAACATGCAAACACAGTTCTTATTCAGTCCACTGAAGAGTAAGACCATAGAAAAACTTCAGACATAAAATACTAAAACTTTAGGCTTTAAGTGTATTAGGTATGAATGACTACAAAGAGAAGAATTGAAGACTGAAATGATCTGAAATAATAGTAATACCAATAAAGAGTGCAAATTTCACAAACCTTAGTCTGTTTAAGGGACAGCAAATATGCAGCCATAAAACATGCAATTCCTTCTACTATATCATCCTGCCTGACGAGAACATAATCTTCTTGATCCAAATCACCATTTTCATCTCCCCAAAGATCATTTGGGTTGACCATGTCCCAAGAACTACCATCTTCTGGTTCCAAAGAAGAATTTGTTTAGCATCCAGGCAACAAAGATCATTTTAAAGCAAAAAGTCTAAAGCGTGAACTTCATATAGTGAATAAATATGCCTGCTAAAGAATAAAAATTGATATATGGTAACAGTCTAAAGTGGACCGTGTTTGGATGCATACCGGCAATGTTTTCTGGAACTGGTACCTGAGCACACTCTAGCTTTTCAAGAAAGTCAGGGCATTGAACTCTAGATTTGAGAAGATCGCACAACTGCATTTTTTTAAAATAAAGGAGGCACACACATTAGATGTCCAAGCTATTTCGACATATTGGATAGGAAAGCAAATGTAAATATTGCAAATTAAGTGGATCTGCTTTCTATCACGTTGCTAATTTCTACTACATAAGTTGTAAAGCCATTTACACTATGTTCTTTTAATATAAGGCCAAAGGGGTTAGAGCATATCAAATCAAGCATAAAGGATCACTGTATTTAAGTTGGATTTTAATATTTATTGCAAATAAAATATGCAGGTTGACTAGAGAAAAAGTGCAATATGATCTTAATTTTGATCAATGAGATCTGAAAAACGGGTGATTGCAAAGTGGAATACTATGGATAACAACAAACTAACACATCACTCTCCAAGGTATTATACAACCATCAGTGGGAAAAAAAATCAAATTTTTATCTTTTTGCAACCATCACTTCATTGGTAAATCAACTTCTATATGAAGAGGAAGAAGGTTCCAGTTTTTTCACAAGTTCGGGCTCTGTTTTAACACACTATTTATAAAATTTGAATCATTTTTGGATTAGTTCCTAACATGTTATCTTTGAACAGAAAACTCTACTACCTCATAAAGCAAATGTTATGATGGAAAAGTAGCAATCTCTTCTCTGTATCGTTCTCATTTATCTCTTTTCTTCAAGATATATATTTGTACATAGAGAAGTAAAGGAACACATAAAAAGAGGCAAATGGACTCCAAACCAACAAAAGCCATAATTTTAATGAATAGTACAAGGTGATGGGTGTTTTTGTCTATTCAATTTGTTTAGGGTTCACTCCTGCCTTTGACCCTCTGCCCTCTACATCCTCTTTCGTTTTTCATTTTTCTGTTTCTTTTCAATTCAATATTGAGTAATGCATATATAGAACATCTTAGCTTTTTAATCAAGAATATGGAGCCAGACTCAAGAATGAAACAATCATCATAGTAAACCTGCAAACTCCTTTCAATAACTAGAACGATTGAAAATCAAGGCTCAAACGGAAACTTTTGTCTTGCAAAATAACACCCTCGAAGCGTGCAGAGGCAGAAAACCACTTGACATAGATAGGCAACCGATGCATCATGCGTCCAACACAAACGAGAAATACCATTAGCCATAATATAAGTTCATTTTCCCTAATCAAGCCGGGTTTAATTAAGATCCTGACCATTCATCTTCCTTCTTTGGGTAGTTGAGATTGCCGGGTTTGATCCTTGGTTACTAAAACTAAGGGTCCAACACTCCAATTCACAAAAGAAAGTCGGAAAACAGAACATGGAATTTAAAAATCAAATTTCTACTTTGAACATGGAATTCTCCATGAAGAAACATGGTATAAGTTTAAACAAACTAAATCCTCACAAAGACCATAAGAAATTCAGCAAAATCAACAATAATAGCTTTTATAAGCTAAAAAAAAAAAAAGGAAAATGAATTTAAAGGAGCCTCACTTATATTTCCTTCGCTTCTGTTTCCCTCCGTTTCTCTTAGCATCGAAACACAGATCTAAATCCAGAACCAGACCCTAAGAATACTAACAAAAAAGAAATGAAGGAAAAGATTTAAACAAACCTCATCTGCATCTTGATCTCTTCTAAGATCGACGCCGTTGAGTTCTCCTTGATGGTTCACTTCATCTCTACCTTCGCCGTCTTCATCGTCATCGTCGGTTCCATCTTCGCAGTTACTAAGCAATTCGAGAGCTCTCTGGCACTCTTCCAGCACAGCTTGCAAAGTCTTCCTCTTGACACGAACCTGATCTTTCTCTTCCACAACCTTTCCCTTCATCTCCTCCGCTTCCATCGCCAATGATGCGTCGCTCCAACCTGATACCTCTCTCTTCGTATCGCCTACTAAACAACCTAATACAATTCCACCTAAGCCCCCTCGAATTAAAACAAAACAGATAAAATTTGAAAAAAAATTGGAGTTATCGTCCAGTAAAGAAATTAGAAATCGAAAATCCGAGGAAAGAAGGCAATTGAACTTTATTTTTAGAATCAATGGTGAAGATTGAAGAAGGACGTGTGTTTTATTTTTAAATTTTTTTTCTTTTCTCTAATATTTTGTAACCAAAAAAGAAATTTATTGTTTTTACCATTTTGGTGGCGGAAAAAAATAGTGAAGAAAGAAGGAGGCGGCGAAGGAGCTTATAGCCGCCGAGTCATCTCTGGAGCAGCTACATGCAGGATTTTTGGCTTAATTGATTTAGGCATAACTTTAAATTTAGTCCTCAACATTTATATCTTTTATCATAATTATCCTTATTTTCTTTTTTTAAGCTAAATTTAAACATTTCAAAATGAGTCAAATTGCTTTCCTTTCACGAAATAATGACAACCATTAATTTTTAATGATATTGACATAACAACCCGCATAATAATCCATGTGTATTTCATCTTGAGATATCAGTATTTATTTTACATGTCACATCAACAAATAACTAAAAAATATTTAAAAATAAAAAAGTTTAAAATTCAAAAAAATAATTATAAAAAGTTCATGAAAATTAAAAAAAAAAACATGAAGTACACTTGGATTGTCTTGCAAGTTGCCATATTTAATAATTTAACGTTTTAGTTAATATTTTAGTTAAAAAAAACAAATGGACTCTTTTTGAAAGGTTGATGGTCAAATCTGACCTTTTTAAAAGATTAATGGCCAAATTTAGCTCTAAAAAAGAATAATAATAAAATTAACAAAAGATGTAAATATTATAGGTCAAATTTGTCATTATGCGATTGATTTAAATTTGCAAAATCAAGCATTAGGTTAAACTATATCAAAGATCACTAAATTATTTATAACTTTACAATTTAGTCACTCAACTTCAAAAAGTTACAAAATGGTCACTGAACTATTTGAAATTTCTTATTTTAAGCACTAAACTATACAAAAAATTTTATTTATGTCATTGAGTTGTTAGGTTCTTTATTTTAAATGTTCGACTAGTGAGCTCCACCTGACAATTCAATGATTGGTACGACGGATCGATATCCATTGATAAGTAGAACATACCTTAGATCCAAGTAAATCTTACGATCAATGTCGAAGATTGATGAAGAAAGTTGTTTGGATTTTAGTTTTTAGATTCATGATGTTCAAAGTTGTTCCATGAAAAAAAGCTAAATTGTAGGTGTAGGCATTACAAACGGAGAAGGTTATACAACAACAATTTTAATAGCCCAAAAACTTAAATAAAAACTTTCAAATAGTTCAATAACAGTTTTACAACTTTTTGAAGTTGTCTGTCTAAAATGTAAATTGACTAATAGTTTAGTAACCTTGGGTGCAGTTTACTTTAAGCATTATGATATAAAATTGAGCTAGGTTAATTCTTTGAGTTAATTAAGCTTGACAAAAAAAAATGATTAAGTTGAATTCGATTTTTTTATTTGGTACAATTGCAATAAACAAGAACAAAATTACATCCAAGAGAAGCTAATAAAGACTTTGGAAGTGCAAGTTGTCCATTGTTACATCTATTTTCTGAGTTGCTTGTTGTCCATGATCTATTGTTGAATGAAGACTGAGTGGAGAAGGTGTCGAATGCCATTAATTGTCAATTGGAGTTTCCATCTTACAACGGTGCATCTAAGGTGTTAAATGTTAAACGGGTTTTTAAGTTAGAATTCATGTCAAAATGTTGCATAGTATAAGAAAATTACCATTTGGTCTCGAGACATCAAGAGCATGTCTCGAAACACTAAGAATAAATGAACATGTCTTGAGACATCATGTCTCAAGACAAGTAAACATCGAACATAAATTACTCTTGCAACCCTTTGTCTCAAGACATCCAAACATCAAAGTAAAATTAAGAAAACAAGGGAAATATGTCTCAAGACCTAGTCTGGAGACACGAAAAGTTTAGTCTCAAGACATGTACCCAATGTCTCGAGACATGTTTACTTCAAAGTAAAAATAGAAGACAATGAAGACCGGTCTTAAGACAAGATCTCAATATCTCGAGACATACTGTTAGTACTCTAAGTTGGATTTGAATCCTAACTTTGAATGTGGAAGTAGATAACCTTAAGACTAGATAATTAAAGATAATTGCATTTATAATGCATGCATATGTTCATAAATGTTGATTGTTATGAATAATCTTTATAAGATCAACTTATGAAATTGTTTTGAGCTAGTTTGAGGTGTTTAGGCAATGTAATGTGACCTCACATGTTCAAATCCGATAATCGAATCGGGTGTGTGGTGTTACAAAGGGTTCAATAAAGATTTTTTTTCTTTTAATGTCAATAGGTATTGGAATCCTTTGTTGGGTGGTTAAGGGAGGATTAGAGTTGAAAGAGTGAAGAACAAATTGATAAAAATCATTGATTCTTATAAGGACACCCATCGGACTAGGATCAATTTTTTGAAAATAAGTTTATTTCTTAATTTCCAAATGATCTAGAAAGTGCAAGCAACAAGGTTATAAAATCTCTTAAAGTCCTAAAAAATAATATCATTTGATTTGAACCATTGGAGGATCCAATTGGAGATGGAAAGGGCATTGAGAGAGTCTGGACGGAGAAAGGGGGAACCATATAACATGCCTAACACGTATCCTTCACCGGAACAGGGTTACGGAGCATTACTAGAATAAACAGATTGAATATAAATACATCATGTACATGTCAGATATTATTCATATAGTCCATTGTAAGAGCCCTCGAGACTCAAAATACGTATTAGAATCGAATCGGAACTAAACCGAAAACTCAGGAAATTTTTCGCAAAATTTTAAAATTTTCACCTAGGTGCAGAGTACACACACCCATGTGGTTAGGCCGTGTGAGCGTTTTAGCCCGTGAGGCTACTCGTGTAACTCTCTGACTTGTGTCACGCGACCAAGTCACACGCCCGTGTGCTGGGCCATGTAGAGGTACAAGGGTGATCTCGTGATGTGATGAAGTAATAAATTGATCGTACTTAAAAAACTAACTATTATCACGATAAAAGGCAAGCGCACCTATAACTAGTGGCAAGACCAAAATTTCGAATCCAAAGAACTAAAAGTACTAGTAATGACTTTCTTCCAATTATCTAGCCTAAGAAATAAAAAGGGGTTTAGTTGTAAACTATTCTAAATTAAACTAAAGAAACGACAAATAGTAAATTGGGAAAATTACTTTGGGAAAATTGATTGATAAGGACAATACCTAAGGAAGATCCAATTAGACTTCACTTATCTAACTCTAAACTAGACGATTTCTTCATTCGACTTAATCCGTAGAGATCCCTAAATTATGTTAATATCTCCGTCGAGAATAAGAACAACTAATCCTAGGCTGATTAATTGAAATCTCTTTCTAATTAAAACCCCTAGTCTTACATTAACTCAATCTATGGATCCCCATATTAGATTTGACTCTAATCTAGCAGATTTTCGTCGTTCTATGTCTAGGATTACGATCAATTCCGCTTAATTGTGTTGGATCTACTCTTAAATAGGGACTTTTTCTCCTTTGCCTAAGCACATTCGACTTAAATTAATATCCCAAAAATATGAATTCAAGAATTAAAAACACAATTAAGAACAAGTCAAATATTTATCACATAGTTCAGATAACAATAACAAGATTCGTCTTAAATTTCATCCCCCTTAAATATTTGGGGTTTTAGTTTATGTTTATAAAAAGAAACATATCAGAATAAAATAACAAAACATAAGAAAACCCAAAACTCTTGAAAAGAATGAAGGGAGATCCTCTGTCTTGATGTAGACCCTGGCTTCTGAGATGGATCAATCGGCTTTCCTTCTAGTAATTCCCTGCCTTTAGCTCTCTGTCTTGGCGGGAAGACTATACCCTTGGCGGGAATAATGCCCCATTTGTAGTTGCCTCCGAAGGTCTTTATATAGAGTTTGGAGAGTCTTTCTTAGCCCCTAAGTAGCTTTTTCCTCGTGAAATTGAACTTCCTCACGACAAGGACACGCCCGTGTACCACACCCGTATGATTCGACGTGAGGCCGTGTTCAAGCCTATTAAAGTGGCACGACCGTGTGGGTTGCCTGTGTGAATCGAGTCTAGGCCGTGCTCGAGCCTGTTTATGTGGCACGACCGTGTAACACGCCCGTGTGATGAACTCCAGGCCGTGTTGATTCTTTGCTTCGGCCTATTTTCTCCGTTTTCGGCCCGTTTCTTATTCTTTTCACTCCCCTAAGCTCACCTGAGTATAAAACATGAAATTAAAGGTTTAGGAGCATCAAATTCCACAAATCAAAGAATAATTCATCCATAAATGTGCTAAGCATGAGGTAAAAATATGTATAATTTACGGTTTATCAAAGGGTTACACGGCCAAGTGACACGCCCGTGTGCCAAGCCATGTGAAAATTCTTGAGAATTCAGTTTTGAGTTTTTAAGATCAAGGGACACACGGCCATGTCACACGCCCATGTGCTAGGCCGTGTGTCATACACGGCTAAGACACATGCCCATGTCTTTATCCGTATGGACAAAATAAAGTCATTTCCAAGCCTTATTTGTCACCCAATATTGTCTTCAGCCTACATTAATGTTTTTAACACATTTCCAATCCAATTCAAAACATTTGAATCAAGCCAAAACCAACTCCTAAACATGACACATCATCATATAAGTTCAATGATTCTAACTTACTGAAATAACCATACATACATATAGGTATATTTATCAATTTATACTATGACAAGCTAATCATCAATATGTCTATACTTATATCAATTCCAACATTTAACCACTTTAAACACTTATCAAGCATTTTAATACTATTTTACATATCAAAACATACCAAACATAAGCCATTCAAATGGCTATTATCAATCAAACATATACATTTCATCATTGGCCAAATTTATCCTATACATACCATTATACCAAAGTTAATTTAATAATTATATCGAAAATGGGCGGTTGATAGTGTGATGTAGCTCTGACAGGTTTCCAACCTTAACGAGCTTCCGGGTTACTATAAAATAGAGTAAGCATATTATACTTAGTAAATTCGTATAACATGAATTGAACTTACCAATCAATTCACATTTATGATAAGCAAATAAACATGTTCAAACCAATTTGGCCAATTTCTTATACACATATCCTCATAAACAAGTTAGTTAACTATTTTTATGAATTTCAAGAAACATATGTGAGCTCATCAAATATCAAATTTCCATGCTCATAAACTTTCCTCATCTTAATTTCATATATATCAATTTCATATAATTCAGGTACATTTCTTTAAAAATTCATCACAAGTTCGGGAATACACCGGTAATACACTTGTTCTTAATCCACCGGTAAAAATCCAAGTTCTTTAAAAATTCAGTTTTGTACACTTCATGTTATAAACTTTGCCCATTAAATTTATTTGAAATATCGATAGATACACCGGTAATACACTTGAAGTGTACAAAACTAAAATCAGTTTATTCATATTCGGGGGTGTCCATTAGAGCACATAAACAAAAAGTCCTCTCTCGAGCCATATATCGAGAAACTTACAAAGAGCCATATAACAGGAAGCTTACTTGGGCTATATAAAGGGAAGCTCATATAGAGCTTATAACGGGTAGCTCCAGAGAGCAATTAACGGGTAGCTCCGAAAAGCACTTAATCAGAAAGCATCAGATAGCCATATAACGGGAAGTTCAATCGAGCACTAACGGGAAGCTCACAAAGAGTTTTTAATTGGGAAGCTCATAAGAGCCTTTTAACGGGATCCTTGTAACACCCCTAACCCGTATTTGTCACTGGATTAGGGTTTCGAGGCATTACTGAAGTTTTACAGAACATTTATAAATAACTCGAGACAACTACTATTTATTTCTCGAAATTTTTCTTAACATCCCTTAAATGGACCCTCGAGACCCAAATCATGCATTAGAATCGATTAGGGACTAAAACGAGATCATAATAAATTTTTTGCAAAATTTCAAATTTTTCTCACTTATAAGAATCACACGCCCGTGTGGTATGGGACATGCCCGTGTAGTCAGGTCGTGTGGGTTCACACGCCCGTGTCCTCAACCAGTGTAACTCTCTAACCTACAACTCATGAACAAATTGATGTTACACGGCCAAGTCACACACCCGTGTGCTAGGCCGTGTGGTTAATTCAAATTTTTGAAAAATAGGTGCAGGTTTCACACGGCCATGATACACGCCCATGTTCTAGGCCATGTACCTCACATGGCTGAGACACACACCCGTGTTCTAGATTGTGTGTCACACACTGTCTAGACACACGCCTGTGTGTCTGCTTGTGTGGACAAAATAAGGTTATTTTCCAAGCCCTATTTCTCACTCATTTTTATCCAAAACCATCACAAAACCTCACCAATACGAACCAACCAAATCAAGCATGATTTCCAACCAATTTTATCATGCAATATGTCATATTTTCACATGCACACTTAATACAAATCTTACCTCTTCAAACTTACATTTTTAATCTCATCAATTCAATCCATATCAAGCATACATGTAAACTATAATTTATTTTATAAGCATATAAAAAATTTAAGTCACCACTAGTCATTTCAATGGCTAGGTTACATTTATCCATTTCAACATATACATTAATCTTACTAGCCTATACATGTCATTATACCAAATAAGGTCTATATTTATACCAAAATGAGTGAGATGATAGTGTGATGTTGCTCCGACTGTCTCCAACCTCTACGAGCTTCCAAGCACTATAAAATAGGGAAAATGAAACAGAGTAAGCACTTGGTGCTTAGTAAGTTCATGTAACAAGGAATCTAGCTTACCACATGTTTCTATTAAATTAAATCAAATATATATGCATCCGAGCAAATGAATTATTATTCTATCATACACCACTTCAACACATTGAGTTAGTCAAACAATTTCATATATTACCAATACATAGATGAGCTCATCTTATCATGATATCCACAGACTTAATTCCCATATCACATGTACCTTTTCAAGAATAAATTATTCCAAAATTCACTATCCATTTCCAAGTATTTACCTGTTGAATTTACGAAAATTTTGATGGATACCCTGTAGTACATTTAAAGTGTACAAATTCATAATCCGTCAATTCATATTCATATTTATCAAAGAGTCCACTCCCGAGCCTCATCTTATAAGCAGGATTACCAATCCAGGCTAAATCCTCTGTAACATATGCTCAAAGAGTTTTGTCAGGATCACCAGTTCAGGCTAAATCCTTTCAGTGACAAATACTCTATAGAGCTTAATCTGGATTACCCGTCCGGGCTAAATCCAATATATAACATATACAACGGGAGGGCTTATATCAGGATTACCCATCCAGGCTAAATCTCTTCTGCAACACATACTTTATCCCATTTTCCTTGATCCATCGAATTCCCTTTAATTCAACCGGGACTTTCTCATTTTTCTTAAGTAATATCAAACATTTTATCATTTTCTATACATTGAGCATACAATTAACATTCTTATCATGTAACATGCATTTCAAGATTCAATGCTAAGTTACATGAACTTACCTCGATACTTGTTCGTTTATAAAGTCTACTAATCCAAGACTTTTTTTTTTCCTCGATCTAACCTCGTATTTGAGTCGTTCGAATCTATATAAATGAATTTAATCATCAATTTCACTTAATTTATATTCAATTGAGTTCAATTTACTCCTTAGGCAAAATTACTATTTGGCCCCTAAACTTTTCATTAATTTCAATTTCATCCCTAGGCTCGAAAAATGAGATTCATGCAATTTAATCCTCTTTCCAAGCCTAGGAAAAAAATTCATGTAATATTTACAGCACTTATGTTTCATAAAAATCAGAATTTTTCCTTGAATTTCACAAGCTTACAATTTAGTTCCTAAATCCCAATTTCATGCAAAATCACTTTGTAAAAGTTATTTATCTATCAACAAACTTTCATTTTCTACCATAAATATTAAATTTTCAGCACTTACATCCATATCACAATCTCTATACTTTGATAACTTTTCAAATTGATCCCCAATTTAGATAGATTTCATTATCCCGATCTTAAAAATATGAAAATTACTAAAAACGAGACATGAAAACTTACACAATTAAGCTTGATTAGTTTTCTCCCTCTCTCCTATGGTTTCCATGGAATTTGAGGATAAAGATGATGAAAATAAGATGATATTTTCTATTTAGTTATTTATCATCTTTTATTTTTCCACAATTCCAATTTAGTCCTTTTTCTTTTCTCAATTTCCATGGATGATTCATCCATAAATATCTACTAAATTTTGATTGATGGTCTAATTACCATATAAGGACCTTAAGTTTTGAATTCCATAGCCATTTAATCCTTCTAGCTTCTAGAATTCTACTTCTACATTTTATGCAATTTGGTCCTTTTTCTAATTAATCACTAAATCAATAAAATTTTCCAATCAGTGTTTTCATAAAACTTTCTATCATATTATAAATCACGTAATAATATTAAAACAAATTCTTTTTTTAGCTCAGATTTGTGGTCACGAAACCACTGTTCTGATATCATTGAAATTGGGTCATTACAACGTTCATAAGAGCTACGGTATGTCCACAACATATGCAATGTCACGATCGATCAGGATGTTCCGAAAAGCTACAAACGGGAAGCTTACAAGAACAATATAACGGGAAGCTCGAGAAGGCTTATAACGGGATGCTCTTTCGAGCTGTGGTGTGTCCACAACATATGCAGAACCACAACCAAATCGGAAAACTCTAAATCCATCGAATTTCATTTAATCAAACGGGACTTAACATTTATCGAGCTTTGTTAAGTATCATCGAATATGTGATTACTTTCATATACATGACAATAGTATAATCACATACATATAATTCAATTCAAACATATAAATATACAATTCAGTTACATGAACTTACCTCAACAATGTTCGTGAAGTTGTATGCTACTAATCCGTTACTTTTTTTTTCTCAATCTAACTCATATGTGATCTATCTGAATCTATACGAGTAAATTTAACTTAATTTAATACAATTCATATTCAATTCAATCCAATTAATAACTTAGGAAAATTTTCTATTTTGCCCATATACTTTTAATTAATGATGATTTCGTCTTTAGGCTCGGAAAATGAAATTCATACAATTTAATCCTTATTCCAAACCTAGCCGAATTTTACATATAACATTTACAGCCCATGTATTTCACAAAAAATTAGAAAATTTCCATGAATTTTACATCTTTTCAATTTAGTCCCTAAATCATGTTTTCATCAAAATTACTTTAACAAAAGTTGTTTATCTCTCAACGACCTTTCATTTTCTACCATAAAACTTCATAATTCATGCATACTCATCCATGGAAAAACCCTAGTACTTTGATAACTTTGCAAATTAATCCCCAAGATAGCTAAATTAAGCTATTACGATATCAGAAATATAAAAATTATTAAAAACGGGACAAGATTACTTACCCAATTAAGCCAATTAAGCTTGCTTGAATTCTTATCTCTTTGACAAGGTTTCCATTAAAATAATTTGGGAAAGATGATGAAAAAGATGATATTTTCATTATTTAATTAGTTTATCATCTTTTATTTTTCATCTTTCCAATTTAATCCTTTTCGTTATTAAATTTTCCATAAATGAATCATCATACTTATCTATTAAGTCTTCTTAATAGTCTATTTTCCATATAAGGACCTCAAACTTTGAATTCCATAGCTATTTGATACTTATAGCTACTAGAACTCAACTTTTACATTTTATGCAATTTGATCCTTTTATCAATTAAACATGTAATCAGCAAAATTTTCTTAACAAAATTTTCATACGATATTTCTATCATAATTTAAAGCATATAATAATATTAAAATAATTTTCTTACGGTTTCAAATTTGTGGTCCCGAAACCACTGTTTCGATTTCACTGAAAACGAGCTGTTACAAACCAAACCAAACGGCTCATGCAAAATGACATTTAAGGAAGATGTGATCCATTGTTTCCCTGTGGGTGGTAGTGTGGTACAAAAGAGGCAAGTGTAATCATTCAAAGACAACTCCTCGAGAGGAGGTATTTAGTAGGGCGGCAATTATTGAAGATCTTTTAAAAAACAATGATTTTGTAAGGAAGTTTGAGGCGCTAGAGATTTATCTAGTTTTTTTACAGATTATTAGTAAGCGGGGTTAGTGGGCATGTTGAATAGAGTTGGTAATAGATATTTTTAACAAAAAAAAAATACCATTATGATCTAATCTCCAAACAATCTTATTCCTATCGCCTTGGATTGAGAGAGTCCTATTGAGGAGGTCATGGGCATGAGAGGGTTCTAGAAGATCTAAAGTTCTACTTTGGTTCTAGTTGCTTATGTTAGTGAACTTGGATGTCAGAATCAGTATATCTTACAGTGTAAAAGATTGAGAAATTTGACTTTTTGCTAATCCAACAATAACTTCCACTCTAGAGTTGAACATCTTTTCCTTGATTGTAGATATTTCTTTCAAGTAAGATACCTTTCTCAATCCATAAGTTAGAAGCCTTGGTTTTAATGGTTTCGAAAGGGTGTTGCTTGTAATACTTTCCCTTCAAACTCTTAAGAGGAGACAATGATGATCGGTCATAATATGACAAGCAATCTTTAAGAGGATGGCTTTATTAAAAGGTTTAGTCTTCTGAAATCCTAGGCCCCCTTCGCACAACGATGTACAAATTTTATCCCAATGACAAAGATGAAGTTTCCTTTCATAAACTTCATGACCTTACCAAAAAGCATGAATAACTCTATCAATTCTTTCACAAACATTATTAGGAGCTTTAAACATGAAAAGTGAATAGAAAGGGAGAGATGCCAAAGTGGACTTGATGAAGGTTAGCCTTCCTGTAATGGCCCAATTTCAGTGAAATAGGAACAATGGTTTCGTAACCATAAATCTGAGTTAAAAAGAAAATTTTATTTTAATATTATGGCATGGTCTATATTGTGATAGGAAGGTTGCATGAAAATTTTGATAAGAAAATATTATTGATTATGTGGTTAATTATAGAAAGGACCAAATTAAAAAAAAAGTACATTCCCGGGACTTCGTTCCAGTAAATTGGATTCATAAATATTTTTAATAAATATTTACAAAGTTAGTTGTGTAGTTAATTAGGTTTTGGTTAAATGAATTTACTTGAATTAAAAATAATTAGGTAAAAAGGATTAAATTGCAATAGAGGTAAAAGTTTAATTATAGATTAAAGAAAAGCTAAGGGGGCTGAAAAGGAAATTAAGCCAAATGTAAAGGTTGAGGTGGTTTAACTATAAATATCAAAGATATTTATTAGTTAAAATATTATATATATTTAATAGATAAGTACATTATATATTAATTAAAAAGAAACAAAACAATAAAACAAAAAGGGGATAAAGAAATGAGAAAGAAAAAGAAAAAAAGAAATTAGGGTTTTTAAGGTTCCAAGCTTGATTGGTAAGTCAATTTAACTCATTTTCTTGTAATTTTTGAGTTTTTATTATCCTAGAACAAAATATTACTTAGTATATGTTGAAAAATTGAAAGTTAATAGATTTTTGGACATGGTTTATGTTGAATTAATTGATGAATTAGGGGTTGAATTGATAGAATTTCAAGTTAGAATTGAGTAAAGGATTAAATTGAAGAATAAGTTAAAAGTTTTGTGTAATAGGGACTAAATTGTAAACTTGTCAAATTCAAAAAAAAATTTTGAATTTTGAGAAACATAAGTGTTGTAAATGATATATGGTAATTTTGGCTAGGCTTAGAACAAGGATTAGATTGCATAAATTTTATTTTTCGAGCCTAGGGACGAAATTGGAATTAATGAAAAATTTAGGGGCAAAATAGTAATTTTTCCTAGAGTGTAAATTTAGTCCAAATGAATATGAAATGTATTAAATTGATGATTAAACTTATTTATTTAGATTCAGAAAACTCAAATGCGAAGTTAGATCGAGGAAATGAAAAAGTCCCGGATTAGTAAATTTTGTATACGAACAAGTATCGAGGTAAGTTTGTGTAACTTAATATTGAATCTTGGAATGCTTGAAATGCATGTTATATGATATGGATGCTAATTGTATGTTCAATATATAGATAAGATAAAATGATATTACTTGAGAAAGAAATAAGTCCCGATTGAATAAAGGAAATTCGATGGATTATTGTAAAGGTGATTCTGCATATGTTGCAGACAGGGTTTAGCTCGGACGAGTAATCCTGATAAGTCTCTCAAGCATTATAAGATACAAGTATAGTAATTGGTAGTTGCATATGTTGTTAACTACCGTAGCTCTTTGTGAGCATCAAGGTATAAATATAGTGATTGGTAGTAATACCGCATAAAGTGTGGACTACCGTAGCTCTGTGTAACACCCCCACGCCCGAGACCGTCGCCGGAGTCGAGCTTGAGGTGTTACCGAACATAATTTATCATTTAAACAACTTTACATCATTTATTTTGACTTTCGGAATAAGCAGTTTTTCTGCATCATGGTCGCTAAAAAAATCATATCTCGAGTTACAAAACTCGAAATCAAGATCCGTAAATTTTCCCTGAATCTAGACTCACATATATATCTACTAATTTTTTTTCTAAAATTTTTGGTTGGGCCAATTAGTACAGTTTATTAGTTAAAATTACCTCTGTTTCAGGACTTGACTGCACTGACCTCTACTTACTACGAACCACTTTTCTCCATGTACAAAATTCATATAACTATACCGTTTATTTCTCTTAAAATTAGATTCGATAAGGATTCTGAGCATATAAATTAAACCTCCTAATTATTTTTTTTCAATTTATAGTGAATTTTCAAAGTTGGAACAGGGGATCCAGAAATCGCTCTGGCCCTATTTCACTAAAACTCAAATATCTTACAACATATAACTCATTTACCTATTTCACTTTTTCCATTTGAAAGTAGACACAATAAGATTCAATTTCATAGTTAATTCTTCACCTAATTCGTTTTCTACTATTTTTGGTGATTTTTCAAACTCACGTCGTTGTTGTTGTAGTGTTCTGTTTTATGGCAAGTATCATCTTTTTATGGATTCTCATGAACTATATAACATATTAAACTCACAAGGCATCCAACATTATCTAGGCTAGCCCTACCAATTACTAATCATTATCAAGCATTTTCTTAACCAAACCACAACTATATCACAAGATTATTTACACAAAACAAGTATATTGCTATACATGCCATACATCAAAACATACAAACCAATATACCAATTCTTCCTCGGATAGTGTGAGCGTTTCTTCGACCTTCCCGATATCCAAGTTGGCTCGCTAAAAACTACAATGAATGAAAAGGAGGGAGTAAGCATAAATGCTTAGTAAGTTCACATGCAAATAACAAGTAACATAACAAAGCAATTATATCAACAACAATAGCATGATATCACCAAGATACAAACCACATTTCTAGCTATCGTGTATCATCTTACCACCTTATTTCTGTTATATCAAGTTTCAACCCGAGGGTTAAGTACATACCTGTCCAAATTGTCCATTTCACAACACTTACCAAAATATCATTTTCATCTTGAGTATTCTTCCATTCCGCTAGAATTTTACCCGTTGAACACATCGGAATATAACTCGGATACACGGATCATTTGCACATAAGTGCCACATATGTAATCAATCAATCATGTAACCCGCCCATAAGCGAACTCGGACTCAACTCAACGAGCTTGGGCGTTCGCATCCATAAGTGAACTCGGACTCAACTCAACGAGCTCGGATGCCTAGTTACATCTCGGACTCAACTCAACGAGCTCGGATGCCTAGTTACATCTCACGAACTCGGACTCAACTCAATGAGTTCGGACATTTGCATCCATAAGTGAACTCGGACTCAACTCAACCAGTTCGGATGCCCAACCATCCTAGTGACATGTCACTTGTATCCTAATCTATTCCCAAGGTTCAAACGGGATTTTCCTCAATCACACATTTCCCCGTCGTTCTCCTCGGAATATCGGAACCAATACGTTGCTTGCATCTCATACTTATCAATTTAATCGCATACTTTTCATACCAATACATAATATTTCACAAAGCATAATATTCATAATAACAAGTATCATATCATATAAATAGCATTAAATCACTTAAAATAGCATTAAATCACTTAAAATAGCAATTATGTTACATTATTTACACATGAACTTACCTCGGTACAAAATAGAGCAATTTTGCAATTTAGTCCAAAATCTTTTCTTTTCCTCGATCAAGGTTGATTCCACGTCTTTCTTGATCTAAAATAACACATTTAGCTTATTTAATACTCTCATTATCAAAATAGTCCTAAATTCAAATTTTGACAAAATTACAATTTTGCCCCTAAACTTTTGCATATTTACACTTTTGCCCCAAAGTTCGGAAATTAAATTTTATCACAAATTCTTATGTTTTAGGACATGCTGATCATTTATTTACCATTAGCAAGCTCAAATTCCCACTAAAACACATACTTATGAACAATATGTACTTTTACTGATTAAGCCGTTTTACTCGTTTTACTTAAAACCGAGTAGCACAAGTTGTCTAACATAATTTAAAACCTCATATTCTATCATAAAACATCAAAATACACAAATTTCACCTATGGGTATTTTTCCAAATATGAACCCTAACTTAAATTATTGCTAACATAAGCTTTATCGAGTTACCGAGACTACGAAAACGTAAAGAACATTAAAAATGGGGCTTGGAATCACTTACTATGAAGCTTGGAAGCTTGAAACAAACCCTAGCTATGAAGAACCCTTGAAATTTCGTGGTAATGAAGAAGATGACCAATTTTGTGTTATTTTTCCCTTTTTATTTCATGTTAATATCCAAATGACCAAAATGCCCCTCCTTACTAAACTTTCAAAAATTTCATCCATGTCCAAATTTTGTCCATGAACTTAAAATTGGTCAAATTCTATTTAAGACCTCCTAATTAATATTCCAAAGCAATTTCATACTAGAAACTTCTAGAATGCAAGTTTTGCAACTTATTTGATTTAGTCCCTAATTTCAAATTAAGCACTTTACGTTTAGAATTTCTTCACGAAATTTTCACACCATCATAAAATCATATCATAAACATCAAAATAATTATAAAATAATTATTTCTACCTCGGATTTGTGGTCACGAAACCACTATTCCGAATAGGCCCTAATTCGGGATATTACACTCTGTGTGAGCATCGAGGATTGGTAGTAATACCGCATAAGTTGTGGACTACTGTAGCTCTGTGTGAGAATCGAGGATTGGTCGTATTCCGCATAAGTTGTGGACTACCGTAGCTTTGTGTGATCATCAAAGTATACGAATTGCCCAAATAACTTGAAAAAGTAGCTCGAGAGTTTTGTACACTTTAAGTGTACTACATGAGAATATCCATCGATATTTCGATAAATTTAACGGGCAAAACTTAGAAATGATTGATGGAATTGGGATGAAATTATCTTGAAAAGGTATATGTGATATGGAAATGATATGCATATGGATATCATGTTGTGATGAGCTTATCTATGTGATGATATTATGTGTAATTGCTTGACTAACTTTGAGTGATGAAGTTGTGCATGATAGTATAATAATTTATTTGCTTGAATGCGTGCATGTTTGACTAAATTTAATGGAAACACTTGGTAAGTTTCTTGTTACATGAACTTACTAAGCATTAAATGCTTACTAGGTTTTATTTTCTATGTTTTATAGTGCTCAGAAGCTCGGGAAGGTTTGAGATAAGTCGGAGCATCATCACACTATAAACCTACTCATTTTGGTATACAAAGTTGTTTTATTTTGGTATAATGACATGTATAGGCTACTAGTACCAATGTTAATGATGAATTGGATGAATGTAATCTAGCTATTGGAATGGCTAGTAATGTTTTGATTGTGGTATGTTTATATAGTAAATTATGGTTATACACGTATGCTTAGTACGTTTTGGGTTAATTAGATTTAAACATGTATGTTATGGAAATGTAAGATATGAGTTTATAAGCATACATATCATGCTAAATGCTTGAAATTGGCTTGAAAATCATGCTTGAATTAGTTGGTTGGTATTGAGAAAGTTTTGTGCAGGTTTTGGATGAAATAGCTGAGAAATAGGGCTTGAAAAATAGCCTTATTTTGTTCACATGGGCATGTGACTCCTACAAGTGAGAAAAATTTTGAAAGTTTTTAAAAAATTCTCCAAGATCCCGATTTAGTCCTGAATCGATTCTAATGCATGTTTTGGGCCTCGAGGGTCTATTTAAGGGGCATTTGGACTAAATTCGAAAAATGAATAGTATTAGACCCAGTGTATTTGAAATTGTTCTATAAAACTCCAGTAATGCCTTATAACCCTATTCCGACGACGAATACGGGTTAGGGGTGTTACACTTCTGCTTGTCAATACACTTTGACTTCCATGAAGCGAGTTTGTTATTCACCTTATTGGTAATGTTATGGAAGAACTCTTTTTTCTCTTATGCAATTTATCAAGCTCAAGGCCTAGATATTTGCTAGGTTCGTCAGCTTTTGGCATTAAAGATACTATTTAACCATCACTTTTCTTGAGATTCCGTTGAAAGGTTGAGAAAGAGCTCAAATTTGTTAAAATTAATTTGGAGCCCAAAAAGGAAGCATAAATTCTTGAGCAAAACTTTTAACAATCTGCAAGGTTAGAGTGAGGTGTTGTAAAAGATAATACAGTCATCAGTAAAATAGAGGTGAGTAATGGGGGGACATTTTTAGTAATTTTCACACCTTGTAAGAATTCATCCATTCTTGCTTTTTGGAGTATAAGAGAAGGAATGTTCATGCAAATAATGTAAAGATAAGGGGAAAGAGAATTCCCCTAAATAGCCTTTTACCTGGATTGAAAAATTTAGTAAGCAAGCCATTGATAAGGATTAGATGGGGTCTCAGTATCACGATACCCATCCTTGATATCACTAGAGTTGGTCTAAATTATCTTCACTTCAGCACTATCAGGGGTATCACGACCTCCATGGTTCAGTATCGCAATACCCCTCACCTTTTGAAGGTGATTTCTCCAAGCTTGGGTCATTTTCAACTTCCTATACCACTCAATCATATCTTTAGTTCCACATGGCACGTTTGGCCAATTTGGATATAAAAAATGGCCTAAAACTAACAAAAATACTTTATTAACAACAAAAACTAAAAATTGACTGAAGTAACGAAAAGACACGTAAATTGCTTGAGAATAAGCTCTTTAAGTGTAATGGAGAGCCTAATTTGACATATCAAATTACGACAAATCACGATCACCGCCTATTCATCAGTTAGAAGGTCGATTATTAAAATGACATATTTAAGCGTAATAGTTGCTTTCCACATGAAAAATGGAATGTAAATGTTTTAGGCCTCCATCTTTTAACTAAGGTGTCATTCTAAATGCCATCTATAATTAACAACCTTTAAGCGTTCTTTGATATGATGATTGAGTTCCAAAAAATATAAATTATGTTGGATCCAAAGAAATCTATCTACCTGTTAAAAAATATAAAAGTTAGAAATATGTTGGAGATTTCACCATGATGGCACATGTTCCTTCATTTTCCTAATAAAATAAGTAAAAAAAAAAATTCTTTTTTGAGAGAATATTTTTTTATAGAAAGAGTGGAAGCCTACAATCATGGGAGTCTGATATTGATTGTATTTAATTTAGTTTTTTAGGCTCGGTCAAATCTCTTAACTTTGAACTCGACACTCATGGATGTTGAGGTGTTTGCATACACATTACATACATTCCTCCTAACATGCATAATACAAATAATTTAGTGATTTGATATCATCATGAACTCTAAAAAAACTTGGTAAATTACTTATATTATAAGAGTGTTTTTGTTTTGGTTTTATTGTTTATATTTTTATATAAAATCAATAAAAATTCAATCATAATGAGATTTAAACTTGCTAGATAATGAATTCTAAACATTTAACTTTATCATATTCATTTGGTTTTTATAAACATAATAATAAATTTTGCTCTCAACAATTACATCTTTTGTCAATTTAGCTCTTTTTTTTAGTTAAAATTTATCATTAACCTTTCAAAAAGAGTCAGATTATATTTTTTAATGGAAATGTTGAGCAAAATATTAATTTTTTTACGATGTTCGCGTGACAAACTACGTGGCAATTAACGTGTACTTTATATTAACACAATACTATTTGTCTTATACATCGCATCAACAAATAATTTAAAATTTATACAAAATATTCAAAAAATAAAAAATAAGCATAAAAGTACTCGTGGATTTTAATGCGAGTTGCAATATTTAAAAACTCAACGTTTTAGTTAATATTTTCGTTAGAAAATAACAATTTAACTTCTTTTAAAAAGTTAATAATTAAATTCGACCCCTTTTAAAAGATTAAGACTCAAATTTAACAATTAAAAACTAAATTAAAAAAATTTAAAAATTAATTTTATTATTATACTATTTTTATATAAAATTTTAATAAATATATTAATTTATTACTGTATTTTTTCTACCAATGATAAAAACTCTAATATGTATGTAAAAAAAAAACGAAGCCAGTTCATTATTTTATTTAATTTCTCTTTCGTTTTAAAATACTTTTAATGTTTTGTTAATATTTAAACATCATCAATCAACCATTGCATCCTCAAAACAGCTGTTGATAATGCTAGCAAACAATGGTTAAACTTATTTCTCGCTAAAAACCATCCATTTTTACCAATTTTTCCATAACAACAACGTAAAAAACTTCCTTTCTTTTCTTTCATATATTCCACTTTCTTACCTCTGTTTAATCGACCCAATTTTCAGCAAATCAAAAAAAAGGGAAAAGGGAGAAAGAGAGGAGGAAGAAGAAGGAAAAAGCAATATATACATTTAAAAAAAATACCCCATTTTTTCTCTCTCTCTCTCTCTTCTTCTCCATTTCCCTTTTTCATATGTTTCCTTGAGAATAAAGATGGGGAAGTTTTTGTTGAAAAATTCACACTTAAAGTTGTTTATTTCGGGTGCTTTTTGATGCATGCAATCCATTCAAGAAGTGGAAGAAAAAGGTTAGACGTTGATGGAGGTTCAACGCTTAAGCCAACTGCTTTTACTTTGTTTAAGGTTTCAATCTTCCCGTTGCGCTCTCGTGGGTGGGAATCACACCGCCGCTCGATTTTGCACTCGATAAACTTGCCCTCTTTCTTAATGCTTTTCTCGTCCCTCTCGTCTCTCGTTTACGTTGTTAAACCCTAATTTTCTGCTGTTATTCATATATTTTCCTTTTTTTTTTCTTTTTTTTTTCTTTTTTTCAATTTGCTACCCTTTTGAATTGAACCCCTTTTGAGATCAATATATAATGATTTGAATTCTTTATTTTTTATTAAAACTCTTCTTTTCTTTTCATTTTTTCTAATCAAGAATGTCCTCAATGGAGGCCCTTATGTTTCGTTATGGTGGTGGTGTTGTTAACTTTTCCGTTAATTCTTGGTTTTTAAAACTTTTAGCTCGTTTAATGGCGATTTTGGTTTTCGCCACCATTGTTTTTCTCCCTTGGTCGGGTACTGGATCTTCCTCCATTTGTACTTCAAACAGACCTGAATATTTCACTTCGGATCCCCAACCCATCAACCCCGAGCTTTTGCCATTTCTGTTTCATGATTTAAACAGGGAAGGCATATTGAAGCAAGGCGACAAAGGATTAATGTTGAGCAATGATGATGAACAAGCCATTAAATCTTCTCTGTTCTCGAGAAAATCTGATATGGAATTCAGTTCCGCCACAGATTTGGAACGTCAAAGATTATTCCCTAACGAATCTTTAGACTTCATTTTCACTCAAAACTTCACGTCAGCCTTTGTGTTCATTGATCGAACACTTAAAGTAGGTGGGTTCGCCGCCGTTCAGATAAGTGAACGGCCTTCGTATTCGTTTGAGAAGTTGAACAATTACAGGATCGTTTACTTCAGGAAATTCAAATCCAATGTTTTAGTAATGAAAAAAATTGCTAGAACAAGCTCTAACGGCACTCAAAGGCAATTATTTGGGTTCATATCCGAGGCAAGGAGACAAGCATTGAAGAACCTCGAAGATGTTCTTCTCGAACCACCGAGATCGACTTCGAGGAGGTCGAAAAGATTCATGAAACGAACCAAATACTTGCCTGATTTGCTCGGCGACACACTTGAAAGCTACCCTCGGCGGGTTTTCATCGACGTGGGATTACCGGAGACAGAAGGTGGCAGTGGGACTAACTGGTTTGCGGAGAATTACCCGACGAGGAACCTCAAGTTTGATATATACAAGATCGAGACGCTGACGAAGGAGTCATCGAGGAAAGATTCGGTGGAGACCGCGGCGGAGACAGGGATGTCGAACTGGCTGAGGAAGAACGTAAAGGAGACGGAGTATGTGGTGATGAAAGCGGAGGCAGAGGTGGTGGAGGATATGGTGAAAACGAAAGCAATTAGGTTGGTCGATGAATTGTTCTTGGAATGTAAACCTCGGAAACATGGGGGAAGGAAGAATAGGAGTAGAAGGGCTTACTGGGAATGCTTGGCTTTGTATGGTAAGCTGAGAGATGAAGGTGTTGCAGTGCATCAATGGTGGGGCTGAGTTGACTCACTGGGATTTACTAATGATTAAGGCAGGGAGAAACGTGTAAAGGTCTGAGTAGGGGGAGAGAGGGGTACGTTTTATTACACTTGATTCATGTAATTGTTTGAGAGCAGCATGTCTGGATTTTGAAATTCCCATCAACTTATGTCGGGTTCTGAAGCCTTCAAGAGGGTATTTTACTTTTATTTTTTTCTTATCCATTCACGGCCTTCTTTAAAAAAAAAAACAATTTTATTCCTTGTTTAGCCTAAATTAGAACTCGAATAATTAAAAATTATTTTTTATTCATAAAAAATTAATTAAATACAAGAATATTTTTTATTCTTCATTATATTATTAAATTTATCTTTTAAAATAAAAAAACCGAAATTGAAATTGTGATAATTATATAATTACAAATAATAATAACTTAAGTGCTAATTCTTATATATTTAAAAACATTATTATTTAATATACAATTAGTAATTTAAAAAATATTGTGATAATTATAATTTAAATTATGAGTTGCAAAATTTTGGTGTAAAAAATAGCATCAATTTTACTGATATAAAATAAAATTATTATTTTAATATAATTTTAAATATATTAACTATCATTTAATTAACCTATTAGAGTTAATTATATTAATTAACTATTATTTTGAATAATGTTACTTTACATTAATTATATAAAATAAAATTATACTACATGTTTAACTATGATTTGGAAATTTTATATTATAATATTTGAATTAATAAGTTAATACATTTTAATTGTATTTAATAATTCAAAAATATATGTTATTTTATATTTATTAATTATAAATATAATATTTAAAAAAATAATTAAAAATTAAACGCATAAAATCACATGTGATATTAGAAACAAATATATATATATAAATATATATATATATATATATATATATATATAAGCACAAATTTGGAAAAACTTTTGAACTAGCGAGAACACTCTTTATTTTCCATCATATTACTAAATTAACATTTAAAAATAATTATAATTGATCGTTGTTAATTAAAAAAGTATACTAATTGTATTAATTCGCCAGCTAATGATCCAAAGAGACAAAATTAAATAGTTGGATGACCATTTTATAATTTTTCATAGTTGGGTGATTACAAAAAAAAAGGTCAAATTCTGGTATTAGATATTGTACTTTGTGTAAATTGTGGATTGAGTGCTTGCACTTTAATTTGATCAATTTTAGTCCCTGTCTTTTCGATTTTTGAAATTTTAGTCTTGACCCAATGGTAACAATTAAATTTGTTTGGTTAAACTATGCTATTAATCCTGTATTATGCGTAAAGATATAGATTTAGTCCATGTTCATTGATTGGATCATTCTTAATAGCTACATTTTTTGAAATTTAAAATTTTAGTCTTAATACAAATGACAGTTATTAAATCTATTAACTAATTTTTTGGTGAGAAAACAACAAATAGACATAACATTACACATGTGATAATATGTTTGACATATCAAAATTTAAAAATAAACTGAACTTAATGACTTTAATGGTTATCATTTGGTTAGGACTAAAATATTTAAATTCTAAAAGTACAAGGATGGAGAATGATCAAATTAAAGTATAAGTACTAAATCCACAACTTACGCGTACAAGGTCTAATAGCAGAATTTAACAAAAAAACATAATTGAGTGACAATTTTGTAACTTTTCATAGTTGGTTGACCAAAAAAGAACAAAATATAGTTAGGTGACCTCTACAATAGTTTACCCTATTTAATTCAAAGGTAAACTATATAAATAGACATGTCCATAGGCAAAGCCACCCGACCCAGGTTAAAAGCCCGCTCGAAAAGTGGGAGAGTTTGGGTAAAAATATAGGCCCGAAAAATGGGCTTGTGCAAAAAAAAAAGACTAGTTTAGAAAATGGATCGAGCCTCGGGTAAGACTTTTTGGCCCAAGCCCGGCCCTAATATGCAAAAGAAAATGTTGATTTTTTTTACTTTTTTTTTATTTTCTATCATTTCATAATTATGTTGCTACTATTTTATTGTTATTATTTGGATATTATATAACTATTGTTTTATTGTTAAGTTTGTTACTATATTAGAGGCATTTCACATATGCTTGTTAAGTTGCATTTATCTTAGTGTTATTTAAATATACATATTTTTTTAATTTATTTTCAATTTGTTGGGAAACATTTATTTTAATGTTTTTAGTATTTTTGATGTATTATATATTTTAAAAAATTATATAAAAAATTAATACTGGCAGGTCGAGCTCTGTTTTAGCATTTTTATTCTGACCGAGCTTGGGCAAAATTTTAAGTCCATTTGTCGGGCCGGGCCTAGCATCGGGCAAAAAAAATTTGTTGAGCCCGACCCATGGGCACCTCTCTATATAAATAGTCATTCAACTAATAGCGTATTTTTTATTTTTATCACCCAAATTTAAAAGTTTCTATTTTAGTCACTAACGTTATCAAAATTTAATATTTTGTCACTCTTCTCTTAAATCACAAACGGAATGCTGGCGTGACCTTTTTTTATTAGCATAATAGCAAATTTAGCCCTCTAATGTGTATAAATCCTATCAATTTGGTCTTCATTTTAAAAAATTCAACAAATTTAACATTCAACTTTACACATCTGTGAATCTAAGTTTGATTCTTAAAAATTCTAAAATAAAAATTAAGAATTTAAAGAACTTTAAAAATAAAAATTATTTAAAAGTTTTGATTTTCATATCCTCTATCATCATGCCTTCGAAACATGAACTTTTAAATATTTTTTTATTTTTAAAGTTTTTTAATTTTGAATTTAAAATTTTTAAGAATCAATACTAATTTGACAAAATGTGTAAAGTTAATGGTTAAATTTATTAATTTTTTTAAAATTATGACCAAATTAATAGAATAAATAAATATTAGAAAACTAAATTCGTTATTATACTATAAAAAACATCACATCAACAAACTATTAGTAATTTATAAGACAGGTAACTAAAACATTAAATTTAAAAAAAAATAGTAACTAAAATAAAAAATTTTAAATTGAAGTAACCAAAACACATTAATAGTTGAAGCAATATTTATAGAGTTTTCCTTTAATTTAATGAAACAACCTCGTTTACCTTAGAAAAAATATATAAAAAAACATACATATAACGAAATAAAAAAATTTTCTTGATAAAAAATAAAATTAAAAATGTTAATATTATATTAATTTTTAGACTTAAAATTTCAATAAACCTAATTTAAAAAATAATAATTACGTCTCTAAATGAAAAATATATTCAATTAAACTTTCAGATATTAAAAATATATTAATTACGTTTTTTGACTAATAATTTTTTGTCGTTAATCATTACTATGCTGACGTGACTGTTAAAGAGTGCTGAATCAACCATCAAGATACTAACGTGGATCACCATTATTTCGTTTTTATCATAAAAATTTAAAAACTATACAAAAATTATTTTAAAAATTGTAAAACATTATAAAAAATTATAAAATTTATTAGTTCGAATAAGAAAAAAAGAGAGTAAGAATCACTATTATAAACTTGATTTTTAAATTTTTTTCTTTTTTTTTTTCGACATGTTATTACAGGATAGTAATAATATTTTTTATAATTTAAAAAACTAGTCCATAATGTACTTAGATATATAAATGTCTAGGTTGAGATGTATTTCGACGTTTTTCCTTTTTTTTTTTTAATTCATTTTGAATGAGATTTGAATTATAGACCATATGTATAGAATTTTTTTTATCATTTGAGGTTAAATAATTTATATTTTTTATATGAAACTTTAATAAATATTTTTGTTATATAAATTTTGTTATATATTTGTATATTTATTTCTATTATTTATAAAGTCCTTTACGCGTTAAAATAATATTGTTTTGGTGTCACAAGTAAACTCGACATTAACTCAGAATTAATGACAGCACCATGATAAACACTTATAGTGCATTTAATATTTTTAATATAATATATTTACATATTTAAATTTCATTTTACTCATAATATAATCTATTTTATCATTTTAATATCATACATATTCTATATGCTATTATTAATTAGATTCAAACAATACATTTCACAATTTATTATATGTTATATTCAAATACACCTTTTATTTTTAGTACGTAGAAACATGCATACTCGTGTTATAATTATACTGGTATTAATAATATTGTTAATTGAGTTAGTGTCACAGACTAACTCGATACCAATTTAGCATTATTATTATATGTTATTTTTAATCATATATCTATACTCCAAATCACAAATATACGAACCATAGAATTTCTATTATTTTTTAGTTTTTAATAAGGATAAAAACTATTAATCAAAAGACATTATTAATGCATTTTCGCGTGTTGACCTTAATTTGGTGATTCCTATATTAAAGCTTTTATCAATGGATTCAACACTTAATCCGGGCGAGCTATCCTCTCCTCCATTTCTAACTCCATTTTTGAGTTCAATTTTTTTTCTTAATCTCCAAGTTATCAACATTTTGATTAACTGATTGACGATCAACGAAGCCTTCACTGCCTTTGTCGATGGGATCCCTTTTTCTTTTATTTGGAGATAAGGGGTGAGATTTAGATTAAGAGAGAAACAAAAGAATAAATAAATGATGTTGCAGAAAGTTGCGAGCAATGCGTATTCATGGTGGTGGGCTAGCCACATCAGAACTAAGCAATCAAAATGGCTGGAACAGAATCTTCATGGTAATAAAGCTCTCTACGCTAATCATTTGATTTTTGTTTTTTTTTAAATGGGTTTGAACTTTGATGTGGGCATTAATCTAGGTTACTTGGATCGATTAAGTTGTGAATTATCACATCTTATACTCCCGGACGACATTCATCGAATACATGACGAATACTAATACTCTCAGAAAAATAAAACGCCAATCGTAGAATCTCGTAATCCGTAGCTTGTTCTTTGTCTGCCCCATGGTTCGCAGATCTTTGCCGTTGAATGGTTGATGGATTTTCTTTCATTTTGTTAGAATTATGGAAATTATCAAACACAAGCCTGATTTTTGTCCATGGTCCCAGTTTAATATAAGCTTTTTCATGCATTCAAATTTTTTTTTTTATGATAATATCTTAAAAGATAAATTAAGATTAGAAGTGTTGAGTATTTTGCTGCCCATCCTCATGGTGGAGGAATAAGGTATTGATAAGATATATTTAGCCTGCGTTCTTCCTTGCTTGTGGGATGGACTTTTCCACAAAAAAAGTACTTTTCTCTGGAAAGCAATAAAAAATTGTAGGGCAAATTTTTTAACTTTTTTTAAGTGCTTTTTCACATATGAAAAAGTAGAAAATTTTAGCTTTTCTCAAGCCAAAAGTACTTTTGGCTAGTATTTTACTTTTTTAACCTTACACTTTTAGTATTTATATTTGGTATATAAATATTGTCATTTTTTAAAACTTTAATCCAAATATATGTAATATTTTAATTTGTTAGGTTTATGTTTTCTATGTTATGTTAATATCTAATATGAGTTATATATTCAAAGTACATTTTAAAATAAAATAATACAAATGTGTTAAAAGCATTAATTAAAAATAAAAAATAATTTTTAAAATAATACAATTCTGTTAATATCTAATTACAAATATTTAATTATTATATTTAAATATTTAAATATAGTTTATATATTCTAATTAAATTTAATAAATAATTAATATTAATTACTTAGAAATATTTAAAATTAATATTATATATTAAAATATTAACAATAAGTTATAATAAATTATTTTTATATTATTGCTAATATCATAATATTAACTAATTTGAACATTATTTAAATACATATTTGTTATTTTATAATATCTTGTCTAAAATGGACATTTTATTTCTCAAAAGTACTTTTTGACACTAATACCAAACACTTAAATTTTCAAAAGCATTTCTCAAAAGCATTGCCAAACACACCCTTACTGATCATTGGAATGATGTCCTAGATAGGCTCTATTCATGCTGACATGTATGTTGACTTAGACTTAACACGTGTTCGCCAGTCAACTCGCTTGATTTCGTGTCCTCTGCCTGCGAACCCTCAAGAACATGCAAACTTGGTTTGCGACTCCTACCCATGAGCTCTCTCTACGAACTCTTAACGTATCTACCTTATAGGGTCTAAACTCAGGTCGTGTGTCATTTTGAGTTATATTCAAGTTTCGGGTCGATGATGGGAATTACCATATGAAGAAGTTAGGTAACTAAATCCTATTTGTTTTGAGAGAAAAAATGCTGATCAGGTATTTTCTGTATCCAACTCATTCAAACATGGGTATGATGATGTAACCCACTATATACATGAAAAAAAAGAACATATTCGTGTTAGACATATGCTTGTAGGGGACACTTAAACCTGAGTTAGAGTTACTAAGCTACTAGTCAGTGTCTAACAGATTGAATTGTATTGTATTTTTTTTGAAATAATGGTTGAAATTTTGACTTTAATCGCAGATGTGGAGGAGAAAGTCTCTAACATGCTTGAAATCATTGATGATGATGGAGATTCCTTTGCACAAAGAGCAAATATGTATTATAGAAAGAGACCAGAGCTTTTAGCCATTGTTGAAGACACTTATCGAGCTTATCGAGCACTAGCTGAGAGATTTGATTACTTATCAAGGGATCTACAAAGTGCCAACCGCACCATTGCCACTGTGTTCCCTGATCAAGTTCCATATTCCCTTCATGATGAAGATGACGAAAATAGTTGCCTTGGATTGACTTCTTCAAGCCTCAATAAATCGAAATCGTTGAAACCGGGATCAAGAGTTCCTTCGCCAAAGACAGATTTCCGGAGGCAGTCGATGTTGTTGTTGCGGAAGGGACAGTTAAAGAAGGCTTTTAGTTCAGCTCAAGCTGCTTCGTCTCTGAATTCGGGGTTGAGCAAAGAGGAGGCATTGGAAGAAATAAACAAGCTTCAAAAGGAGATTCTAGAAATGCAAACCGAAAGGGAGCTTGTGAAGAACTCGTATGAGCAAGGGTATAAGAAGTTGTGCGAGATCGAAAATGACATAACCGAAAAGCAAAAGAGGATATACAGTTTGCAGGATGAGTACGATATTAGATCTGCCATTGATGATAATGAAGCTCGGATCTTGATGGCGAATCGAGTGCTTAAAACGTGCCAAGAGTCTTTGGTTAAGTTGCAAGAAACACATGAGCAATCAACTGAAGAAGGAAGAGTTGAATCCAAGAGGATTAAGAAAGTAAATGAGGCGTTTGAAGCTCTTAGGAAGAAGTTTAATTCCCCACAAACAGATCAGCAGAAGCAAAAGAAGGCAAGTTCAGATAGGGATGTGGATAACATGGTTTACGAATTCAACAGTGCGGAAAAAGGGAGAGAATACATGGAATTACTGCGAAAGGAGATAGAGGAGAAGCTTGAATTAGACTCGAGTTCCTCTCTTACAATGTCGCAGCTTGCAGATAAAATTGATGACCTTGTACAAAGAGTTGTTAACATGGAAACTGCAGTCTTTTCTGAGAATGCTTCGGTAAAAAGATTGAAATCGGATGCCAATGAGCTTCAGGAACACGTTAAGAGCCTCGAAGAAGATGAGGAAGTGCTAGCTGAAGGCTCGGACAGCATGGAACAGAGGATTAATGTGTTGGAGGGGGAACTGAGTGGGGTTAAAGAGCTTCTAAAAACTATTATAGAACAAAATAACAGCCTCAAAGCTCATTTCACTGCAGCAAGTTGTGATATCAATCATTTATCAGTGAATTTACATGCTGTGAAGATGGATGAGGAGGTTGAGAATGCCGAACTCTCCGAAGAAGGAAAGCCCAAGGTGGATGCCAAACCAAATAGGAAAACCAAAGAATATTGTATCGAGCTGGTTCCTAGGGATAGTCCAGCCTTAGACACTGGGAGTGAAATGGAAGAAAAGGATGAAGACGTCTCAGCTGAAGAAATAAACACTGTTGACTCTGAATCAAGAAATAAGTTTGATGTTGATTCGACAAAGGATTCGGAAGTGATAAATGAATTCAAAGATGAGAAGAAATCTTTGTCCAGAACAGCAAGCTGTACCACTGATACAGAGAATCCAAAAGCAGAGACCGAAGAAGAAGAGCTACTACCAAACTGGAGGAAGCTGTACTTGAGTGGATTGGATGAGAGGGAAAAGGTTTTACTCGATGAGTACTCTTCAGTTCTTCATAATTATAAGGATGTAAGAAAGAAGCTTAAAGAAGTAGATCAGAAAAACCGAGACAGTTTCTACGAATTGGCATCTCAGATCAAGGAACTGAAGAGTGCTCTGGCAGCCAGAGATGAAGAGATTCAATCTTCACGCCAACACTTGAGCTTTATCGACGAAAATAAGGATGGGAACTTGTCAGAATATGAAGCATCCCATGCAATCATGAGCCCGGAATCTACGTTGACAGAGTCTATTCAGGCATCACCTGTAGCAGCAGGTGAGGGGAAAGGTGAATCCATTGAAAATCCAGGCGAGGGGAAACGTGAATCCACTGAAAAAGCAGGTGAGGGGAAAGGTGAATCCATTGAAAATCCAAGTGAGGGAGAAGGTCAATCCATTGAAAATCCAGGTGAGGGAGACGGTGAATCCATTAAAAAAGCAGGTGAGAAAAGTAAAGGAGATGCTATGCAGGCAAGAAGTTTAACTCGATCTCGTTCTATTTTAACCGTAGAAGATAAAATCCGGTCTGACATTGATGAGTTGCTTGAGGAAAATCTAGCCTTTTGGTTGAGGTTCAGCACATGTTTTCATCAGATACAGAAATATCAAAATTCAGTCAAGGACTTGAAAGCTGAGTTGTCAAAAATGAGAGAGAGAAAGAAGCAAGAAGCTGGTGGAAAGGAAGAGCCTGTCGGATCAGAGGCACGTCCTATTTACGCTCATTTCCGAGAAATCACAACTGAATTGACGCTATGGTTGGAAAACAATGCGGTGTTGAAAGACGAAGTGCAATGTCGATATTCTTCCTTGTGCAACATCCAAGAAGAGATAGAAAGGATCAGCAATGTAAATGGCCATGAAGGAGAGCCTCAGTTCAATGGATACCAGGCTGCAAAGTTTCAAGGTGAGATCATAAACATGAAACAAGAAAACAAAAAGGTTTCCAACGAATTAAATGCAGGCTACGACTGTGTAAAACAACTCAAGGAGGAAGTTGAGAATTTGATGGTCAAGTTGGACAAGGAAATCGAAGCTGCAACATCGAAAAATCAACAATCCGTGTCAAGATCACGATCTAGAATCCCTCTTCGGTCTTTCTTATTCGGAATTAAGTTAAAGAACAAATGGCAGCAAAAGGGGCAATCGATGTTCGCCTGCGGGCATCCAACATTGCAGAGACAATATAGTTACCTTACAGATCCTACTGATCCTTCATGATAGACTGTAATTTTCTTAAGACACGATTGGAAAGATTTCTCTTTTCTTTTTCTAACAGGTTAAAACTCTTTTTTTGCATTTAGAGTTTAATTATTCATAATGGTTTAGAATTCCTTTGATCTTGTATCATAATTCTAATGTAGAACTAAGAAATGTTTCTATGATTATTGTCTGTTGATTCTGTGGTTCTCCATTCATGGACTTAAGATCAATGCAAATCAAAGTTCTCAAGTCTGGCACCACATTTCTGCACACCTGCAATAAGTTTAAATATCCGCTGCTTTTGAGTTCTGACTGAGTTTTCATTTCCTTTGAGCAGGCAAGTATGCACCAGCAGATCCATCATCAATTTCCTCTGAATGTTTCAGCAGAAAATGGAACACTGATGTTCATCCCTCGCAACGAGCAAGTCGGATTCAAGCTCTCCAGAGACACTCCAAATGTCCGTGCTTTAGGCACATTGGTTGCGAACAGAGCCCTCTACCGTTATGGTTTGCTAAACTAAACCGGAAGCACGAAGTGCCTAACAAGAAGAAACATCTTAGGTGACTCTGGCTTGGGATAAAAGTAAGCAATAGGATAAATCAGTTCTAGAGAGAGTTAGTTGTTCATAATGATAGATGTAAACCTTTATTTTATTTTATTTTTTATTTTGTAATTACATATATTCAATATATATTCAAATTGCATTCAATACATAAATTTTTAGTATATATTTTATTTTTAATTGGTGAAAATCCTCAAATCAAATTTCAGCTTTTGGTTTTTATAACAGGAGTTGCAGAGGGAAACCTCAGACAAGAATTAAGAACTGAAAAATGGTTGCATTGTCTAAAACATGGAAAGACACAAATCATTACTTTGTTCATATAATATTATTAACAATTTAAGGTGCAAAATAGGCATTTATCTCTTATATTTGTAAATTGTAATAATAATCCTTGATAATTAAGCTACAAAATGAATAAAATGTTGAAACCGCGCTGATGTCAAAATCAAGATGCTGGAAGAAAGGGGCCCCACCTACCTGCGCAACCGGTGAAAGGCAGCGCGTGCGACGTAAGAGCTAGGCTCTGTTTTAAGTGCCTCCTCGAAAGCCGCTTTAGCTTCTGATTTCATCTTCTTCATTTCATAACACTTCCCTAACAAACAAAACACCTTCACGTTATCCGATCTCAACTCTACAGCCTCAGTCAAATCGTTGATTATCGAGTTGACTCGGTTGCCGCGTCGGTTCAAGGCCATCTTCAACTCGGCTTGTTTAAACAGCGCGTCGCCTCATTCTTTATCAGTCAACGACTTGGCAGTGAGAGAGGAAAGGGCGACGTTGAGGGAATGGAGAGCGGAGGTCTTGAATCCCTGGAGATCAACGGCGAAGGCTTTGAGGGTGTAAGGAGCGGCGTCTTTTGGGTCAAGAGAAACGGCTTTGTCAGCTTCGGATTCGGCTTGTTTGCCTAAAGAGTTGGCCGACGATCGAGCTTGAGCGAGGAGCTGAGTACCGACGACGAATTGGCGCTTAGCTAGGAAGTCAGCGCGATTCCGGTAGCGGATTTTGGTGAAGATCTTTCTGGAGATATCGTGCACGGCGAGGAACATGAATAATGTAGGGAGAATTATAGAGGCTTGTAAAAGAAGATCGGTCCACATCTTCAAGACTTTTAACATAAACAAAAGAAACAGGGGAGAATTAGGCGATGGCTATGATGGTTCTGAACCTTGAATTGATGGGGTTTTACAAGGAGACGTTATGACTGTCGTGAGATTGTTCTCAGTAAGTCTAGGCTAAAACTGTTTAAGAGCTTTACTCACAGTTCCTCTAAGCTTGAAAGCTGGTCCTCCGTTTGAGAGGGGTTTAAATGAAATTAGAGGAACCTATACAACTGGTTGCCCTCGTTTCTTTTTGTTCCTATTTTAGTCACTGACAGTTATTAAATTAGTGATGGAAAGTCTTTTTCTATTTGGTATAATACTATATTTAGTATTCAATATTTATATTTTTATCAATTTGATCCTATTTTTAAATAATTCAATAGATTTAACTCTTTATATTTATAAATTCTAAGTTTGGACCTCTTTAGACTAAAAAACTATTTTATAATTTTTCATACCTAAGTAAAAAAAAGGGTGTCTTTGTTTTTTTGGGATTTCCCTTATATTGCTTACAAATCATATACTTATTTAATTAAGTGATAAAAAATTAATATTTAAAATTTTAAGTTTGAGTATTGCAAATTAGAAAAAAAAAAGTTTTATTAGGTTACTTTGATACCAATACAAAGCCTCTTACCATTTGTTTAATTGGAGGTTTTTTTTTTCTTTTTTTGGTTTTACAATTCTATAGATGTGCAATGCTTTTATTATAAAAGTTGAAAGTTTTAGTTAGGAAGTTTGAGGATCAAATTGATTGAATCTATAAATGTGAAGGGTTAAATTGATAGAATATGTAAGTATCGAGACTAAATGTGTTATTATCAAGTAAAAAAAAGGCTTTTCGCTATCAATTTAATAACGGGTGACCAAAATAAGAACAAATTCAAGCGTTTATACCTAAATTAAATTTTTTAAAGTTAAATGACCAAAACAGTAACATAAGCATAGTTGGGTGACCATTTATATAGTTTACCCATAAAACTATTAGATTATGAAAATTACATCCATTTAAAATAAACAACTTATTTGACATTCCAACTTTATTAAAAAAAAAAATTTAGTCTTTCATTTAATTCAGCAATTAATTAACTTTAAAATTTTAAAATTTTTATATATTTTTTAATAATGTTAATAAATTTTATTTTTTTAATTTTAAATATTAAAAAATTAATTAACTACTGATGTGGTAACTACATGATAATTAACATGTATGCCACGTCAGTAAAGTTAAGAGCCGTTAATTTTTCCATTCATTTTGAGGTGATTTGACAAATAACGTAAGTTTAAGAGTTAAAAGAGACAAAAATTTAAAAAGATGACTAAATTTTTTTTGTAAAGTTAGAGTACTAAATTAATCATTATCTTTAAAATACACATGTTAATATCCTGAATCAATATTTAAAGTTTGAACTCTTAAAGAATCACTTTCTAGGTACTAAATAATAACATACCATATCATATATTTTTAAAGTGCATGAATAATATAATAAATTAAAAAACATCAAATTAACTTTTATTACTATTTATAACTCTAAAATTAATAAAGTTAATTTCTTTTTTAGATGAAACTCTAAACTCTAAAATATTAAATCTTAAAATCATATATATTTTTAGACTCTAAATTTTAACCTAACCCTTTTTTTTAAATCATAAATTTTAAATTTTAAAATTTTAACCCACCATATCATAAATTATAAATATAGTTGACAAAAAAACCATAAACCGTAGGTTACTATTAGTATTTGTTAATTTTATTTATTTTTATCTTAATTTTATTAATTATTCAACACCATTTACAGTTAAAGTATTATTTAGAAAAATTTATCTAGTGTATAATATTAATTAGATTTTTTTAAATGAAGTGGCACATCTTTATTAGATGTTTAAAAAGTGATTTTTTTAAATCATACTAATATAATTTAAACTCTTAAACGACACATGTTAAATTGTTTATATTTAAAATTTTAATAAAAAGAAAAGATACAAAATTAATGAATATTATTTAAAAATAATAGGAACATGCTCAAACAAATTTAGATTAATCATTTATAAATATGGTCTGAGATAGGATAAAATTTGAGATTCATATTATGAGTTAAGCTAGACTTGATAATTATGTTTGATATTGATATCACACCCAACTTAAATCTGATCCAACTCGGCCATAACTATCTCTAGTTTAATAATATATCCGTTTAAGAAATTTGGGTAAACTATAGGCTTAATCACTTATATATTATTTAAATTATGTTTTAATTATCAAATATAAAAATAATTAATAATCACTAACTTATCAATTTATTAAGTTAATATCATGAACTGTTAATTGCGATTAACAATATATATACAAGTTGATATAATTTTTTTAAAAATTTAATAACTAAAAACATAATTTAAAATAAAATTATGTTTTAACCATCAAATTTATACATGAATTAACAATGCGTTAAACCTTCCTTAAACTCTCTCTCTCTCTTAATTGCCAACTTTTAATTATTTTATTTTATTTATTTATGTTATCTTAAAATATTTTGAATTATGCTTAAGATTTTAATTTCATTATCTTTTTAAATTTTTAAAGAATTTTAAGTTATTTAATAATATAAAGATATTTTTAAATTATATAATTAGTTAATTAATTAAAATAATTAAATAATTTATAAAATAAAATATATTAAAATCTTAAATATAATTAAAAATATAAAAACAATTTGACAATATTTTTTAGATTAATATTCTTAATGAACATTTTCATTTTAATCTGACTATCACCATTGCGTTCGCATCCAAACACATATTTTACCGCTTCAATAGTTAATCTTATTATTATAATTTTTTAATCTCACTGAAACTAGTCACGTCTCTCATCCAAATCGAAACTTAATAACCAGGGTGTGCACCCTCTAATTGACGCTTTTATGGAGAGCAAAAGAAAAAGAAGAAAAAAAAGTATGCACAAAAAGGAAAGAAAGGAAAAAAGGAAAAAAGAAGAAGAATAATAATGTTAACGGCTACACCAGCTTGTTGTTACATCGTTTACAATAATTAATAATTTAGTGATTACAATTTAATAATTCAATAACATTAGTGATAGTATAATAAAATTTTAATATTTAATGACTAAAATATAATTTCAACTAAGTGATTAAATTTGTAGTTTACCCTTTAATTAATAATCTAATAAAAATGACTATATCCATCGTCACTAGAGTAATATGATTATCTTCCCCTAACAAATCTATGGTAGGGTTTAAAAATATCGAATTCAAGGTAAAAAAAGAAGAAGAATTTGGAGAGGGTCTTGACTTAGAAACTCGACAATGATGAGAGGTGGTTGAATTGTTATATATGTACTCCTACATTTTTTAAATTAGAACTCAATAGTGTTAAATTTTTATAATTTAATCCCAGTATTATAATTAATAATTATTTTGATTTAATAACTAGACAATTCATCAATATAATATTGCACTAGATATATAAATTCTTCTATTAATAATTTCATTAATTTGATTTACGGAATTTAGTTTCGAAACTGCATTTATTGACACCGGTTAAAATTGGGTTGTTACAATGTTGATCATTGATTTTGTGTAAACTTTGTAAATTTGTTCAAGAGTTGGATAAAATTTAGGGTATGTTTGATAAATTGAAAATTTAAGTGCTGAAAAATTAATAAATAGAAGCACGAAATATAATTACGCTGTTTAATAAAAGTAAATATTGGTTTAAAAAATTATTTATTTTTTAATTTTAATATTACTTTCATAATATTTTATATTATTTTGAATAATTTCAAAAAAAAACACATTAATTTGAATATGTCATTTTTAAAAAAAATATATAATTTATTCAAGTTTTTAATAAAATAGAATTAATTTAATATTTTTTATATTAAATAATAAATAGCTACATATTTATCTTATTTAACATTTTTATTATAAAATTTATATTAAATAAAAAGTTAAAATAATTATCAAACATATTTAAAATATTAAATATTAAAAATTCAGATGATTAAACCAGCTCAAGATTTATTCAAATTCAAATCTTGATATAATATATATATATATATATATATATATCTTGATTAGGGTCTAAATGGTATTATAGTATTGCTATTTCAGTAATTAGTTTTAATTACGTTGATAGGTGATAAATATTCCTTGTTTAATGTACCGTTTTGAAATTCCTTCTATTCCCTCCCACTTTAAACTCTCCCAAAAAGAAATCGTTTTTTAAAAAATTTATCCACTAATTTACTTCTCTTTGATTGATTGATTGATTAATTAATTAATTAGGGTTTTCCGCTTCACATTTCCCCCCTTTTGTTCCCTGTAATACTTCAACATCCCAATTTTCATCGATGTACGGACAGTCCCAGCCCATTAATGTCCCCGCCCCGGTCACCAGCTCCGGCGTGGACGTCCGTGACGATGTTTCAGCCTCCGCATCCGTCGATAACCACCAAAATGTTAGTTACGACGCTCACCCTCTTGACAACGGCGTCGGAGTTGAGGGCGTCCACACCGATCCCATCTACGCCACTGCCGGAGCTGCTTCCGCCGCTGACTTGGCTATCGTTCAGCGAGTTGACCACGCCAGCCAACTCACTCTCTCGTTTCGCGGCCAGGTCTATGTTTTCGATGCTATTACTCCTAATAAGGTATCGTTTACCCTTTTAAGTTTTTTTTCAGTTAAGCCAATTAGGTTTTGCTGAATTGTTTGGTTTCTGAATAACCAACATTGACGACTTAAATTGAAGAGAGACATGACTTCATTTCCCCTTATTTGAGTTACTAAAACAATACGGGACTTCAAATCATACTTTTCATCATTCATGTTTTTCTGTATTTTCCCCAATGAAATACACATTGTAAAGATTTTCATTTTGAATCGTTTTTTTTTTCAGTTCCATGCGGTGTTATTACTGTTGGGTGGATGTGAACTGACTTCGGGTCCCCATGGCGTTGAAATGTCATCCCAGAACCTAAGGGTAATTCTCTTAAATTTGTTGAATTTAGAAATTATTTTACGTTTCTTTTGTTCTTTTTTATTTTAAAGTTACCCTTTTTCATGCTTAGAGTGGTGTAGACTTTCCGAGATCTAATCAACCGCATAGGGCAGCTTCTTTAGATAGGTTTCGTCAGAAGAGAAAAGAGCGATGCTTTGATAAGAAAGTCAGATATGGTGTTCGCCAGGAGGTTGCTCTTAGGTGTGCATTTTCCTTCCCTGAAATGCAGTTAGTTTACCTGGCTGTGCTTGTAAAAGTTTTTGTCAAATTTTGAACTAGAAAGATCCTTTTTGTTGATCTTGCAATTGATGCTAACAACTTATCCTAGAAATTGTTATAGTAACACTGGCCCTTTAGAGGTTTGAGAAAATTACTGAGCTTTAAGACTTTGAGGAGAGTATGGTTTATTCTATGAGAGATATGTTGATTGTAAGGTATAGCCAAAAGTAAATAATTTTTATTACAACTTTTGTATTTATAAAAGTTATGTTGCTCCTTTTCATGTGCTATTGAATCTGATCATTGCATACGAGACAATTTTTCTGTATGCTATATATTTTAGTGTTATTATCCAAGGATCTTTGTAAAGGGCATAACTTGGGGAGACAATAAAAATAGAGTACCTGTTAATTCTAAAGGGTGATCAATAATCATTGTTGCATACTCATATGGTACTGGATAGAGAAGCTTATATTAAATTTGTCTTCTCTATTGAGGAATCTAGTTAATGAGATATTGCAATGTCCTCTGGTCTTTAAAGTAAAATTGTTAGCAAATCTTTAAGAATCTAGGGAGTAAAAACAGTGCTAGGCACATTTAGAATTCTAGAGCAAATGCACCTCAGGCCCCACCACTCAGGCTAGGCACATTTGATCAGTCACTCGCCTGGTGCACCTAGACATAGCACCATAAAAAATGCCTGCATTGAAGTTCTCTTCTATTTATTTCATTTTGAACTTTTTTCAGTAAATAAACCTTTACTAGTAAGAAAGGAAATAATAACTGACTCTCTACTTCTCTAAATTTGAATATTCAGCTACAAATGTGGGACCCTAAGAAAATCATGGATATTAGCCGACAATATTCAACAAAAATTTTGCTTGTTTTGTATATAACTGGACCAGTGTTTAGAGTTTATTATCATCATTATATACCTTAAACTTATTTTATATCTATACACAGCACATCCATAAATACACCGATATACATATTGCACCTTATTTCACTCAAGCAGCCTTATTTGCATCTGGTGTCTCAAGAAATGCGAGGGTTTCTAGCACCAAGTTAATAATCAATTCATTATCGGTTTAATATTGGTGATTTAGGGGATTTTGTTCTAACTGGAAACAAAAAGTTTAAGCTGTTCTGGTCAGGCAAGTTTAACAGATTCTGTCTTGTTAATTGTTTTCAGTTAGACACACTCCTTTTGTAGAAGAAATGATTGAAGTTGAATAAGGGTCTCTTAAAAGGGTAAAGAAGTTAAAGAATTCTAACAATAGCAGGGAGTACTATTTTCCTTAAAAGTTTAATTGGCTGCTCTAGGTGCAAATGCAACTGTAGAACCACATGGACAAATGGGAGAGGATTCTATATCTAGTAATGATTAACAGCATTTTCTTTTTGATCAAGTAACAGCACAATTTAGAACTATATATGCAACACTTCATATAAACTGAAGTCTTAGTATCTTAGGATGCTTTGTTTAACTGAAATGGAACATAGAAAAACTCATTAGGTACTGTCCAGCCTTATTGACAAATTTTTATTTGTTCCACAATTGCCAAGTTCATGTTTCTGATATGTATGAGTGTATCAGGATGCAGCGTAATAAAGGTCAATTTACGTCTTCCAAGAAGTCTGATAGAACTGACAGCTGCAGTACTCAGGATAATGATAACCTACCAGATAATTCGTGAGTTTTATACCAGCTTCCAAAGTGTTGTTTATTATTGTATTTCCCTGAACTACACTATATTTCTCATTTTTCTTTTTTGTAAGGTATTGCATTTACTGACATCATTATAAGATTTCCTGGTGAATTCTCAATTAAGTTATAATATAATTCCATTTCTCACTCTTCCAGATGTACTCACTGTGGCATTAGCTCAAATTCAACCCCAATGATGCGACGTGGTCCATCTGGTCCAAGGTCTTTGTGCAATGCTTGTGGACTTTTTTGGGCAAATAAGGTTGGTATCTCTGCTGTGATTGATAGTTCAGTCTTTCGGTTTGTCCATGTTTTTCATTTTCAGTGGAGCAAATTTACTGCCCCATGATTCTGTTGCTACATTTGCCATCATAGTTCTGTTCATAGATTGGGTAATTTTATCACTATCAGTTCACTGTCAAGGAGTTATTTTTTACTTTTCTGCTCTCAATTTAATTTCATCCTGGAATTATATATCTCGAATACTATTCCCTGCTTTCTACCTAGATATACTGTTTAACCTAAGATGTTGACTCCAGTAAGTCTCCTGCAACCTTCCTTGATTGTCTAACTCTCAAAATACCTCTTGCATCCAACATGCAGTCTCTTAACTTTTTTCGTTTAGTTCATTTACTTTGTGTTTCCTGTTGACATTAGCCTTTGATACCCGTTGCACCTTCTGCCCTTTCTCTCTCTCCCCCTCTGCCTCTGAATTTTGTTCTACATACAAAAACACTTGCACAGAACACATTGAACATTATGCAGTTATATATAGTATGTAATATTTGTCTCTTTTGTATGCATAGAAGATTGTGATTTTAGCAATATCATGAGTTTCTGGGATTTTTTCGTCTTTGATGTTTACCTCCCTTCTTTTTCCTGACACCCGTCCCTCTTTGTCTCTCTGCTCCACAGTAGCACTGAAAAAAATTCTCCATCAGGAAAGCATTTTTCTGTTGTCTGATTTTAGGGTATTGAACATGGATAAAAACTCTGCTCATTATCTGGGGTGGGGTAAACTATATTGCTGATTCACAAATGTGGATTGAGAAGGTCTGCCATTGTGGTTGAGGGAGGAAATACATTTCCCTCCACTAAACCCTCCCCATTGTTTCTTACCTCTAAAGTTTTATCCTGTTTCTTTTGGGCAATTTTCTAAGTGTACCGATTTTTTCGCCTTGTTGAACATTCAACATGGCTACATGTTTTGAGTCTCTAACAAATGAACTTTCATGCAGGGTACTTTAAGGGATCTTCCCAAGAAAACACGAGATCATTCCCTGCCTCCAGTCGAGCATGTAAGTTTCTTAATGTATAGACTTATTATTGGGCTTCTTGACCAAATGTTCTAATTTGCCCCCTTATTCTTTCAGTAACCTAATCTAGGCTTTGCATTTTTGTATGATATAGAGAGATAGTGAAGCAAATGATTCAGATTCTGGAACTGCTATTCCTACACAAAGCAATATAGTTTCCGTTTGATAATGAAGCAAATTACTCCGATTCTGAAATTGCTATTCCTACACGAAGCAATATAGTTTCTTTCTCAAATGGTGATGGCTCTGTGCTAATTGCCAAGCATTATTGTCTGTGCAAATATGGCCACTGTTTCAGCTAGATCTCGATTATTAAGTTCCTTCAAAGTTGTGCTATATGTACAGATATCATAGTTGCCTTAGTCTGTATACTAGGTTTTCTCCTCCTATTCCTTCGGTTAGAGTACTTTTGCATGAGATTACCACTTCAAGAGAAAAAACCCATTCCGGATGTATCACCCAAAGCTTCAGCTTTCTTAGCTACGATTTATAGGCTGTATGCTCCAATATCATATCCCCTCCCAAAAACTACCTTAGATGAACCATCTAAGCCTCCTTTATGTTCTAATCAAATGCATATTAGTTAATGTAAAGGATGAATAATCTTTTTTTCTTATAAACATTAATTGTAGTTTGTATTCCATTTCCCTGTTAATCAAATCCTTGTTCTGATAATTCATTTTCCTAATGAGTCTGGTAATATATTTAGAGTGGATCTGTGTTGGTTAAATATGTGGAATGCGAGTATTAATCCAGTTGATTCGTACACGAATCTTAGTATTTGCAACCTATTTTCCTTTTCTAGGGTTGTGGTTCCTTTTTATACCAAAAAAAAGTGAATTACTTACATGTGTTATTCGGATTCAAGTGTGCCAAACACGGGTATATAAAAAAAATTGTAGTTTTTTCATGTATTTAGAAGGTCTTTAGAGCATTATATTCTCATATTGTATATCCAGATATGCATTGACCACACAATTACTTGACAAGGATAAAAAGACGGAGCATATACTACTACTAGTGTTTTTCTTTTTCTCATTTGTGGGCAACAAATAAAGGCGGATCAAGTTCCGGCCAAACTGAGAATCAACCATGGGGGAATGTCTTTGCTGTGAAAAATAATGATGTATCTGTTCTCTGTTGGTTTATTCTTCACTTGGCTTTGCTTTGATTATCATTGGTTGATCTGCCAGTAAACTACTGCCCCTGTTTTGACCTATTGAGTCCTTAGTTGGCAGCATAAATTAGAACTTATAATCATTACATTATCGGAAATAGTATCAAATTTCAGACCTCTTATTATTGCAAATGATCATTACAGTTCAGTTACTAGCTACCGTTTTTGAAAGAAAAGATGAACAAAGAAATTAAAAATTGAACCCATTATCAAGTTAACAAGTTTAGATCTAAATGGATTTTTTTAGTATAAATATTCTTATTGGCTCTTACTAGTAATTAGATTATGGCACATTGACACTTTTTCTGTAACAAATATATAAAAAAGTAAAATAATATGAAAATTATATGTTATGTAGTTGAAATGGTAAAGTTGAGGGAAAGATGATTTTGAGATTTTGGAGTTTCAAGTATCATATTGTATGTAGAAAGGTAAAAATACTGTGTAAAGTTTGTATTTAATGTTTATAAAAATATTAAATTTTTAATAATTTTATAATTGAGTTGAGATTTGGTGATGGTTATATCAATTTAGTCAAAAACTTTAAATAATAATACGAATGGATTGTAATTTCGCATAGAAGGGATATCCAAATTTATGCTTTTCATCTATTATTGTCCCATAATTGCTCTACCAGGTTAAATATCTATAGTTTTTCCAAAATTTATTGTTTGTGTTAAAATTGATTATTATTTATATTCAAACTAATTAAATTATTAGTTGGGTATTGGAATTTGAATTTGGTAAGTTAAAAAAAAATTAAAACTAAAAATTTAAAAAGTTGATATTCAAAATCATTATTTTCAAAGATTCAAATTTAGACAATGAATATTTGAATCCATAATTTACAAAACTAAAACTAATTTAAATAATAAATATTCAAAACTTAAAATATTTGCATATATTCTAAATTCACAGCAATTAATAATTAAAATATTTAAATTCATAATCATCAAATCCGTAAAATGCGAATTATATATTTACAAATATGGAATTAAGCTATTTATCGTGGTCACTACATGTATTTCCATCGTCAACTCCATCGTACCCCACTCTAGCCCGCATATCCTCATCCCCCGTCTCCCGCTAAAACACCCGCTTATGTTAACATTGTAATTGGTTTTTAACTGAAAAATATTGTGATTTAGTATAAAAGTTATTTCTTAGAGATACTTGAATATTGTGGGTTTGATAAATCATCATAGGAGGCCCCCCCCCCCCAAAAAAAAAAAACTATAATTTAAAGTGTCATCAATTTTTCAACTTTCATAAGTATAGAGTTCGGTTATAAATTGTAATGAAGAAAATTTTTATTAATAATAAATATTTCACTCGTTTCTCTTTTATTCTTACTTAAAATTCTCTTAAATTCTCAGAGAAAAAGTGTTTTTATGTTTTTTTTTCAGATAAATAATTACATTAATTAAGAATAAGATCTTACATGAATTATTTATATTTTGTGAAACTTCAACCCAACTATTTTTTTAAATTTTATTAGTCTTCAATTTTTTATTTTAATTCTTTTGTGCAAGATATATATTACATGTATGGTTTTTTTTTCAAATTTATAATCTTCATAAAGATCGAAATTAATACTTAATGACAAATAAATAGCCTTTTGTTTTATATTTATCATGTAAACTTATTGATGCATTATTATTTACTTAATAATCAATCATAGTTAAGTGAAAGCTTATAATAAATGGTATTGATATTAAAGAAAAACTAATAGATATGGTTTAAAGGAATCTCAGATTGATCGACCAATCTAAAAACATGAAAAACTATTTATAGACATGATTCAAATGCTAGATCGATGGAATAAAAATATGCTCAAATATCATCAACATGATTTGAATGCAGTGACAAGACATATCATATTTTTAAAGAGAAAAAATTATTTGAAGATAATATTATTAACCACGAATACGAAGTATCTCCGCCAAAGTTTGGATTTCGTGAAAAAGGCAAGTTCCACTTTGAGGTTTAATCTCAAAGGCGATCCTACACATTTCGAGGCATCTATGGGCAAGGATTTGGAGGTTTGTCTTCTTGGTCTTGTGGTGGTAAGAAGCAAGCCAGAACTGCTTCTGCGTATGGAGTGCTTGTGGGCAGCGCTGATGGTTTCTATGAAGGGTCTTCTAGTGTTGGTGTTGGTAATGAGACATCGGCGGGTCTTGCTCTGCTGGCCTGCCGGGAGCCATGAAAATCGTTAGTTGGAACATATGCGGTCTGGGAAACCCGTGAGCTGTTCGTTGGCTTCAGCATTTGCTGAAATAGTACAATCCCTAGGTTCTTTTTCTTATGGAAACTAAGGTAATTTGTAGGAAGATGGAGGTCATTCGACGTGTGGGTTTCTGTTTGGGGTTGATGTGGGTGCGGACGAGTCTCGAGGGGTCTTTCTTTGGGGTGACGATAGAGCTGTTCTGTTTGCCTTCGTAGTTTTTCTCCTTCTCACATTGATGTGATTATCTATGATTCGGATTGTGGGATAGGTTGACGCTTTACTGAGTTTTATGGGTTTTCGGATGAACGTTTTTGGGCTGCTTCCTGGAATTTTCTTCAGACTTTGGGTCACAATCAAGGTTTCTCGTGGTTGGTGAAAGGGGACTTCGATGAGATTGCCTGTTCTTTTGAAAAGAGGGCCGAAGGGGGGGGGGGGGGTTGGGTTTGCCAGCAGCGACGTATGGGGCATTTTCGGGATGCGTTTCATGATTGTGATATTCTAGATCTAGGGTTTTCAGGGCAGTGGTTCACTTGGGAACAGGGTTGCCTATCGGAGACGAATATTCGTGACTAGCTTGATCGAGGGGTGGCCACGCCCGCATGGTGGGATAGGTTTCTGCCTCATAGAGTGTGGCATTTGCCTCTTTCTATTTCTGACCATTCTCCTGTTTTGCTTGCAACATCCTTTGTGTATGGTCCTGTCAAGTTTGATTTCCCACAGGGTTTCCGCATTGAATCTTGGTGGACTTGCGAGGTAGGCTTTGAGAAGGAGTTGCGTCAACTCTGGAATTCCACGATGGTCTCTTATCGATTTGTCTGGCTATGGTCGGGGTTGGTTTGGCTTGTTGGGGGCGAGACAGGAGGACAAAACGCCAACAAACTTACATGGGTTTGAAGCGTCGGTTGGATGAGTTGAATGCTTAGGGTCCTGATGATGGTGTCTTATCTGAAATATTGTTGTAAACTTGCTCTTAATTGTGAGGCGGATAAGGAGGAAGCCTATCGGGAGCAACTTGCTCGGGCAAACTGGTTGTGGAGTGGGGACAAAAATACTACATTCTTACATCGTTTCACTTTGTATTGACGCAGGGCCAATACGGTTTAGAGGTTGAAAGATGGTAGGGGGAGGTTGGGTTTCGGATGAGGGGGGATGGCGTTGCTTGCTAAGGAGTACTTCGCACACTTGTTTTCCCCATATGCTTTTGCCAATCTTGAGTATGGGTTGAGTGGTGTTACCCTTTGTATCACAGGTGATCTGAATGCTGAGTTATTATCGATTTTTCACCTGGACGAGGTTCTGGCCGCTGTTAAGAGTATGCATCCCATGAAGGCTTCAGCGGCAGATGGTTTTCCAACTCGCTTTTATCATAGGTTTTGGCACATGGTCAGGGATGACGTTACAACTTTTTGTCTTTCTGTACTTTGAGGTGAGGTTTTGATAGAATCTGTGAATCGGACCAATATAGTGCTCCTATCGAAGGTTGGTAACCCAAAGAGTATGAACCACTTTCGCCCGATTAGTCTTTGCAATGTTCTTTATAAAGTCATATCAAAGGTGTTGGTTAATCGATTTTAGAAGGTCCATCTTTAAATCGATAAGGCTTAAGGTGCATTTATTCTGAGCATTTGATCTCTGACAATATCCTGATCGCCTGTAAGCTTCTCCATTTTTTCAAACGTCCTTTTGCCCTTAAGCTCCACTTGAGCAAGGACTATAATCGTGTGGAGTGACGCTTTTTGGAGCTCATGATGTCGCATATGGGCTTTGTTGCTGATTGGGTGTCATTGGTAATGCTATGTGTACAGACGACACCTACTCCGTTATCCTTAATGGCATTCGGGGTACAAAATTTTAGCCTAGTCGGGATCTTTGTCAAGGTGATCCTCTTAGCCTTATCTGTTTTTGATTTGTGAAGAGGGTCTCTCCACGTTACTTCGTTTGGCAGTCCGTGAGAATCATTTGGCAGACATGAACCTTGGCATTTTGCAGTTGGCCTTATTTTAGTAGAAAAAATTAAATAGTTGGAGCCATATAAAGATAGAAAAAGTTAAAAAAAAAAAAGATAAGTAATAGGAGGCTTATCAAATGACAGAAACATCTATTTATAAAGATAAAAACAGACAATTACAAGATAAAAGTAAGATACAACAATAAGTTAACACAATTTAAAATTAAAATAAAAGATAATAATCATTTTATTTAAATATTTTAAATATTAATATTACGTTATTATAAACTCTCTAAACATATACAAAAACTTGAAGAAAAATCTCTATCAAATATATATTTGGATTCAACACAAACTCTATATTCAACACTTTCATTTGAATCCAGAGTAATAAAAATATATTTCTACTTACTGGTTGCTACTTCAGTACAAAATTGAATGAATTATATAGAAATGACAAGTGAAACTTTCAAATAAGGAAAGGGACATTTGTGGTACCCAGGAAGAACTCGTTACACGCTTCTCTCATGTATTTTGATCAAAGCGTTTTGAAATTATCATTTGTTTCTTCCTTCTAACAAGATAAATGAAGTTGATGCCAGGGAAATCCTTTGAACGGTGTCACAAATAGATCCAATCATGTGTGTTTCAGACCTTCAACTTTCTTTTCCCATTTTAATGACTTTTTTTTTTTTCGGGTCACTTTTAGATGGAAATTATTTGAAAAATGTATGCTTTTGAGATACTAGCATATATTGTTCCAAATTTTATTGAAATATAATTATAATTTCAATCTAAATTTAAATTCAATTAAATTTGATTTGATCACAAAAATCAATAATTTAAATTCAAAAACAATTTAACTAAAAAATGACTTGAACCTAAAATGATCCATAACTCAAAACGATCCAAACCTAAATTTATTTGAACATAAAATGACCCACTATCTGAAATGATTCAAATCTAAATTTACTTGAATCTGAAATGTAAACTGACACCACTTAAAAAATTTAAAATGGCCTAAGCTCAAAATAACCTGATATTTTGGACTTGTTTATAATATAAAATTTGATAGCTTTTTATTTGGTTGGCTTGTGCAATAAGTACTCCGTATCAAATTATATTTTAACTTAGAAATATCTATTATAAATACAAACGTCTTTCGTAGTAATCTTGCTTATATAGTTTTTAACAGTAAATGTGATGTGAATTCATGTATAATGTATTAGAAAACGAAAACGAAAAAAAAAAGATTGGCGAGCCAATTTTTAGTAAGAGAGAAGTTCAATGATCAAAGCTTTACCCCAAAGAAAAAGGGTAGGGACTTCGACATTTATTTTTTATTGCAAAATAAATTATTTAATTCAAGCTACAAAATTTTCAGATTTGAATTGCCCGAAGCACTTCAAACAACAGAAGGAAGACATTCAAACAACAATCAGTAGAACTAGGAAAAAAGCAAAAGGGTATATCATCCCATAGCCAATGCAGAGGCATACGTTCAATTTTCCAAAACTCGAGTTATTAAGATCAGCAATTTAAGGTTGCAGTTACGGTCATGAGTGTTTTCAAGATCAGGCATAGTATCGGATCGTGTATGTAGCGTTTGCTCCTACTCAAAGTCTTCAAGCAATTCAATTCTGTTAGATGAGAGATGGATCTATTTCTTCTGATCCCTACTAAGTTCCTCAATGAGTTCGGATCCGCTAGAAGAGTCGGATTCATAAGCAGCTGGATCGGTGGTATTAATTGGAGATGCATCTTGATCACCCGAACCTGAACCAGAACAAGAACCAGTACAAAGTCAGTCTAAACTTCATCCCTTCAATGCCTGGTATGGAAAGCAAGAATTCAGTGTTTAAATGAAATTAAGAATGAGCTGAACAAAACAAATGGATACCTTTCTCAAACTTCTTTGTATGCCGCCTAATAAGTTTCTTAGCTTTGGTTATGGTCAGCTGCCGAGCGAATGGAGAGATCTCGGCTTCACCTTCGCTCCACTCTCCCGGGCGATCGGTCTCTGCTTCACCTCTCATAGTTCGTAGCACAAATTGTTTGGCTTTGCGCCGTTGATTGTTGAAGAGACCCCTAACGGAAGTAACAAACCCATCACCGGCTCCATCAGTTGAACGCTTAAGAAAGGTCGTCGATTTCTGATCAGATTGAGAAGCCTGATCATTGTCACTAAGATGGAGTTCACCATCAGGAATATTAGTTATACTTGGCTGTTGACTGTGTAACTTGTCTTTGAATTTCTTACCCTACCAAAAGTCAAATAATTAAAAGGAAAGTCAGCAGTTTTGCACTCCAAACATTACTGTATATAGGTTATAACAAATAAATTGAGCTCCTACGTTGCCCTCTCGGGTTCAATGTGAGTCTTAGACATGGAATGTGTTCGATATGGGTGAGCTCAAATTTTTCGTATATTTGGAGGGCATATCGCGTACCATGTCTAATATATGTAGGAAAAGGATACTTTAAGAAAAATAAAGAACTGGAACAGTTATTATCATAGTTCATTATGAAATGAAGCATTAGAATCTCCCAGTCGTAATCCAACAAATAGAGGGAACTGAGACAGGTAAGTTTAAAAGTAAGAGAAGATTCAAAGTAAGGAGATTTGAAGGTAGGTTTACCAGAGTACCAATAAGATTCGTTACCTGCATTCCAGTAAAAGATTTTAGGACCCCCCATATAACATGCTTCTTAACTCGAGAGAACAGTCTCCTCCAACTTCCGGTGAACTCAACACGGTGAAATGTATCCATCAGCAACTTGACGTCACTTACAGCAAATCTGGACCCTTCGTACGTAAGACACAGCTCAACCTAATGCAGACCCATAGAAATCTATGACAATTGAAACCAAGTAATAGCAATATAAAACATGAGATAACCAATTAAAATTATCTGAACCAACCTGACTTATCTTGATATTGCGAAATTCAATCAGTTTCGGAGGCCTAGTAGTTTTTTTCTCTTCAATGGGTTTTCCAACAACCTTCTTCTCTTCTTGAGCTGGTCGACCAGATTTAGCAGATTTCGCGTCTTTTGTTTTATTTTTCGAGGATTCATCTTGATCATCAAGTAGTTGAGCTTGCAGGACAAGTTCGTTAGCTATGGATTCTGCAACAGTATCTTCCCATGTTCTGTCAAAAGAAGATGTTCTCCTCAACCCAGTGCCAGGTTTTAGGTCTGGCAACTTTGATGTCTGCAAGTGGGTTCCAAAAAAGAGCTTATGTAAATTTCAGCGGTAGAAATATAAAGATCCAAAGCCTCTATGGGAACCTAGTGGCTTTAAACAAATTAATAACTTTACACGATAATACTAGTTAGGGAAACAAAACGATGCTCACTCGGGGGGAATCTGTTGACTGATCGGTAATGGACACATTCGATTTGGAAGATGCCTCAGACTCCTTTGATGCTTGGCTGCCCGATGAAGCATCAATGGAACCCTTCTTTGCCCGTCTTGCACCAGCTATTGTCGAGACCTTCCAAACTTCCTGCACCTCCCAAGTTTCAAGCATAAAGACAATCACCAGTTGCACTAAAAATTTGATTACACATTAAAAGATCCAAAGCCCAAAACTAACCTTTCGTTTTTGAGAATCTTGGTCTTCTGACGGGAAGAGATATCCCCACACCATTCTGTACATTGCCTCAGTCAAATGAATCTTAAGCGGATATATATCTACCTACAGCACAAAAAAAAAAAAAAAAGCTTGTCTCAACTGTTCTTTACAGTAGTTCATCAAAGTCACAAACATCAAAGTCACAAATGCTTCTAAGATCTAATACACAAATACGACAAAAGTTGATTAATTATAATATAAATCACTTGCAAGTCTGCATGTGACGAACAAAAAAGTAATATCTCTCAACTGTACGCTAAGCACTACGGAGTTAACCATATGAATCAGAAAAACCCCTCCACAATCAACATGGCCACTCCTAAAACCATGATGCCATTAAACTAGTGCATCTGCTGCAACCGACTACTATTACAAGACCCTAATCATTAAACGCTCTCAAACTCGGTTTTAAGGAACCAAGGGCCAAAAGCAAGATCATCAAAATCCGTCTCCTCTGTCAACCTTGCTTCTTGTTTCCTCTTTACAATCTTATTCACCATAATTGCTGACAGTTTTTTATGCTTAAAAATGCATGCTCAATTTGATGGTATCAATTCCAGATGTCATCTTATTTCCTGCATGCACTTATTTTGATCATAATCACAAAGCTAAGACAACCTTTTAACTCACTTTTTAGTACAATTATCCTTCATATATTCCGCAAGACAAGCTCAAAGGGAAAATATAGAGAAGATTGACAATGTGTGAGATTATACATATTTGTGTATAGTATAAGAGTTATCATATCTTCTCCATGGATATTCTACGTGTATCTATGGTATAAAGACATCCAGATGTTCTGTGAACCAGCTTAGAACAAACATATGAACCAGATCATTGGTTAAATCAACCTACAATCAGTGAACTCATGCAGGACCGAGCGACATATTAAAGCTAATAATGGTTTCAGATGTTCCGTATTGAAGTTGTTCGAAATATACAATGCTCACTGCAAAAGGAAAAAGGTAAAAAACAATTTTACCTGTAAAAGCTCCAGAACAGAGTTTCCATCCTTTGGAGTTCCCTGCTTTGCATCAACGCGGAGCAGGACATTTCTGCGACAAGGGAAATTGATATCATGATTTTCTAAAGAATTTTTACAACAAGCTTAGGTATCTAATCCAAAATCTTCACACGGATATTTCAAGAGGAAAATGATCATGTCCGTAAGCTTGAGATAGCATAAATGGCAAATGCAGAGGACCATAAGATAGAAGTAAATATAGGAGTAGGTCCTTTTGGCATTGAAGCGCCAAATTGGGCATTAAAGCATAGGAATTCAGAGGTTTTAGATGAGGCGTGCATTCAAAATGACTATAAACCTTGAAAGGGGAAAAATTAAATATTCTAAAAGTAATCACAATTATAATCAGGAACACACAAAGGCATAACCACAGCAACATAATCAAGGAAAATGTATGTACTTTCCCCATTCTGGAGGAGGATTCCAGGCTGATAAAAGTGTATCAGACTTTGCATTAGCCAGACAGTTTCTTATAATAATAGACTTAGTTGTAAATAGAGCCACACCAACATCTCTGTAATCACGATCAAAATCATAAATCTGCATAAACAGGAGACAAAACCGTAAGATGCCATCTTCAAAAGCAAACATTTTTTAATAGCAATTCCGTATGGAATTTAGACCTCAATTAAACCATAATTCAATAAATAATAACAAAGAAGCCAAACGTCAAATTAAAACAGAGCAATCGAAAGGAAAACACAATACCGGTCTCAATCTAGTCTAAGGTTCTATGTACATGACTAGCACATACCAATGAAGAGGAAGGTGCTAATTTCTAAAATGAGAAATCACAAATACATATATTTAATATTTTCAATGAAATCCAAATGTATAACTTTGTTAGTACAAGTTAAGAAGCTTAGTCCAATCATTTTCTAATGTATTCCAAATATAGGTACTATCCGACCTAAATAAAAGTCATTAACTCGAGCTCTTAGTTTCCTTCATATCACCTTCAACAAGATATAAATGGATATTTTCATCCTTACTTATCCTTTAAAAAATACATGTAAAATAACCATTAAGATCGAATACTGCCTTTTTTGCCTTAAGAGATCTCCACCTAGGAATTAAGAAGCAAGTGCCATATATCATTTAAAATGGACTATAATATATGTATATATTTATCAATTCTTTCTTGGATTGCTTAATATTGTCAACGAGTTTCTTAGCGACCTGTTTTGTTGATTCAAGAAAATAACCAGTATATTAGTTCCTGGAATATTGATGATATATATAAACATATATGGAAAAAATTGAAATAAAATATAATTTATGGATTAATCAATCTGATAATTGTTTTTGTTAGAATTGATATTTATTGATTGATTGAAGGGAGGAATGGACGGGTCTAAGGAGCTGTTTTCTAATTCTTATTTGTTACATTTGCGAGAGAGAGGAGGTTTGCTCCATCCGTTAGAGCCTAAGCACATGACTTGACTACACAGACTGATCGTAATCACTGTTAGTTCAGGATGACTTATCTATTTGAAGACACAACCTCCAAGAAAAGATCAAGAAAGATATCATTTGATACTTCAATAGCATAAGCATAAAGCAAAGGAACTCACCATGTCATTTATCTCTACCTCAGCAAATGATTTACCATCCATAAGCATGCTCCACACAACTTTGGTAATTTTCACAGAAACTCGCATGGCACAGGATGGGCTTTTGTTCTTTTCTTTCTCCATTAGCCGTTGCTGAGCTGCTTTCTGCATTGTAACCCGTAAGGCTGCTGATGCTTCCTTCCTAAATTTTTTTGCATTAACAAGTTCTTTCTTCAGCCCTTGCACCTACAAAAATCAAGTTCTATTGCTTGAAATCTATTGTGCACTAAAGAATAACGATCAATCCACATTGAATCTTAGAAGACCAATAAACAAATAGGCATGTGGAATCTTAGTAGACCAATACGAAGAACACAAAATCCCTGCCCAAACTATTGATCCCATTAACAATGTTGCAATAAAAGGTGCATATAACAGGAGATACAGTAAAAAAAAAAAAAAAAAAAAAAACTAAAAAGAAGCCAACAGCAATTGTAGCAACTTCAAAATGCCTTATCAAGGTCCAGTCTTATATCCATAGTTAGCCTCTGCAACTCAACAAACATCCTTTTAAACTCCAAAGTGCTTTTTAAATGAATGCCAGATTTGCAGAGTCATGTAAGTCAATATCACATTTTCTAGATTTCATGATTCTATACTTGTAGGTGAAGTATCTTTCCACATTCAAAAAGTTATGCTGGAAAATAATAGTCCAACAAAGGATAAGGGATTGACCCTCATTTCAAGGAAATTGTCCAACATAATAGATACTCATAATCTGATGGGTATACCAGATCTGAGGAAAAACCTTAGAAATTGGTTCAGGCAGGATGCCAAGACGAAAATTCAGTCCTAACCAGTAAGATGGGATGCATCTTAGTTAAACTTCACATCACTATTAATTACCTTCACCAATAAGGGCATTCTCTGCGGAAAGAAATTATGGGAGTTCCAGGAAATATATTTCCAGGAACAAAGATCATGAGAGATTTCCCGGACAAGCTGAAGTTGGGAATCAAGCAGGCATGCTAAATTATTTTACCTATCAATGTTTCAAGCTCTTTCACATCACATTAAATTGGAGTTGATAAAGTGAAACACAGGAAAGTTCAGCTCTCCACTTTTCTAATATGAGTTGGCTCATAATATAGGCTCCACAACAATATTAACCTTCTAAATTTAAGAACATTGAGAGAGAGCATAACTCTGCAAACGTGGAAACTTGACATTTAGAGACTGTTAACAAGGTCCACTTTCTTACCAAAATTGATTTCCCACCATTTACCATCCACCAATCACCTTCTTTTTCTGGATTGTCTCCTGAAGTATCACAATGAATAGATATCTTCTTAATGTCACTGAGTAGCAACCTAAGCTCCCATTCTTTCTGCTCAAGAGTGATTTTGTCAAGTTCTACCTCTTCAACACCATCAGGAACCACTGCATCCGCCGCCTCCTCTTCATCTTCATCATCTTCTCCAGGACAAGAGAACCAACTTTTTTGAGGCCTGAAGTAAACATGTTACTTTAATTAATTTGAAAGAATAGAACTATATTAAATACCAAAAAATTCTTCCGTTGCTGAGATTATGCAACTGCTTTAAGTTATTAACAAAAGAGATGATTGCATTCAAATAACAGATATGAGGAATGTTGAAGAATAGGTTACATTTCAAAAAGATTTTCTTTAAGACTACTAGCTAACAAGTGTAAAGAGACTTTGATTGATATATTATTAGCAATATTAAACACAAAATATGTTTATTGTTTTTAAGCTGATTTAAAAGGAGGCCTGGTAAGGTTAAGAAAACCCAGCTCCTGACCATCCTTTTAGTCTAACATAGCTGGTCTACCATTGATTAAAATAACCCAAAACAAATATTTAATCTATCTTTTAAACACAAGCGGGAAAGGAGGTAGGCCCCACTTTTAAAGGTGGAAGAAGAATGAAGTCTACTTAGAAACACTATTACAATAATATACATTTGCAGATCTTCTTGTTTCAAAGGAATAAAAATGGAGAACAAAGATTTCTTTTTAGTCCAGCATTTTGCCAACAGATGAATCAAATTCCAACCACGACATAGTACATGAAAATGCAGGAACTCTTGCAATTAATAACAGCACATACTATAATTTCATAAGAGAGGCATTGTAAAAAAGTTAAAAGAAACAAAAGGCAAACAACTGGGGCATGTACTTACTTGGGAGCCCGAGCAAAGAGAAGGTTGGTTAATACATCCAGCATAACCTGAAATTGACGAGATGTCATAGAAGCTGTTATGCTCTGAGAGTTAAAGCTGAGATCCTTTAACGGCTTCACCTGCAACACAGTTAAAATAATAAACACATGCAAGTTCAATGTAGGAGAAATCTAGTGCTCAAAAAAACAAACATCGTCTTTTCTTCTCAAAAGATTTAGTTTTAATACTATTATTATTACAAGATATCCCTTCTTCACTTATAATCAATTATGTGCCAATATACTTACACAGACATCTTAGCAAAAATAGCTACCTTGTAAGCATCACATTACCTTCAATTCTGGGGTTCCACTTTTATGCCTTGTGAATCTGAAGTACATATCACAAGGCGTAAACACTCTTTCAAGTAGAGCACCAGTACGCTTGACCTTTGGAGAACTTCTACGGATTGTTGGAAGCCATTGTACTCCAGCACCGAGATCCACATCAGTTGGTGCAACATGAGCCTGCACATGCTCCAGCATCACAGAAAACTCCATGCGTTTCAAAGTCATGTCATGCCCACCTTCAGGAATCTGAACATTTCCAGTACCAAGTGCTTTCTCAATCACCTCAGAGCCGACACGAAGAACTGAATGAAAAGATCGGGCTAAAACACGACCGGTAGCAGCAGCGAGAAGAAATCTCCCCTGATAGGCAAGAAGAAGTAATATTATCAAAAACATGGTTACCACAAGACGATAACTATCAACAAATCATTAAGAAGAGAAACATTATACACCTGTATCATACAGATCAGAATGTACTGTAAGACCTCCCTAACATATAGCTAGTGAAATCAAGCAAAGATTTCATAAGAATATGAACTGCTCTAGAAACTTACAATAAAAAGTTATTCTTTATGATATGCATCATAAAGAATGAATAAGCTTAAAAGATGCAAAAATGTCATAACTCACATTAGCGTCTTCAGAGTGAAGATTGAATTGAGGCTCGATAATATTCACCATAAAATGACGAGTCCCCTCAGCTTCAGAACCATCAACCTTTTCAGTTTTTGCTTGTTCTACAGCAAAACATACAAGTTGCTGTAACCTTTGGAAGTAAAATAATCAAGTTTATGTAATTTAGCCAAATGAGGATAACCATAAAAAAAAGGCCTTTGATGCATATGACATCCATGGCAATTGACCAATGAATTCAGAAATAATAACCGCACTAGCATTACATGGAAATATGTGCATCTCAATCTTAATGTGTCAAAACCAAAATTTCTATGTAAGCATGAGACATACCAACTGCAGCAGTAGATGAATTTTCCATCCCAGCTGCTTGCGGTAGAGATGAATCTGATCCCGATGTCTCCGTATTTTGAGAAGGGGAAGGCACAGCATTGTTTGTTGAAGGTGACTTCAGAGCATCCTCTTGAGGCATTTCAGGTTCAGCAAGTTTCTCTTCAGCAAGTCTCTGTTTCTCCTCGAGTAACTTCCTCTGTCTATACTGCCGAGAAGCACAAGGCTTTCGAGGTACAAGTGCTTTGCCTAATGCAGCACCAAAAGACCTCACAGCATCTCGATTCTCTACGTTCATCAGAATTTTAAGGCCGTAAAGAAAAATACGCTGACAATTGTCAGCTATCAGCACACAGTATCCATCGTCATCACTAGGATCTGACTGTTCATGCTCGTCATTCTCTCTCGCTTTTTCAGATTTAGATCTGACATATGTCACTCCATGATGTTTCTTCCCAGCCTCTTGCCACGCCAATAAGCTTTCAGGATCAGCCTTTGGGGACTGCTTTCTTATTGTAAAATAGTCAGCTGACATAAAAAATCCTTCATCAGGATGCTTCTCTGTGCAACCACTCGTAGAATTACATTTTTCAGTAGGAACTTGCTCCATGGATGCAGACTGAGAAGTTTGAACTACTTTTGTGACACTAGTGCAATCTTCTTTGTCTAAGAAACCCTTCAGCAAATGAAGGTCAACCCCCAGGTAAACAAGATCAAGAGGATCACGCTGGCAATCAAAAGTAAATTTTTGCTTACCCCTGCTGGAACAAACTTCCACTTTAAACTTTGTTGTACTAAATGTCAGTCCTTTTGCTGGATCATCATCAGAAAAGGTCTTATACTTTATGCAAGTAGGCGTAGAATCTAAACGGAACATTGTTTCTGTCATCACCCTATCTAATGGCAAGTTTCCTGATCTAAGAATTCGTGGAACTCCAAAACGAGGAAACCGACCAAACAAACGGATTTTGTGAGGAGGTAAAATCATTAAATTCCCGAACTTAGCCAACCAAGCTAGGTCATGTGCATTGAAACTAAATGTTGGTGATGCAATTGAAACATTCTCAGCCTTACAATGTGCCTCATTGACAGTTCCATCCACAACAGTGGAATCTGATCCTGAAGGGGTTTGTTTGTCCGATGGGGGAACCGGGGCTTTAAAAGCAATGTCAAATCGGAGAGAAAGAGCAGTAGATCTGAAAGGATCAAGCATTTGCTCCCGAACCTTCCCTTCTACAGGAAGTGCAAACAGATAATGATTCATGGGATAACCAGACTCGCAATCCCAATCCATTAAAACCTCAAGGCTAAAGACTGGCACTTCTAGGAATGGGCCATATACGATGGTAGGAATTTTTAAGCTGCGACTATCTATCAAACTCTCCAAACTGCTCAAGAAAACTTTAAAATCCCTTATACAACCATAAATACGGCCATCAGATTGCTGGATCTCCAGAGGACCAGAAACAATTTGAAGTTTGTCAAGCTTTTCATAAGGATCAGTAGACGCTTGAATGTACCATTTAGTTTCAGAAATGATTAAAGTATTGTTTCCATGGACGTAATTTCTCATGTCATCCCACCACGGTAAGCTCTTCTCCTTTTTTGGCTGCACTGGAAGACCAGGACCCTTTTTGCTTAAATTAGCCCTACGAAATGCCACAGTGAATGCATAGCTGACATCAGCTAAAACCGTTTCATATCCCACCCCAAAGGACACTTCCGCACTTTTAAAACGTAAACCCAAATCTGTGTATGTTTTCATTGGTGGAGTTGTACCAGTCGCTGAACGAAGCATGCGGACCTTTCTCCACCTCCCAATGAAGACATCATGCGATATTTGGGGCTGAAAAGCTGTTGCCTAAAATTCAAATAAAATTATTTCAATCAGTGTAAGATCAGCAACTTTCCACTCTCCCTCTTTTTCAGAAAAGGAATGGCATATAAAGAAGAATTTTCAAATATTGTTATCTTCCCATTTAGAATGGGACAAGAGAAAAAAAAGGAAGGAAGCTAGCCTAGGAGTTTACCTGTTGTGCCATCACAAGACGGCCTTCACATCTACCAGAAACAGCAGAGAAAAGAGGAAACGTATAGTCTCTTATCTGAACACCTAGACTGCCGGCGTTTAGGAGAAGATTACACCCATATAGACGGGAAAACGGAATTTCAGTTTCACGACAGACAGGGTCAAGCTGCTTTATAATCTCTATCATCCCATCATTTCCACCATCAATCATTGTCACGGTCACATCCAGGTCTGTACCTGAAATAGTAAAAAGAGAAACTCTTGCGGTGCTTGGCTTAAAACCAGACTGTAAACCTTCCCTATAGCTACCAGAGCCTTCCGCTGGTTTTAGCTTCTGACATGCTAAGTAATAGGATTGAAAAGACTGTCTATATATCTCGTCTTTCATTTTTTGGATTGCTGAAGGATCTTGCATATCAATCTCAGTTCCATTATAGTGGACCCTTCTTTCAGAAGAAGAATCATTAGTTTCAGTAGTTTTAGCACACTGATTGGCCGAAATATAATCATCAAAAAGTTTCAACCTAGCACCTAACTCAATGACCTCTTTCTTCATTAGCTGATAGTGCTCATCAAGCCATCCTTGCATTGGTTCTTCCTCAATTTCACCAGTCAGCTTGCGTATAAAGAACTTTGCACATCCAAATTTTGATGAACTAGGCTTTTTAGGTTTCGGGTTCGGGTTATCTTTCTTCGGAGGAAGAATTAGCTGAGTTTTAGCGGCAATTACAATCTTCAAAGCTCGTATCATCTCTTCAACAACATCATCAATGGCACGCAACTCCAGCCTGAAAGGCAAGCAAATATAAACATCAAGTGCTTGAATCACGAAATCCCACACAGTGACAACTGGTACATTTGGATCAGATGAGCTGGAAACATTGGGAATACGGGAAATTTGCATTCTGCCACTTCTCAATAACCGGGCTCCATTGAAACTAAGCATCAGTCCTTCAAGAAGTACCCCTATGCGGGCATTCTCAGAGAAAATTGACTGAACTTGCACAAATGCATCAACTCCATCTCCAGCTTCAGCAAATATACTTAGCATCTCTATATCAAGAGCAAAAACAGATTCTTTTTTCTTTGGTTTATCAACATGACCCGATTCCACCCCAATGACTTCTTTCCTCTGCTCAGCATCTTTTTCGCTGGAGAAATTATCTGCGTGTTCATTTCCAGGTCCCTTGTGTTTAGCCTTCTCATTCTGAACCAGTGCTTTCAGTTGCAAACCAAGTTCAGCAAAAGACAGACACATGTCGGGCTCCCAAGTGATGGAGATGTCAGTAGCACTGAACAAAGAGCAAATAGCTATCTCCTTATGGCCAACAGAGCGTTGTACAAATTTTGCATTCTTCATATCAAATAATTCAACTCTTTTGTCTGGTTTATCTTCTTCGAGATGGTCCTGATAGATAGATCTGATTCTTTCAAGCTCGACCTGTGTGGATTGTTTATCCTTGTTGACACACAAACTAAAGTGAAAGATGTCAAGCAAAAGAGAGTACTTTAATTTCTTGCATTCATCTGAAACTGTGGACAGTACAGTTGCAGTTCGTGGTGTACCATCAGCTGAAACACTAATAACAATTCGACCACCCTGAGACCCATAATTTACTCGCTTGGGATCTGCCACAACTGTGCTTTCCAAGTAAGTGTCGCCACAAAAACTAACTGAACACTGTTTAAGATTAAATTTTATAAGTCGAGTACCCTTCCCTGATGGCTTTGATGAACGCGCTGCCCTGTTCTGTGTTGTTTTCTTACCGGAAGATGGTTTTTTGAAGAGTGCTTGAAAGGTAATGGCTGTTACTATAAGTGATTCTACTCTCTTGGATGTAAAATAAAGGCCTACTCCAGTCACGTCAGCAGAAAGAACTAATTTACATCTAGGGCCACCATCTTCAGATGATTCCATGTCCTTTTTACCCCAATCTACGCTAACCTTTGCTATATTCAGTAAGGAACCTGAATTTGATTCAACACTGAAAACGTTTTCTTTCAAGCATTCATGATTTTCATCTGCCACTTGCAAATTCAGCTCGCCAAGTTCTGCATGTACTGCGATTCCTGTGCTTGAAATATCGTTAGCAAGCACATATGTTGACTGTAAGCAGCACTGCATTGGAAATCAAAATAAAAATAGGTGCCAGTCATAATGTTTTTCCAAAAGGCAAACAGAAATCAATTGATGCATACAAAGTGAATAACACCAAAAAGGGAATAGACCGAACATATGTTTCTCAGAAAAGCAAATAAATTATAAGTGTGACCAGAGATGGAACTAAGATATCCTACAACCTAATCTATAACAAAGAAACTTCTTACGTCAGCAAAACCATCATAAGCATTCAAGCATGTTGGATAAAGTCTACGAGCAACTTTTTTGTATTTGGAGTTTTGTAAAACAGTTAAAGTAGGATTCTACTTTTAGCGATCCGTTGATTTTAAAAGTGAAAAAAGCGTTTTTATTAGACTGCGGCCATGGTTCCCATCGCCTAATAGAAAAACTATTGACTTGACAATACTACCTAGAAGAAAAAATAACACTTGATTATGCATCAAAAGTTCTAGTAAAATAAGTTAAATATTTGGCATGATTATCTGGCGAAAAGAAAAAAGAAGAAGATCAACTGAAACTAAAGCACTCTATTCTGCAGATGCATCCTACAATACCAACAAAAGATATATGTTGCTTACTTGATACAGGGGCACATCACTGATACTATAAAGCACAACTGTAATATCTGGGACTGAGACAGTACATTTCCACATGATCGCTTTGGGCTCAGTTGATTGTGGCTTCTCAATAGTAGAAGTTTCCGCTTGAAGAACCATTGCTTTCTTTTTGGATCCTGTACTAGGGGGTTTCAACTTCAACAATCTCTTTAAATTACTCATTATAACAGTGCTCCGAATCCCTCCAAACTTAACATCAATTTCAGCTCTAACAGATGAGATTGGCTGAAAAGCAACAGCGTTATAAAGAATAAGCCACTTAACCAACCCCAAAAATAAAAATGTGGCACCCGCACCATGTTTAACAAGTCCACATGTTAAAACATACAATGCTACCAAGTAAAGGAGAAATAAAAAGGTAGTAGGAGAACTAGATAGAAATGAGAGGGGAAGAAGGGCTTCCTTTACTCCCAAACAAAAATGAGATGATGAGAATAGTCTGTCTGTGAACCACGGAAGTAATCAGATTTATATATATACACATATAAAAACTAAAGATAGAGAACAGGCTAAGTAAAACTAAACATGATAAAGTTACTTCCTTTTCAATCAGATTGAAAACCTACTATCTCCATCATTTAACAGGGACCAAAATATAAGCAGTCAACCCCGTTTTAGACATCCAAGTTAACAATGGAATGAACAGAAGAAAGAAACTAGAGAAGTCCGAATTGCTAAATGTAACTATATTACGTGGTTTGCTTTTACAATTGATAAGATGATCTCCAAGAACCACAAACCAGCTAGTTTAATCAGTTGGGTTGAGGAACCATTCACCAATGTGGGAAATTTGACTCCCTTGACTGTATCGGGGCTAAAATGATTAAAACCAGATCCTATCTGGGGAAATAGTAATGTTTTTTCTTCTAAAAGAAGTTGCCAGCCTTGGCAATTTTTGATTTTATAAGTCATTGCCATTTAAAGGCAGGTCAAGTTGGGCCGTATTTAGCTATATTATCTAGACTTTGGGTGAATGTGAGCAGTAATGTATTTGACGTAAGTACACTGAACTATTTCTAAATTTTTCCAACATATAGAGAATTATAACCCCATACCTTGTCCAAATATGAGTAGGGCACCGATGTCTGATACAGGTACTCTAGGGAGAAGAGTCTTGGTAAAATAATATTTATTTATCTTTTCCAGTGGGTAAGAGACAGATGCTAACCAATTGTAAAAGACGACAGTCAGGTTAAATTGGTGTGGTTTATGCAAAGATTTTTTTTTTTTTTTAATTTCTATTCGGTTCAGGTTATGCAAGCAAATTTTGGAATATACAAGGCCCAGACATCCAAATAGAAATTACTCAACCGGTAATCCAAATTAAATCCACCAAAAGAGCATAACAGAATAATATTCATTTTCTATCAAGCTACAATGCCTGACATATGAACAATATAAAATGCCGATGCCATGTCAGATCCTAGATTTTCAGATTTGACAACTAAAAATGATACTTTCTGAATTCATACTCATCTGAGACCACTTGGTAAAAGACATAACGTAAATAAATAAAACAAATGGAAACTTGATGACAGCATCTGTTGTCAAAACATATTTTTACCTTGTTGTAAAACAAAGACAGCGTAGCAACTTGACAAAGACACCAACCTGCCATGATTTCACAGGACTTACCTGTACCGCGATGTTGACAAAAGAGGCAACACCAAATTTCATTATCTCCAATACAGAAGAGCCAGATTCTCTAAGAAGCTGAAATCGAGAGGAAAAACCAATGTCAATAATAGGCAGAGATGCAAGAATATAGTTACAATTAAAACTGAGTTGCAACATCAATAGTAATGGCTATACATGTATCTCACTGAATTCCAACTGAACATCAATACGTGTACTCTCCACTTCTTCAGTTGATCTTGATTTGATGCTTTTCAACTGAATGCTCTTGATGTTATTTTCGACAACAACATCATGTTCCCGATGCACAAACTTCACATCTAGTTTTGGTAAGTTGAAGCAAATCTGTCTCAGACAACAAATAAAAATGAATGAATAAAACGAACTTACCACCAGTGCAGTCAAATAACTTGAGCATTATCTTCTTCAGTAAATTGAGCATTGTCTCTGAGCTACACATTTTAATTCTCAATTCTCACTATTCAACAAAAGAAAATATGGCTCCATCAGACAAACAATTACCATCTTCCGTAGGGTATAGAATCTCAATAATGCCACTTTTCATCAGAACTCTAATTTAATTTCTTGCATTCTTAGCTTCCTCGTTACCTCCGCAAACTGGCAGCCTATTCTTAAGCTCACCAACAGTAAACCAGAGCAGTTACTCCAAGCAGGTTGGAAATCTTTAATTGTACAACCAATAGAACATTAACATAACAAATTTCATGATAGATGGAGTAAAACAATTATGATCAAGCGCCAATATCAAAGTTTTTTCACTCTGATAATGGATAACTGTCTTCAATAGCAACTTTAATTAGAAAAAGGCTTCCAACATTAGAAGACAGGAAAACATATAAAAGCCTATCTCTATTGATGAGTAAAAGCACAAACCTTTTCCGGAAAAATAGAAGTATTCTTTGACAATGCTAAAATTGCAGCTTGTTTCTTATCAGGTTTTTTAGCGGGTAAGGAATCAGCAGTTGACTCTTCAACTTTATCAGTTTGAGAAGAAACATCTGGCGGTTTCTTATTCTTGGCGAGCAGCTCCTCATTGAGGTTTACAATAATCTCTCCAAAGTTAATGTCCACATTTCGGACAACTAAACCAGCTTCCCTGAAAGAAAATTAAACATAGAATATTATAGCACATAAAGCAAAAGCGACAGCAAGGAATACATGTTTAAGTAGAGAATATGTGTACGAGACAGAAACGAAACCCAACAGAGCTTTATGCTATAACTAAAATTTTACTATCACTAACCGGAACTTTTACCAAAGATTAATGAGCTGGAATTATTTGGCCTCTATAAAAAATTCAGAGAGAAAAGAAATACCCATCATTGCCAAATTCACAAGAGAAAGAAAACTCTTCACAGCAAGAAGGAGCAGAAGGCTTTTCCATAACACCAGAAAGCGGCTGAATAGCTTGGACAGAAATGGGTAATATTTGTAATATAACAAACAAGTTGGGTTTAGAGCCACCATCTTTACATATATCTAGTTTGATCCCCTTAACCTCAATAGCTGCTTTAGGTGTCTGCATGATTTCAAGATAAAATTAACTTAGAGTACACAAACTTCCAAATAGAAAAGGACAACTTAAAAAACAATAAAGGGAAAAAAAAAAACTCATTTAAGTATACGTTGGCATTGGAAATATGTGAAACCGGGCAATTTAGAGATTGTTGAGCCTTAACTAGATGATAAAGCATGCATGACATAGGTGTCTGAAGAAGATCAAACTCTTAAAAGTTCGTTTTCTTTTTTTATGAAAATGAGCTAATAAATATGTCTACTGACTACTAAAATCATGCTCCAACATCAACTGAGGTTCCAAACAGTGCACACATGTGATATCACTTTACAAGGACCAACAAAAAGTTATTATTGAATCTCTTAATTGATAGCTTTCAATCAGAACAAAGTTAGAAATCAAAAACCAATTTGCAGAACTTATAACATTAAACATTGTCTCCCGTCACACTCTCCCTAGCTCCCTATGTAACATATATTCCAGTAAACAAACAGACACAATCACATCATAAAAGCATTAAAAAGCTATGTGCTGCAGATGAATTATATAAAAGCTGAATCATTACTTTATGGAAAAAGAGAAGGGTCAAAGGCTAATTACCTTCAAAACCAAATCTGTAATAGAAACTGACAAAAATCTTGCAATGTTACCTACAGCCATCAACTTTTTGCCCTTGCCTGAAGAGCGAGGTTTACTGGATTTAGCTTTCTTTGAGCTTTTACTTGAAGAGCTTTTACTTTTAGGCCTCAATACAATTTCTGGGTCACTTATTACCAACTGCAGCTTCAGATTCTTAGAAATAATGCCATTCCCAAGTTTAACCGAGGGCTGACATAAAGTGAGCTTAATTTCACTGACCACTAAGGATTCAAGAGCACCCTGAAAATTATCCAAGCAAAGAAAACATGATGAACACAATGAACAGGAACATAGGTTGCAAAATAGTAGCTGGAACGAAAAGCAGGAAATGATACTAAATTAGGAAGTACTGAAGCAACATCCAGATAGTCTTCATACTTTCTAAAGGCTACTTTTAACTTTTCTAATACAGAGGATTGGCTTCAAAAACAAGCTCCTATTCCGTGCAAAAAGCTAATTATTTACTGTCATTCATCATTTAATTATTTATAGGTTCACTTATAACTCTGAATGGAGGTGCAGAAGGCTCACGAAAGAGTAAAGTACGTATTTAAGTTGAATTTGTTTGACCTATATATATATATATATATATAAATTAAAGATTCATGGTGATCAAGTGCTCCATGTAAGAACACAATAAGATTTTACCATAGGTAGAAGTTGAACCTAGCAAAGCCATATCTAGGACAAAATAATGCAAATAAGCTGACACCAAACGAAGCAGCTCATCATTGCAGTAATATGCCAAGTGGGATGGGCCATCATATATGAGAAAAACTCCACCCGGAGGACACCACACGAAAGGAAAGATCAATACAAAGGTCCATGACACTTCTTAAGTGAAAATACTCCATATTATCATTTCAACCAAAATACTCCAAAAAGAAGTGACATGATAGAAAGGTGCAAGAGGAAACTGGAAAGAAAGGAGTACTCTGTCGGGAAGAATATGTGAGACACCAGCTTTCTACTTGTTTCATAACTACCCATCTTTCCAACTTTAACCGAATTCCAGCCAAAAAGATTAGATTCTATCTACTTAGCCTCCCTTCCCTCCTCTTAGTTTTGGTAAAACATCAAATTATGAAAAAAAAAAAAAGAGATGTACCTGCAATAACTAATTACACTTTCCCCTCTTATTCTCCATACTACAAAGCAAATGAAATAACATTTATCTCACTCTTTGCAACCACTTGTCTTGACTGAAGAACATTTGAGAAAAATATAAATTTATTTCTCATTTCTCCCACTATGCCAGTGAATTGACTTTCAAACTCACTTTTCCATCCTTTCTGACAAGATAGCTTAATGAGTAAATTGAATAATGAAAGAAAAAAAGTGAAATTGTTCAACAATTCAGGGACTCTGGTGTTAGTGACAAACAGAGGCTTTAAAAGTAACTTACATTTATGAGTCCTATTTTAACAGAATATTGAAGCTCAAAACAACCAAATGAAATTCAAGAAAGACCTTTTTTAACTTCACCGCAATATCCTTCAAACAATTCCATCCTCCAAGTTGGAATCCAATAGATATTCCCACAGTCTTGCTGAGAATCCAAAACAGCAACTTCAAAGCATAACTGTAAAGTCAAATAATAAGTATAAGTAACATAAATTTTAGCAATCACAGATGGTGCATCACTTCAAAGTTCAAACAGAATACAACCATCATTAAGAAATTTACATGCATATATACATACATACATACATACATAAGCAATTTCATAATTTTCTGATTGGAATTATTTTGCTGAAGTGAAGAAATAAATCGACAGCGCCTTTTACAAATTTGTAAGTAACTAAATTTACAGCATACGAAACAGCTTTTATGACCACAATTATAAACAACGCCAACAAACACAAAAGGACGATAACAAAATCGAAATGCATAAGCGAAAAGCTGATTCAAATAGCATTTCAGGCAATAAAATAAAATAAAAATAATCATATAGACATTTATCACATATAAAATTAAAAACAAGAAAAGTGAAAAAAAATGGAAGTACTTACAAGAACACTATCCACGATGTAACGGTAATCAGCAAAAGGCCAAAGAGAATCCTCAAGGCTCCCATTTTTTCCCAGCGAGAAAACTTAAATTGTAAAAGTAATGGTAGAAAATCCGATCAAATTATCCAATTCGAAAAAAGAAGAGCAACGAAGGGGAAAGAATAAGAGCCTCTGAACATAATAACATTAAGTTGAAAAAAACTAGAGTAAAGGGAGGCAAGGAAAACCTAAAGAAAATGAGTGTCCGAAAAAATATAAAGCGATGGAAGAGTTTATCTGAGGAAATGAGACCGAGTCTTCGAAGCGCAACGATCGGAAGTGAGAGTCGAGACATGATAGATGATCCGATCCGTGAGGTACTCAGTGATCAAATGGACTGACTGACTGTTATTCATTTCTGTCCGTTTTTTCTGGTAGTGTTGCCAGGGGTTTGGATCCCATGGTCTGAGGGTACGGGGAAGCTTGGTGTTTTTCTTTTAAAAATTTATTTAAGTACAAAAATACCTAATGCGCAATTACAAAATTTATACATCTGATTACTTCAGACAGAAGTTACCATTACAAAGCACAATTTAGAGTAGTGGTTAAATCTTTTATTAGCACTGGTTTGAATCCCGTTGCTATCATTTTTTCTTTTGTTGGCACCCAAAAGTTCAAATCATGTTGTTGTCATTTCCTCCCCAATTTATAATATTAAAAAGAACACAGTTCAAACATAACTCATCCCGGATCAAGTTAACTTTAAACCGCAACTAAATATAAATATAGTAGAGCTCCAATATAAGTTACTCAATGTGGGACACGAAAGTGAGAACTTGGTGTTTTAAAACAATTTTGAACTAAATAGATTTAAGCTAAATCGTATTAAGTTTTAAGAATTGAATTTGAATTTTACTAAATTAATCTTATTTTTTATACAATTATTAAAAGGTGACATCTCTACTATTAAATAAATTAAGTTAGTCCTTGTACTATTAAACGAATGAAATAAGGTTAAATTGTATTAGAGTCAACATTTACTGTTAAATAGAACTCGTATTTTTTAACTTTTTATGGTTCTTTAAATGAAATTTTGTTTTGAAATAAAGTGCGATTGAAAAAAATAATTGTCAAAACATTTTTATAGTAAATGTTAACATTATTACAATTTAGATTTACTAAATTGATCCGTTTAATAATAGATAAATTAATTTGATCAAGTCTTTATAATACAAAAACTTTTCAAGTACTTTAACAATTAATAAAATTATTTGTAACCCTCCCCGATCCTTAAAAGATATTACACCTTTAAGACATTCAAATCCACGTATCATCCAAAATGTTGCACTAACAATAATACAAATCAAATTAAATATCAATTAAATTCATTTTATTTAGTATAACTAAAAATTTAATTTTATTTCAAATCCGATTATTTATGCCTAAATTAAATTTTCTCTCTATACTAATGAAAAATAATTTTTTTTTTAAATCCTATGCCGGGAACTTTTGAGTATAGTGATGACATTTATGAGATAATTCTATTATGTTTTTTTATTAATATTTAATATAATAATTATCATGATTTAAAAATAAAGCATTGAATGTGAAAATTAATTTATGAATAATAATTAAATGTACATTAAATAATAAATAAGCAACGGATTGGAGCGAAATCAGACATTCTCTTCCGTGGGGATTGGATTTTGTTTGTGAGAAAGTATCAAATTATGAAATTGATGCAAAATTAGTGGCTTATTAGATACCGAAATTATATTGAAAGGTTTTTCTTTTTTAACCTATAAAAAACTTATTTATATAGATTTTTATTTTTAAAAATTTACTATAAATATTAAAGTTTGAACTTTTAAACCTTTTTTTTTATCAATTTAACCTCTTAATTTTATATTAAAAGCTATGCCATTAAATAAAAAATATTTTTTGTTATTTGTTATTTGCATTAAAATTATTTATTTTATTATATAAATAATATATATTATATAGAACATTTGACTGAGTTGGTGTCACCTTTAATCGGGTCTCAACTCAGTTCTAAAATTACTAAATATTAATTCGTTTTTACAAAAGAACAAATATTATTTTTAGTGTATTTATATCTTTTTACATTTTACTAAATCTAGAAAAATGCATACTCATAATGAGAATTATGATATTTAAACACAAGCTATTATAATTTTCACGGTCACAACTAAAACATTTCAACTAAAGCCGCATTTGTATATTTTTTTATAAATTTATTACATAATTCTTTTTGCCTCGTCATAGGTGATATTTACTGCTAAGATAAGATGGAATTTTATATTTATTCTTAGATATTTGTTTTTGGAACAAATTTATTGGTGTTATAAAAATTACTTTATTATGGATGTTCATAACTTTCAAAGTTATAACCTCCATTAAAGCAACCCCCAATTGAATTATGAGGTTTTTATATAGTAATTAAACCTCGATTTATTTTTTGTAACTTAAGGGATTGTATTATGTTAGAAGGTCTATAAATAGAGGCATGTACAAGGCTTGTAATGATACACGATAAATGAAATAAAAGTTCTTTTGTTTATCTTCTATTATATTACTTCTTTGTATTGATATTTTTCATTTAATTGGTTCTTTCCTTTCATTATTTCATAACACGTTATCAACACGATCTTCTACGAGTTTATAGTGAAGTTCACGTCATTTCGACTTTATATAATTTGCCCGTATAACTCCCCTTAAACTATATATGGTATACGTATTTTCATAATTCTTTTATTTTATTTTCTAGATGAAATATTTGCTTTGGGTAACATTTGCACATTTATTTTTTTCAACTAAAATCTAATAATGATTATTATATATACATGTTTTTTTATTAAAAGAAATTTCAATTAATGTAATTTGTGTTAATTTATTATTATGACTATTCCTCTCTATGCCAATATTTGACATACATATTATTATTTAGCAAATTTGGTGTATATAATTGAATATTTTACGATTGAGAATACTTATTATTTTACTAATATTTTTTTTATTTTGATTCAAGTGATTATAATGCCAAATCTTGCCAAACTTGAATTCGCGGCCTTAGACATCTCAGGCAAGAATTATTTGTCATGGGTGTTAGATGCTGAAATTCACCTAGATGCTAAAGGTCTAGGAAATATTATATTAGCAGATAAAGAAGCATCTAATCAAGACAAGGAAAAAGCAATGATTTTCATCCGTCATCATTTGCATGAAGGATTAAAAGTAGAATATCTCACAGTGAAAGACCCTCTTGAGTTGTGGAAAATTTTGAAAGAACGATTTGACCATCAGAAAACTGTGATACTCCCTAAAGCTCGTTATGATTGGATGCGCTTACAGTTGCAAGATTTTAAGACTGTAAGTGAATACAATTCAGAACTTTTCAAAATTAGTTCTCAACTAAAATTATGTGAAGAAAACATAACTGATGAGGACTTGTTAGAGAAAACATTTTCAACTTTTCACGCTACTACTGTGCTCCTGCAGTAGCAATATCGTGAAAAAGGTTTTAAAAGGTATTAATGTGCTCCTGCAGCAGCAATATCATGAAAAAAGTTTTAAAAGGTATTCTGAATTAATTTCATGCCTTTTGGTGGCTGAACAAAGTGCTGAGCTATTGATGAAAAATCATGGAATTCGTCCCACTGGTTCTGCATTATTTCCTGAAGTGAATGTAGCAGTACACAATAATTACGAAAATAGAAAACATAGAGGTCACGGCCATGGTCGTGGACGTAATGGGGGACGTGGTCGAGGACGTATTAGTAATCGTTATCATGGTGGTAATAACAATGATACTTCTAACCACCAGAAAAAGAATAACAATGAAAGACAAGAAAGAAGTGGTCAAAATAATCCTTCAAAGATTGTTGAAAATATATGCTACAGATGTGGTATGAAGGGGTATTGGTCACGTACCTGTCGTACATCTGAGCATTTAGTAGAACTTTATCAAGCATCCATTAAAAAGAAGGGAAAGCATATGGAGACAAATTTCATATCCCACAATGATGAAATGGAGGCAAAAGATGAAGATGTTCATTATAATACTAAAACTGACCATGCCTACGAGGGTGATAAATTTAATGACCTTAATAATATAACTCACCTAGATGTGGCAGCTTTCTTTGAGAATCATTAAAAAAATTATGTTATTTTGACATTTTTATATTGTTTTAAGTATATTTTATTTTCTTGCATGAAGATTAATTTATATATTTAATAAATATTTGCAATGTTTCTCATATTATATTTTGTTTGTTTTTATGAAGAATATGAATATTCAACAAAATTTTGATGGACCCAAAATCAATGGAGACGTGTGTCTTGCAGATAGTGCTACAACACATACGATACTCAAAGATAAAAAATATTTTTCTCATTTGACAATGAGTAATGTCCATGTTAATAGAATATCGGGTAGTTCAAAACTTAGAGAATGCTCTAGAAAAGCTATTATATTATTATCTATTGGTACAAAATTTTTCATTGATGATGCTTTATATTCCACTAAGTCTCAAAGAAATTTATTGAGTTTTAAAAATATTCGTCTTAATGGATATCATATTGAGACTATGAATGAAAAAAATATTGAATATCTATATATTACAAATGTTGAACGTGGAAAGAAATATGTTTTGAAAAGGGTACCTGCTTTTTCATTAGGTTTATATTATACACATATTAGTGCAATTAAGTAACATGAAACCAGAAGTTTATAGAACCACATACTTTTACTATTTGGCATGACCAATTAGGCCATTCCGGATCTATTATGATGCGAAGAATCATCGAGAATTTAATTGGACACCCATTAAAGAACCAAAAAATTCTTGAATTCAAGGATTTATCTTGTGTCGCTTGTTCTCAAGGAAAATTGATGATTAGACCATCACCAGTTAAAGTTGGGATTGAATCTCTCACATTTCTAGAACGTATTCAAGGTGATATATGTGGGCCCATTCATCCACCATGTGGACCATTTAGATATTTTATGGTATTAATAGATGCATCTAGTAGGTGGTCACATGTGTGTTTATTATCGACTCGCAACCTGGCGTTTGCGAGACTACTTGCTCAAATAATTCGATTAAGAGCACAATTTCTAGATTATGCAATCAAAACTATTTGTCTTGATAATGCTGGTGAGTTTACATCCCAAGCTTTTAATGATTATTGTATGTCAATTGGGATAAAAGTTGAACATCCTGTAGCTCATGTTCATATACAAAATGGTTAGCTGAATCGTTTATCAAACGCCTTCAACTAATAGCTCGACCATTGCTTATGAGAACAAAACTCCCTGTTACAGCTTGGGGATATGCTATTTTGCATGCAGCAGCACTTGTGCGCTTAAGGCCAACAAGTTATAATAAGTACTTCCCATTACAACTGGCTTTTGGTCAGGAGCCAAATATTTCCCATCTTAGAATTTTTGGATGTACAGTATATGCTCCAATTGCTCCACCACAACGCATAAAGATGGGTCCTCAAAGGAGGTTGGGAATATATGTTAGTTATAAATCTCCTTCTATAATTAAATATGTTGAACCATTAACTGGAGATTTATTTACTGCATAATTTATTTATTGTCATTTTGATGAAACAACATTACCAACAATAGGGGGAGAAAAAGTACAACTGGTAAAAGAGATTACATGGAATGGATCATCAATATCTCAATTAGATCCTCGCACAAGTCAATGTGAACAAGAAGTTCAAAGGATCATACATTTGCAAAACATTGCCAATCAACTGCCAGATTTATTTACTAACCTAAAGAGAATTACAAAATCTAACATACTAGCTGAAAATGCTCCAATATGAATTGATATCCCAATAGGGCAAATTGTTAGTGTAAAAGAAAGTAATCCACGCCTAAAGCGTGGAAGGCCAATTGGTTCCAAAGATAAAAGTCCTCGTAAAAGGAAAGGAGCAATTTTTCAAGATGATAATATTGTGGAGGCAAGTGCCTAAAAAGAGGCCAAAGATATAACTAATCAAAAAACCCAGAAGAGGTTTAGGTACTTGAAAATGATGATAACAAAGAAATCTCAATAAGTTATGTTACTTCAAGAAAAAGATGGAACTGGAAAAATATAGTTGTCGACAACAATTTTGCTTATAATGTTGCTATTGAAATAGCAAAAGAAATTGAGGAACGTAGAAATAGAAAATATTGGCCAAAATCGAAAGATGCAATTCAAGCAAAATTAAATTCATTTTCTAAACGTGAGGTTTTTGGACCTATAGTCCAAACACCTAAATATGTAAAGCCGGTAGGATATAAATGGATATTTGTGCAAAAACGAAATGAGAAAAATGAAGTCGTAACATATAAATCATGACTTGTAGCACAAGGATTTTTGCAAAGGCCCAGCATTGATTATGAAGAGACATATTCTTCTGTGGTAGATGAAATCATATTTAGATACCTTATTAGTCCAGCAGTACGTGAAAAACTTGACATGCGTCTAATGGATGTTGTTACAGCTTATTTGTATGGTACACTTGATAGTGAAATTTATATGAAAATCCAAGAAGGATTTAAAATCCCTGAAGGATATAGAGTTTCCCGGGAAAATTGCTCAATCAGATTAAATAAAAGTTTATATGGATTAAAATAATCTAGACGTATATGGTACAATCGTCTTAGTGAATATTTGTTAAAAGAATGTTACAAAAACGATCCAATCTGCCCATGTGTTTTTATAAAAAGTTCTGAATCAAACTTTGTAATAATTGCTATTTATGTTGATGATCTAAATATTATTGGAACTCCTGAAGAGCTTCAAAATGCAGTAAATTATTTAAAGAAAGAATTTAAGATGAAAAATCTTGGAAAAACAAAGTTTTGTCTTGGCCTGCAGATCGAGCATTTAAAAGATGAAATTCATGTCCATCAGTCGACTTATACAAAAAAGATCTTAAATAAATTTTATATGGATAAAGCACATCCATTGATTACCCCAATGGTTGTACGATCATTAGATGTGAATAAAGATTAATTTCGTTCTTGTGAGAATGATGAAGAATTTATTGGTCCTGAAGTACCATATCTAAGTGCCATAGGAGAATTGATATATCTTGCAAACAATACAAGACCTGATATAGCTTTTGCTGTAAACTTGTTAGTAAGATTTAGTTTATCTCCAACACGTAGACATTGGAATGGAATTAAACATATATTTAGATATCTTAGAGAGACCATTGATATGGGGTTATTTTATTCAAATAATTCAAAATCCCTATTAGTTGGTTATGCTGATGCTGGATATTTATCGGATCCATATAAAGGTCGATCTCAAACGGGATATTTATTTACATGTGGAGGTACTACCATATCATGGCGTTCGACAAAGCAAACATTAGCTGCTGCCTCTCTAAATCATGCTGAAATAATTACAATGCATGAGGCAAGCCGAGAGTGTGTTTGGCTAAGGTTATTAACCCAACATATCCAGAAGATATGTAATTTGCCTTTGCAGGAAAATATGCCATCTATCTTATACGAAGATAATACAGCATTATAGCTTAATTAAAGGGTAGTTATATCAAAGGTGATAGAACGAAACATATTTCACCAAAATTATTCTTCACTCATGATCTTGAGTGTACACACCCAATTCTGCCCGGGCTTAGACCAAAACACCAAGCCCATTAAACCTAAACCAAACTAAACTCATTTACACCCCAAACAGACCCAATCAAAGCAGCCTAATTTCAAACCCTAAACTAGACCAAAACCCAAACACTATCCCAAACTCAATTAACCCATTAGTCAAACTAGGGTTTCAGAAAAGCTGAAACCCTAGCCACCAGCTGCAACCACCATCAATCACCCTTCTGTCACCACCTGCTCCCACACTTGTACTGCCGTTCAACCACCGCCTACAATAGAAGTGACAGAAAGATTAGAAAATAAAACAACTTGTAAGAGTTGGCTATAAAAAGCCAAGCTAAATCCATTGTAATGGTCGGCTATTTTTCATCAATAAAAACAAGAGGTTTTTGACAATCAATCAGAGAAAGATAAGCACTCAAGCACAAATAAACAGTGACTCCAAATACTAACAGAGCAATAACGTCCAAAATCGAAATCTAAACGAAGGTGGTTTCGTCGTTTTTTCCTTCTATTTATTTTAAATCTATTTTTTAGTCTGTATATATTTCTCTATCAAAATATATATATATAAAAAAAAGAGGAAAAACTTACCTTTTACGATTTTTGGTCACCGTATACGGTGGCCGATGGTGGTCGCCGGCGACGGAGACACGGCGGTGTACGACGGAGGACCTCGTCGGAGCACTAACCTGCAAAGAAAAAAAAAGTAAAGAAAGTTTTTTTTTAACAAAAACCAAAAGAATTTTTTAAGTTTTTTTTCACTTATATAGGTGTTGTAAAACTACGCCGTTTTGGTCGGCGTCCATGAGCCCCAAAACGACGTCATTTTACCCTGGTTTGACCCGACCTGACCCGCTCCTACTCCAGAGGTCCACGTGTTTTTATTTAATGGTTTATTTACCCTTTTGGTCCTTCCACTTTTTTTGTGGTTTTGTAATTAAGTTTTTAATCTTTTTATTTTGGCCCAGAAATTTATTTTGGACTTTAATTTAATCCTTTTCATGCTGTGCATTTTTGAGGTGAGGGGTATTTCCCATTTTGGTCCCTCCATATTTCGCGCGCACCTCAATCTGGTCCTCCCATTCCTTTTTTTTTCAAAATTGCCCCAAAACTTCGTTTAACCTTCAGTTTTAGTCCTTTTTTATTTTTATTTTATTTTCGGATTTAGCCCTTTTTTATTTTTTATTTTATCTTAAATATTACTATTATTATCATTATTAGTATTAGTATATACTTTTATTTTATATATATATATATATATATATAATATTATTAATGATTATTTTCAATATTATTTTCAATATTATATCAACTTCTATATTTTATTATTATCACTATTATTTTTATATACTATTATTATATTATATTTAGTTTTATTTTTTATATCTCGTTTTTACTATTATATGCATATATATTTATTATTATTATCAATATTACCACTCTTATTATATTTTACCTTATTATTATTATCATAATATATAAACTAATTAATTTTATATCTTTATTATTATATGATTTTGTATATATTTACGCTATTATTACTATTATTGCTAATATTATTATTTTCTTTCCCTCATTATTAATATATATATATACATATATATATTTTTATGTACATATTGTTATTTTCTATTATTGTTATAAATATATTATTTTTCTTATTATATTATTAGTACATTATTTTTATTATTTTCTTTTATTGTAAATATTATTGTTATTATTATTCTAATATTCTAATATTATATTTTAATGTTTTTCATTAATTGTGTCATTATTTGCATTATTTATTTATTTATGAATTCTTATTACAATAATATTATTAGTTTTCTTATTATTTTAGAAATATTTTTATTCATATTTTTAATTAATTTTAATAAATAAGGCAACGTATCGATTTTAACATTAAGTCGTTGATTTCATCGCTATGTTGGGTGAATATCATTGGCTAGTGTTAAAAATGGGACATCCTTCTAAAAAACTAAAAAATTTAAAAACTCTAGTGTTTCAATCGGATCACGATTAAATATTAAATTGAAATCGTATTTTTGAAAATTAAGACAACGCGCGCTTAATGAGATACCAATTTTGGGCGTCGCGAGGATGCTAATACCTTCCTCGTGCGTAACCGACTCTCGAACCCTATTTTTCTCTAGATTTTGACGTAGACCCAAACTCGGCCTTCATTTTTATTCAAAAATATTTTTTTTTTAAAAAAGAGGATTTATTAGGTGTCCGATCACACCTAGGAAAAAGGATCAATAAGATAAAAATATGCTATTTTAGTGGAAAATCAATAAGATAAAAATGTTAAAGCATTAAAAATTGATTGAGGACATGAATATTTGTCTTATTAATTCAACAACTTATGTGATGAAAAAAAAAAACAGAAGAGATAGGTAGTTAACCATTCCAAAAACTCTATAATAAAATGGTGTAGTGATCTAATAAATTAGAACATTTCTAAAAATGATCAGATTTATGATGACTTAAGAAATTTTCCTAGCACATTGTAGGTCGATGCGCTATTAAGAGTTAATTATGTATTAAATAGAGTACTCTCCAAATCTATTGGATTGACTCCTAATGAATTATGGATCGGTAGAAAGTCTAATCATAGTAATCTAAGACCTTGGAATTGTGTTGCTTAGGTACATTAGCCTACTCATCAACATGACAAGTTAGGTCTAAGAGGTAAGAGGAGTATATTGTAAAATATTCTAAACATTTAAGAGGTGTCTTTATAGGTGAATAAAAAAATGGTCGTGTCATCGAATCTGAGTTTCAAAACACCATATTTTTAGAAATCAATTTTTCTAGTAGTGGTGAGATTAAACAAGATATTTCTCTCTACGAAATTAAAGATTCTAATGATTTTATTAGTTCAAATTCATTGTTACACATTCTTGAAAATGTAAAGATGGTATCTCATCAAAGTGGAAATTTAACAAGAGATGTTGAATTTCTTTCGCAAGAACCACAAATTTAGGTATAATAATCGTGAAAATGTCCCTCGACGTCATTTTGACATAAAGGGAAAAACTTTCATGATTAATCCACAAGATGAAAAACCTAAAAATGTGTCAGATACTCTCTCTTCTAATGTAAAAGATAAGTGTATGAAGACAATAGAGGAAAAAAAATGGAGTTACTGAGATAAAAATAAATGTTTGGGTATCATTTGATCTACCCAGTGGATGTAAAGTGATTGAAAACAAATAGGTTCTCAAAATTAACGGGAAGTCTAAAAGGACAACGAAATAACTTGTAATGTATACTCAACAAAAGGGAATTGACTTTAAAGAGAATTTTTCTCCTATTATGAGATTTGGAATTACATCAAATAGATATAAGAAAAAAACTAATTTTTCTGAATGGAGAGCTAAAAGATAAATTTACATGAAATAACCAATACGCTTTGTTGATAAAAGTCAAGAATACAAAGTGTGTAGGTATTAAGCAAAATTTTAGACAATGATATATTAGATTCCATAAAACAATCATTTCGTATGATTTTATTATAATTGATGAAGACCACGGTATGTATATTAAAAGAGACAATGACAAATTTATAATCTTATCAATTTATGTGGATGACATATTGTTGGCTGAAAATGACAAATTTATAATCTTATCAATATATGTGTATTTTAAAAAAAAGCTATCTTTAAATTTTGAAATGAAAGGCAGAACATCTTACATTTTGTGAGTAAAACTCACTCAATATTGTTCTAAGAGCCTAATAACTCTATATGTTAAGAAAATCCTTAAATGATTTAGAATGCAAGACTGCAAGTCAATTAATACTTCTGTTGCAAGAGGCAAAGGCTTAAGCACAAGAATATCTAGTACTTTATTTCATGAAAGCATACACAAATATATATAAGATTATAGGTTCCAGACAATCACTTATATGACTTAGTGTCTTATGGAGATTACATTAATTTTAATTTTTAAAACCAAAATTCTTAATGGAAGTACAAGTTTAAAACATAATTGTATTGATAGTGAATTAAAATGAAGCCGCGATAAGTGGATAAAGTATGAATATTGATAAAACGATCTCTTAATGGGTTGCCCATTTGAATTAGAACATACAGTCATTTAAGGTGATTAACTAAAAGCCATTTTAAGATTTTAAAAATGAAGGGAAACTCTCATAAAATTATCTTTTACATGAAAAAAAGTACCCATTTTCAAGTTTGAAGCAGTGCGGGTAAAAGCGAAGATAACATTACTTCATTCTCTCAACTTACCAAAGTCTGAAAATCAGTAACGATTGCCAGCCCGTAATCTTGTTCTGCATCAATCAATCGAATCGCCAATCTACGATTATCCGTACTCTATTTAATTCTGTGACAATTTAATATGCTAATTATCGTTAATTTAGTATCATATAAAAGGAATCAAAATATTTAAAAATTAGGATAAAATTATCAAAAACCTTGAATCATCTTATTAATGTAAAATGTAAAATTACTTGAACCCAATGCACACTGAATTGTTTCGACTTCAAATCACTTAGGGCACAACTTCCAAAGATAAAATTTATTTTCCAGTTCGGTTTTTTAATTCAAATACAGATCGGGTCAAATTCAAGTTTAGATCAATTGAGTTGGTTTTTCACATTTATACCAGAGCTAACAAAATCTACTAGTCTGGCGCGGCAGATATCACAATGGTCAATTTAAAACTGCCAGAGGGAAGGCAAAACCTGAAAGAAAAATCAAGGAAGATATGATGGCAAATTTAAAACTGCCAGAGTCATTCTAAATAGTCAATTTGCGACTGTACAGTAAGTATATAAACATGATGTATCACTTCAGAAGTCGGTTCCAAGTCCTCTTATACCCCCCATAACAAGATACCAATCCCGGTTCAGATGTGCATTTATATATCTTTATCTACACCATGACTCTGATTACCACTTTGAACCTTAACCAAATCCGAACCCTTCGTTCGCTTCATGAATTGCAAGCAACAACCTCTCTTCTAGATGTTCCTTCGATGGATACTCAGGTAAATCCAATTGATTGAAACTGCATTATCATAAATAAATGCTTGTTATTAACAAGGACCTTAAAGGTCTAAGCAAAGGGAAGAATACCCAAAAAAGAAAGAAATCATGGAGTGGGGGGGGGGGGGGGGGGAGAAATATGATAGAGACGACTGGACGAATTACCAGGTATGAGCAGAAGGCAAGTGATCAGGGCTGCCATATGCTTTGTGTATCTGGAACTTCTGTGAACCTGAAATTCCTTGAAGTGCACTAAAACCTTCTAAAGGCACCTGCGAAATTAGAAAGACTGAATTAGAAACCCATTATGAAACAATAGTATTCTTTTCAATGTTATAAGAACCGGTAATTGAACTGGTCAGCTCACCAGTTCCCAATTCAACCTGACCAATACAAAATAAAAATTTTCAATAAAAATAAAAGGAAAATTAATTAACACAAATAACATAAACATTCATTTTATAAATTATAACAAAATTAAATAATTAAACTAGCTTAAATCCAATAATTATCCAGTTCAACCGGTTTCGTACTGGTTCAATCCTCCTCCAGTTTTTTACAACCGGTTCTTGTTTCAACCAGCCAATCCAATCCGATTTTGACAACCATGGTTATTTTATTAACTAAAATAGATCTCTGCTATATCTCTACATACTTGAAAGAAATAAACAGGTCATGATTTCAATATTTAAATCTCAATTCAAGCATTAAATAGTCAACCTTGAATTTAACTACAATTTCAGGTGTTGAATTACCTTTGAGGTACCAGTCACAAACTGTAGAAGCCGAGCTTTATCCTCCTTACTGAACCCTTGGACAACCTCCCAAAACCACTGTATAACAGGTGATGCAGCACTAAAACCAGAGTACTCGGTATTTGCCCTCATATCATCCACTAGGAGAGATATATCAAAATTCAGGTCAAATATGGAAGATGGTAGCAAAATAAAGAATTCTAACATTAACTTAATTGGTTTACAACACTTACTATCTATTTCTGGTAGACCACTTATCAGTAACTCCAGCTCCTTGTCATTAAAAATAGATATTAATTCCCTAGGAATTAATTCATTGAATCCTTCCAAAAATGCATTTATTTGAGGACGAATAGCAGTTGTCAAACGATGCTCAGCAATTAAATCAACGTACTGGTGTTTGTTCTCCTCAGTAACTTTCATGTTCCGACCACCAGGAATCAGTTCATAGTCAGTCACCTGTATTGTATTTGGTAAAAGCAGGATTCATCACCGAGAAAATGTTTTTGCCACAAATGGCTTCATGAAAGTACCAATGAAAAATTAGTACCTGCGTCCTTTCATACAATATTAGCTTCTCCTCATCAGCATCAATACTAAATGTAAGGTCGAGAACATCACTGATATCATTCTGAAAGTACAGACAAGGGAAAAAGTAAGAAAAATAGAACACAAGATGCCTTCTGATGAACAATGAAAGGTAAATGCCAGCAAACTAACAAACTCAATTGCACGATGTCCATGTAAGATAAAAGGGAAAGGATATGGAAATTTAACAAATGGCAGACCTCAAGCATCCACTTTAGGTTTTTGAAGTAATCAGGATCAATTGCTTCAATGTCATGATAAGTAACTTTGGCCCCCAAGATATGCTTGTAGAAAGACCTAGTGAAGTGGACATCCAAGAGTTGCCCATCAAAAAGTGCTTTGCCAACCTGGAAAATTTCAGTTAGAAGGGAGTAAAAAGTGAAAGGAAAAAAAGTGTCAATCCAATAGGAAACTAGAGAAGATACTAACAACTCGTCCAACAAATTTGAAGTATGAAAGATGTTCAGTTTGGTAGACTGAGTTGGGGTTAGGCTGGAATGTTGACTCATTCCCCACTGTAGTGAAAAGCAATGCTCCTTTGTCAAATATAACTCTGGACAACAGCTGATACCATTCCCTTGTAAGCCCGCCAGCATCAATACCTTCCTCTCCTTGGAAGTGAACAGTCAATCTCCCCTTCAAATCTTGAGTTGATCGCAAACGTAGTTGGTTATAAGAATCCTCAAGTATGTAAGCTCTTCTAACCGATATTCTTAGAGGACTGTGATGATGATCATGTTGTTGATGCTTTATTTTGGACCTGAAGTGAGCACGTTTATTATCAAAATCAACAAAGCGGGGAACCTTCAGCATGAGTGAAAATGACTTCTCAAGGAGGCCAGGATTCTGGCGGATAAAAGCGTTTAACAACTTCCTATGCTTCTCTGAGAACTTTACAAAGGCAACATGTTTTTCATCAAATTTTGAGACAGAAGAAGCATTTTTCTGCTGGCCGGCAGATGGGGTGCTGGCATCCTCAACATCAGAAAGCGCAGCCATGCCAAAATCATTAACAGAACCCGGTTGTGCAGGATGTAACTTCTCGCACATCACAAAGAAAGATTCTATATATGGTAAGATGTTCTGAGTGCCTGCAGGTAGGGGTGGTGTTAAACCAGATTGTCTTGATGTGGATGTGCTGGATGGAGCTAATAAATCTGGTGCAGAATCTGAATAGCTCTCTATTTTGCTTATGCAAATGCTCAACTCCATCCACAAAGGTTCCAAGGCTGTATTGATGTCCCACACCTGAGAAAGAGCAGAAGATCGCTCTGTTTCAGGAAGCAGCTGCAGATCCTTCTCTTTCTCAGTTATTGAGGTCACAAGAGAACTTAGTGCCTGTAAAACCCTTAAAATGGCAGCTCCATCAGAAGAAGTTGTACTTAGTAGAGATTTCACAGCTTCACCGAACAATTTTAACTCATCCATGGCAGATCTAATCAAATTTTGTACAGCATCTGCCAGCTCAGAAATAAAAAGATGACAATGGCTTGGAGCAATAGCAACCAACTTTTTCATTACCTCTGCCACCAGACTATATGCATTATCTGACAAACTGGACAGGAAACATAACATGAGCCCAAGCAAATGGAAAGAAATACTGAATCATATTCAAGATAGAAAAATAAAGATAAAAATCATTTGATAGGAGGAGCAAGCTGCAAAATCCATTCTTTAGGGGGGGGGGTTGGTTTCAAGCCACAAGTTACACAACTTTTCTTCAAATGATACATAAGAGATAAAGACAAGAGACTTCAGAACAAGAAAGGACATATAACTTACCCTTCCCGTGCAAGCAAGGAACATAAAAGTCGGAGCTCTGTTCGTGGCAGATTGGTAAGTACACTCTGAGCATCACATTCATTACTTCCATCAGACGTTGATGCTGTGGAAGAGTCCACGGTCTTTAAGGGTGATTCAGAAACCACAAGAGCATCATGATTCTCAGCATTGATGTCAGCATCAGACATTGAAATTTGCAAAGCAGGTTTTTGTTCAGTGGAAGATGCCTTTGATTTCTCAGATGAAAGAGGCTTCCTTTCCGCATGGTCAATGATGACATCCAGCAAGTTAAGCAACTGAAGCAAAATCATAAATGAGCAAATAATGAAAACAACAATATAAAATTGCTAAATTTCTCGAGAATAGGGTCATAACTTATCACCTGCTCTAGATGCACTATACTTCTCAAGTACAGGGGTTGATTGAGAAGGCTCAAAAGCAATACAATGGAAATGTATCCTTCCTGCTGCTCCTCATTCATCAAAGCCTTTCCACGTGACTGATCACTATTTCTTAGCTCTTGTAGGGTAGGTGACGGCAATCTAAACTGGAGTAAGATCTTAGCAACATACGGATGATTTCGAGTCAAGTAAGTGAGAGTTTCAAGAACTCGCCTAGACACCAGAGGAGGAACTCCTGCAACGGGAAAAGGATAAGATAATAGAAACCACTCAGAACCCAAATTCTAAGAAGTTAAATCATTAAAAAACCACAAAACTTCTCCAGATATTAAACTCATGAATAATAAGTAAAAGAGCCACAAACAAAAAAATAAAGTATCCAAAGGATGGAGAAAAATGAAAATGTTCTGACAGCATGCCGCATTGAATCACCAAGGGTCAAGAACTTGTGTTTATGTGCATAGTATCTCACCATCAAAATATTGAGGACGAGAATACATAACATTATTCTGGCAACCGTAAAGCCTGTATGGTGGTTCAATTGCATTTGGATAACTGACAGGCTTTCTTGTATCAAGCGTCAGCATGTCCATCAAGATTTTAACTAACGCTGTTCTGGTTTCGTTATGAGCACATAAATTCAAAAGAAGCTTCTGCAATGAACCTTTATACAGTGGCTGCACGATAAACAATGTTCAGTGCGTAAATCAAAATAGAGCATAAATATCAAAAGAGAAAATTAACCGAAGAGAGCACCTGAACCATGCGAAGTAATCGAACCATTGCTTGAAGAGCTTCTGGGCCAATTAAAGGGGTACCTTCCGCTTCAATTAGCTTAGCAGAAACAGATCTGCGTGACACTATACTTCCCCCCATCCTGTCCAAGCTGGATCCAATACCTTCACCTCTCCTAGAAGATTCACCTCTGCGATTCCTAGGGTACATCCCAAACAAGTTACGATTATGATAGCGATGTGCAAATCTCTCACGTAACATGTTTGCCTCCGCAACAAGGGCAGGGGTGAGATTAGCAAGAATAGCATCAGATGATGTTAATAGAACCTGAGGATAAAAAATAACAACATGAAAAATGTTTAGACATCTTTAACTTGCACTTAAAAATTTAACCACATTATAACAAAAACCATACCTCTTCTCGTAAATCAGAAGGAAATGTGGCAATTATTGAGACCGTGTCCATTTCAACTGGTTGACCTTCAAGTTCTTGAGATTGGTGAAGCCTTTGAGCTTGCTGTTGTGCAAGGACTTCAGCTCGGATGTCTGGGGGAAGAGCAGCAAGAAATTCCGGATCGATATCCCCAGAATTCTGTTCTTCAGCATTTGAAGGCTGAGCCGCTGGACCCTGCTGAGCGGAAAGAACTTCAGTACGCAACTCCTCTGGGAGAGCATCTAAAAATGCAGGATCAATTGATCCAGAACCACCATCACTATTCATCTGCTGCTCAGCAGTGGTACTATCTTGCTCCGCTTCTCGACTAGAATTCTCTGAAACCTCAGTAACACTATGAAGAGGTACATCTCTCCCACCAACAGCTGTTGAATTCCCAAAAGCCACATTTGTTCTTCTAGCACGTGCAGCCTGTGGATCAGATATTCTATCTGAAGAACCTTGCCTTTCTCCACCATCATCATGGCCATCTGCACTTCCAATCTCAACATCTAGGCTTCGAAGGCTTTCCCCTAAAGTGGCCCCACTACCACTACTTTCTTGGCTCACTGCTTCAATAACACGAACAGCTGCATCATTCTGCTCAAATTGCATTTCAACAGATTGTTGATGTATGTTTGATGCATCTGTTCCTTGCAGAGAATCAGTAACTGCAGGTCTCCCATCAGCATTGAGAGTGCTATCAGTTGCTGCAGAAGATGGAAGCACATTAGCATTTTCATTATTTCCACTGTTTACTACTGGAATCTCGGGTGTTGCACCAGGCCCTGATCCCTGTAACTGGCTACCTTCGCCATGGGTCTGAGGTTCCACGGTTGATGTGTTGTGATCAGAAGATTTCTCAGGGACAGGTCGCCTGAGTTGGGAAACAAGCAGCTCTTCAAGGCCTTGTGGTACAGTAGCTGCACTAGACCCACCGCTTTGCTGGCTCTCATCAACCCACAAGTTCAAACGATGGCTATGACGCCCATTCCTCAAAGACCGGAAAATAGTATCCAACCGTGATGAGGTGCTGTCTGAGTTTCTATTTGAAATAATCATATCACGGGCATTTTCTGGAGAGGACCAAAATAGAGAGAGAGGTGGAGGGTTGTTAAAAATAGAGACGCATATAGAACTACAATCTTAGTAAGCATTAAGTTGTAAATGACAAAAAGTATACATATTATTAAAAATACGGAAAAGAAAAACCTGGCAGCCTTGTAGAGGCTGAGTGCAGTGATGAAGGTCCCACTAAAAGAGGATGAGTTGAAGGCCCTGAATTCTCTCCACTGCGCCCCAGGGGACTGTAAATGGATGTGGTACGTTCATGACGTCTAGAACCGAAAACTTCAACTGGCATTACATGAAGAGCTTCACTGGCAAAGCTGTGGTCTCTGCCTAAGACTTCAATCTGGTCAAACACATCCATTCCATTGATACCCTCCTCTAACCTTAGAATAACTCCACCCTCATCATCACCATCATCCTCATCATCTTCCTCCAATACTTCATCATCAAACTCATCATCATCTATCTCATGATCATCTTGATCTGTGTCAGGATGAGACAGATGATGTACCTCATCTTCCTCCAAATCATTATGGTCCTCATCTTCGTCATCGTCATCTTCATCCACTTCATCCCCCTCATCTCCCGACATCTCCTCATCTTCATCATCACCAAGGTTTTCTTGCTCATGGGGCTGAATTTCAAAATGAATTCCCAGATTGTCTACACCATTTCCAAGACCCCTTCCATCCTCAGAAGTTTCTTGCATATAATCATCCTCAGTAACAGGAGCAAAACCTCCATCAATATCCTGGTCATGTTCCATATCATCTGTAACAGCTTCAGACCCACCATAATTTTGGACAGTGTTGAAAGATTCAATTTGGTCAGCTGCAACTGCATCATGGTTGGACTGAGATACCATTTCCATGGACTGTGATGCATCAACAATATTATCTGCTCCCCCAGACTGATTCTGGTCAGCAGGTTTGACAGAATTCTCACCTTTGATAGCAGAAGAATCAGCAGAATGAACATGCTCCTTGGTTACAAGTTCCAAAGCTTTTATTAGCCCCGTTACAAATTTAGGTGACTCAGAATTATCCAAATCCAGCACTTCAAGCATGTGTGTTAATGATGCAACCAAACCAACATCTATAAAAGTGGCAGAAGCTTCTGCTGAGATGCATGAACCAGTTGGTGTACGAGCAACTAGTATATCATTCAGCAAATCAATAAAAGTCTGCATATCACTGCTTGGAGGTTTGAAACCTTCGCAGGAATCAACAAAGTCATTGAAAATACAATTAATCTCTGTAAATACTCTCTTCCTGGCCTCTGCTGAACGCACACAAGATGCAACCAGAAATTGACTAGCCCTGGTTGCAAGTTTATGCCTCCAGTCACCATCAATTTTCCTTTCCTTCTTTGAATTCCGGGAATATGGAATAAAACTGTGAAGAAAATGGTGAAATATTCCACAAGTGGATAAACCAGTTGACATCCTTTGATGAGGGAGCCTGCAGCTACTAATTTCAGCATCTCTTCGGAGGAGCACATTCACAGATGAAGCATACATTAACAGAATCTCTGACAAAAGTTTCAAGATGAAGACCATCTTTGCTAGTGATGCAGAAGCATCTTGACCAGAAGCTTCATTCTCCTCAGACACAGTTGCAATGGCTTTTCCTTTACCCTTGCTAGCAGTAACATCAATTTCCATATCAGTTGATGTCGGTGCATCAACAGGCACCTCTGTTTTGACATCATCTGTCAAAGGAGGCACAAATGCACTAACTGAATCCAAAAGAAGCTCGATCACAATTACAAAGCTTTGAGGATATTTTCTATGCATTTTAACAGACTTGGAATTCAAATCATTAAATCTTCCAGGCCCATTCCCTGGACCTGCTGAGTTCACATTGCACAGATTACCCTTTCCATCACTTTGAAGTGTTTTATCTTTGTCCGATGCTTTCTCCTTATCTTTTTCTTTCTCCTTGAATTTATCTTTGTCACGGTCTTTAATCAAAACAATATAAGGTCTGTCACCAACCATCTCAACTTGGCAGACAGACTTAACAGACTGCATAAATATAACCGGATCGCGTGAAATGACAGAACTTAGGTTGACAAGGAAATTACGTGGACTGACCCTTCCATTAGAATGCCGGTTAGCCATAACCGAAAGACTATGCTTTATTTCAGCTTCCATTGCCTGCTGCAAGGTTTGAGGATCTTCAAGGACATGATGGATAATGGTAGCAGCAACATTATCAAACCCAGGAAAAAGACTACTTGTCGGCAACAAAAGAAGTGAACTAACACCCCCACCATCAAGAAAATGAACAGCAATAGAATGGGTTCTAGTAAGAGTAGAACATAGCTGCAGAACAGCATGCATTGTTTCAGATGGAAACTGGTTTTTTATACAACTACAAGCAATCTCTATCAGTCTCTTCTGCTCATGAATATCAATATGTCTTGCAGATCCAAATGAGCAATGCAACTTACTTTTCTTATCTTCATCAATACTAACAGATGTCTGCTGACAACTAACATTGTCCCCTTTCAATTGCTCAACAATTTCAGTATTCAATTTTTGATCCACCTGAAGTAGCCTATCAAGAGCAAGGAAAGCAGTTGTTACCCATTTTGGAGCTTGACGCTTCTCCTTGTCCACTGAACCAGTGTCCCATTCAAAAAGTAAATCAGTCACAAGTTTTACCAGTCCAGTCTTTGAGGCGATTTCCCGTGTCTCCACATCCTCATAAAGGATTAAAGCAAGAACATGGAAAAGGGCAGAGAGCAGAGAATTGTTTCTGCCATCAGAAGCAGAACTAGAATCTCTCACTTGGTCAAGAATGAAGGAAATGACACTGGACCTACATTGACCATCATTTTGGGAGCATATTAATACAAGGAGATCTCTAACTGGGAAAGCTAGAGGTTCCTTCATCTGAAGCAGCTTTGTACATGTTGACAACAATTCCTCAACAGGAGGAAGTTGGACCATCTCTTCTTCAAGTTCCTGGCTATTTTCATTTGTAACATCTACATTTGTGTCAGTTTCAGAGTTGCCAAGAGACATGGCAAGTGCACGAGCAAGTTCATCATCCTCCTGGATTTCTTCTGGATGGGAGAATAGCCACTCCATTGCTAACTCCACACTATTAGATCCAACTTGTCTCAGAGCCTCTTCTGCCCTAGACCTGGAAAATCCCATCTCAACAATTGTTGCTATAGCTGTTTCGTTTGGAGGGGGCCCAGTAATACGAGCACTATTGCTGCTGGTAACATCTTTCACTTCAACACCAGAGTAAATGTGCCTAATGATAGATATAACTGTGGTGATGAAATCATAACTGCAATCAGTAAACTGTGGATGAGTCCATACAGGAAGCACTGCCTTGAGCACCATAGATTGAAGCACCTTTACAAAAGTTTCAGCATCCCTTGGGAATGGAACATCTCCATTTGCAAGCGGTTGCACAAGCAGGTGTTTGGTGAATGGGGACAAAATAAAAGATGATGCCACCAGGTGGGCCATAAGTTTGCCACAGCTAGCTAATGCACCATAAATCCATGCATGATCTCCATCTTCCTTTTCATCCTGCTTTACATTACCATCATCCATATCCATGGGAGATGCTGGAGCCCTATTAACAGCAAATAGTAATTGACTGGTAGCTTCAAAAGTTGTCAAAACTGATTGTACAACTCCACATCCATATAAGCAATTTAACATAATAGCATTACAAGAATCAGGCCTGTCCTGGAGAACACTATCAATGAAATCAATAACCTTACCGAAGTAGCGACACTTTGTAGATATGGATGCTTCTGAACCAGAAGAATTTACATGACCTCCAAAGTTCATGTGACCCAATGCAATAGAGGAAAAACTAGAAGCAACAGATTTTGCTGCAGGGGATGCATTAACTGTATCATCCCGACGATGAGAAGGAAGTAACATCACTTTTCCCAACTCTTGAAATAAATGGGTAATGTGGAAGGAAAGTGACCTCATCATATCACAGCAAGAGGTGTGGTATGACCTCTGCTTGTCATATTCCTTTTTGTTGGCCATTCCAGAAGCATTTGGTGAAGTAGAATGACTGGCTCCAAACCGCATGTTTGAACCATCAATACCCAATCTCTGATGAAAGCCACCAGCTCGGCCAAGGTCACGGTAAAGGTTTACAAGGTCAAAGAACTGGGATTCAATACTCCATCCTGGCGTCCTCCGCCTTAATAATGGATCAAGGAACCGTCTGAAGGAGTTCAACCTCTGCTCTTCGGTATCACTTGCACTAGATTCCCGTTGCTGTGAATCAGGCTCAGCAGAACTAGCACTAGCACCATCATCATCTGCTTCAAGTTTGGCATCTTCAAGGAGAGCAATCTGCCATAAGATTTCTCGATGGACAGAACCAATGTCTTCCAGAACATCTTTGCTGCCATTTCCAAGTTCAGCAAGCAAAGCACTAACCCAACGATTATCTTTGGATGCAGCAAGAAATAGAAGGAACTCAACAAGGAAAAGGGGAGAAAAGACTCCATCATCAGGCATCAACTTAGGATCCAGTAAAAAGGACCCTGAAGCTGCACCAAATCCACTCATAGCTTTCTTCAAATGTTCACCAAGAGAAGAACAAAAGGCACGAGCAAGAGGAGCAGAGTGATGCTGAGTGAACCCCTTAAAAACCATGGTGCTATGTAAAGCAATAGACATCCCCTCAGATGATTTTACAATACTGGGTCTCAAAAGAAGCTTCAGTAGAGCCTCAATTCCTGATTTCTCCACAAACAGACGACATGTTTCGGAATTCTCTGTAGTTCTATGAAGCAAAACCATCAGATGCAAAATGCACAATTGAAGAAACTGCTCATCACTGATTCCTTCATTTACAGAATCCACTGCACCAACCAGACAGCACTGCTCTTCATTTCCTTTGTCTACGGAATCAGTTTCCATTGCAGTACTCTCAGTAACTTTTTCCACAGATGATGACCTAGAGAAGCCACTACTGTCCCCAAAGGAATCAATTTTATTTACAATTTCGATAAGTATATCAACACCACTGCTCCTCAATGAAGATACATGGCGCAAAAGCTCTTCAACTGCATTTGCAAAAGGAACAATTGCCTCATTCATCACCAACACATACTTCTTGCTAGTAAAGATGTCAACAAGGAATCGCAATGCTGAAGTTTCTTTCACTGCTTCCAAGCCTTTGGCATTAAGACATATGGCACCAAGGCCATTTGGAACACATGTTATAGCCTTTGAAGATGGAAGTACCCCAGATAACACCGAAGATAAAAAGGCATCTGGAAGACCCAAATCAAGCAGTGCAGGAAGACAAGTTGGGTCTTTATGGATAATTTCACTCATTACAGTCACAGCAGAGTAGTATATATCACCTCCAAATTTATCTGCATTCCCATATATGAGTGACAATGTACCAGGCAGTGAACTTTCATTAGGATTCTGCGGTCTAGTGGAGTTTGCAGGAGCATATGTAGCAGAACCAAGAGCCTTCAAAAGTACCTTTATAAGCCTCTTTTGGGAATGCAACTGGTCATCATTGTATCCAGAGTATTCACCATAGACCATTGAATTATCATTTCCACCAGAGATACCAGTAACTCTATGCACTTCTATTTGTAGCCTCTGAGCTAAAAGCTCCACTCCACCGAGTTCTCTAAGCAATGTTACAGCTGAACTACTGTAATCCATTAGCTTTTGTAGAGCTTTTACAGCTAAATAGACAAGATGCATATGACTCGGGTCAGAATCCTCCAAGAGAGGTAAAAAGGTTGGAACCATTCCTGACCCTCGAATATTACTCCCTGATGCAGATGATGATGTGATATGAAGCAGATAGAACTGAAGAAGGGCCTCAATAAAAGAGAGAGATGATGGATCACTAGAACCTTTGAGTGACAAAACTGCCTTCTGGAGCACATTCAGCAAGATCATCCGATTCCCAGCAGTGAAACTGATACTAGATCCACTCAAAATTCGTGCTCGGTCATGAGATGCTGAATATGCAGCTAACTGAGCACCCAATGCAAGCATTGCAAGAGTTCTAATATTTCCTGGAATAGTTTCTTCTGACCGCACTATCCTGATTAATTCATTTGTATACTCCGGTTCATTTGCAAAAAAAGCTGTCAGCTCATCATTAGCATCATTAGACTTAACAAGGACAATAAATGCAAGAAGGCAAATCCTGCTGTACAGCCTGCATATCCTGGGCGACCGAAAGGCATGTGCGTATCTAATTCTTGTTAGCAATGAAAACCGGAGCTCAGGTGGTACATTATACTGCTCAATGCATTGCTTCATTATTAACAGATCATCCTCCTTCCGCAAATGCAGATCTGGAATGTGTATGACTCTCAAAGTAGAACTTGAATTGCCAACGCTTTCTTCAGTGCTTTGAGTATTGAGCCCATGCAATTCAAAATAAAGGCTAGAACCAATCCGGTGTTGAGACTTATCACCAACATTTTCATTTTCTATGTCGGACGGAAACAAGCTAAGCCCTTCCTCCTGTGTTCTCTCATTTGCCAAAACACATGAATACAGACCCAATCCCTCCTCCTTGCTCCCCCATCCCTGAGCAAGAGACAGAAGATAGCTGTTTACTGAGCCACATCCAATCAACTTACCACTACCATGGACCTTGGAAGGATTTATTTTAACAAGTGCAAAAAGAGTCTCCAGTGTAGCTATAAGAATTTCAGGATCAGTGGATGAAAGTAGAAGCTTGAAATTCTGAAAGGAGAATGACAGAGTTGTATTAGATAAAATAACATTGGAAGACATCGATAGAGGATCCCATAAATTTACAAGTTTGCAAGTCATTGTAGTTAAAAGAACGATTTCCGACACCATGTCAACATACCTCCAAGCCATCAAATGAACTTTTGTTGTGGCAATTCTCCAAGATTGTTTGCATTACTCGTAGTATTTGAAGAACTGCTTGCTTCGGAACTGGACTATCATCTTCTAGAATTTTATCTGACAGTAGAAGATCATTCCTACAAGACAAGTAAGTCTTGAAATATGTATCAAAATGAAGAAACAGTGGCCTCCAATGATGAAAATTCCCCTGAGTTAAAAGCAACAAGTGAGTGAGGAACTAAAAATAAAGGATGTATAAACAACAGAAACAAATATACAAAATCACCTTACTGTACTCCCATCGAAAGCCTGAAAGAGGTATTGCTATATCCTGTAATGGACTCTGGATCACTTTATCAATGAATGCTTTAATTTGAGGAGGCTGCAAGCGACAGTACATATAAATTTATTTCCCAAAAATAAAGAAAGAAAATAAGGCAGCTTTCTAAGCCATTCAGACAAGCTCATAGAAACCAGTATATATTCTATTTAACCAAGTCTAATAGCAACCATTATATAAAGCGCCATACATACATATGTTCCACAAATCATGTGCATATATAGTGTAGGGTCAATATTCCCTAAAGGACTGTAGGGGTATGAATGAGTAATAAAATAAACACTGCATGGAAAGGGGAGGGGTAATACCCTTACTTTCAAGCATAAAACTAAAGAGAAAGTTGAAGCTTTATGTGAAGTAAACTGATGGAAATACTTAATGTCAAGGGAACTCAAAAAATACCATTTACTCAATGCATAAAAAGCTTTTTATATCTTGACTAACTGGTGGTTCGTGATTATTCTTAACACACAGTTAACATTAAAATATCTGTTGCTTAATTGCCTTCTTATGAAATGCAATCGAACGTTCCACACGCAAAGTGATAAAAGAAAATATATAATTCTTCTAACACTCATGTGGCAACAGAAAATGTACACTATCAAGGAGATAAGAAGCACTTCATCAAAGGTCTAAAGCATACCAAGCAAAAACCTAACTGAAATTGATTGTAAAATCTGATAATATCAATTAACATCTCTGAACAAAGAATGCATGCATATACATATCTGTCAAATCCATTTTGATAGCACCTATATACACTTATAGTTCAATACCAGAATAAAAAGATATCAGAACAACAAATTACATTCAATCACAAGCACCAGCACTAAACCACACAATAATAAAATATTATAAAAATAAAAGGTTGCCAAATAACTGGCATTCATCAATTTAAATTGTCTAAGAACTCTTAAAATTGGCTTAGAAAGCATTCAATGGAAGAAAACAAACTGTTCTCTCTAACCTCAAACAAATAAATCCATACATATATTGACAAAAACAATACTAAGAACAAGAAAGTAAGCTTAGAACCATGAAGAAGACTTCATACCTAGGAAAAAATAATACAAAATTCACAATTTACTAACATAGTTTTTCCCAAAAAGAAAAAATATAAATAGTGAAAAAAATCACCACATCATATGAAGACTGTCCGAGCAAAGTACATGCTAAAATTTTCTAATTCAATATTAATTTCTTTTTTTTAAAATCACTTTTTTAAGTTAAAATCACCACATCTTACTTAAAGTGAATGATCTTCAATAGTAAATGTGCATCATCCTGTCAGCTCAACATTGTGCAATATTATAACCAACTCCAAACCATTGCACTAATTGTTAGAAAGATATTTGTAAATACTGAAGGCTTATTTCAAATAAGGGCCTCAAGAGTAAATGTGCATCATCCTGTTAGCTCAACTTTATGCTTTTACACATTTTGATAATAATTCATATTATAAAGATTTTGAAGCATTCGTGTTTTAGTTTTTTTCTCCTGTAATCATGTGAGTGTCTAATACTCTCGGGTCCGTGCAATGGAGGAGAAGCAGTCAGTAGAATAGCAGAATCAGCCAAACAGTCTATAACAACCAAAGGACCAAAACTTAGCAGAGGAAACATGAAGAAACTAGCACAACACTAAAATGTTAAATCACTACGACAAAGGAGTAATAATTTAAAACCCTAATAGGTTCGCCAAACAGTGCTAGATTCTGATAAACCCTAATCAGAAAGCATTTTCTCCGGAAATTTTAAACAAGTAGAAATTCAAAACAAAATAACAATAATAATAACTTACCGGCTCAGAGTCGAGTTTGATAGACGGACTGATGGTGGTTTCACCGGACAAAAGCTGGCGAAGCCTAGAAGGCAAAGTCGATCTTATATTCGCCATCTCACCTCTACTTCTCTACTTTCAATAACTACAAAGGAACACCCCAGAAAATAAATAAATAATAAAGCACAAAATCATACCCCTAAACTACGAAAATCAAAGATTGTTCCAGAATCCAAAATATTCAAAGCAGATCAGATATTAGATTACGTAAAATATAGAAAAATTAACAGTCCGAAAGAGAGAGCGAGAGAGGAGACCTGAAAAAGGAGATGGAGAAGAGCGATGGATGCTTATACATCAATTTTATAAAGCATGAAATTCAATAAAATTTGATAGAGATTTTCGAAGATAACAATAAAAAAGAGCGAGAGAGAAAACCCCAATAGCAAAAAAAGAGCGGAGAAATATAAGAGGGGCGGAGGCTTTGGGTGTTTTGATTTTGTGGGTGACTTTACATGGTGTTTGTTTAAGAAGAAAATGAAGGCCAAGGGATCAGAGAAAAAAGGAAAAATTTAGGGTCTATGAGGGGTAAATTGAAAGGAAAGAAATAGTAAAAGGATTGGAATGTAAATATGTAAAAGTTTTAGCGAGATAGAAAAGCGAGCAGCTGACACACACAGTGCTTTGATGCTACAAGGTGACAGAGGGGTCATTTTTGTAACAAAATTTTTGCTTTCTGACCCTTATATTTTACTCTTTTTTTATTTTGCATACCATTTTTTTCTTGTTTTTCTTTCTACTCCCTCTTTGTGTTTCCCTTTATTTGTTTTATTTTACAACAAATATTAATAAATTCTTTTCAACTGTATTAATAAATTATTAGTGAGTTTATCTTTTAGTCATTCAATTTTAAATAATTATAAAATTGTCATTGAATTATTTAAATTTTTCGTTTAAGTCATTAAGCTATTAAAATTACTATTTTACGTCATTATCTGCTCAAAATGTCTGCACCAATAAAAAGCTCTTACTACTCTTTTCTCTTATACAGTTCAATTATTTTCATGAAGATCTGAACATTACAAATTTACAAACCAAAATTCAAACAATTTTTTTCTTCGATCTCCAACATTTGCCATCGGGTCAACTTAGATCTAAGGAATATGTTCTACTTATCGATGGGTATTGATCCATAATACACAAAACTTTGATTATGGTTCAAATGTATAATAAATTTTGATTCAATTATACATATTTAAATAAATTAACCTATCAATTTATTTTTATATTTGATAAATATAATTATTTGTGCATGCAATATATAAACATAATATGATGTTATATCAACAGTTATGTTAATAATTTGTGAGAATTAGATAAAACCAAATTTTCATATATAAAATTGCACAAAATCGAAATTCATATATAAAATTATATATTAAATCAAAATTAATGTATAATTTTATTGTTAGTTATACTTATTAGTGTGTGTGTTTTTTTCTTTGCTTCACTCGTAAGTAATTTTTTTAAGTAATTCTTTTATAGATACTTTTAAGTACCTTAATCTATTCCAAATTGTGTATTTATAATCTATAATGGAGTATAATATTATATATATATATATATAACTTTTGAAGAAGTGAAAATATTTTTTATTATTCATTATATTATTAAATTATATTAGAATAATAATTTCTTAATATATTATTACTTATTATATGATAAAATTAAAAGTATTATTTTTAAAGATAAAAGTAAGTTTAATTGTTAATTTTTTTAATACAACTGAGTAAATTAAAAATAATAAAACCCCTTATAAATAGATATTACATATATAATTAATTATTATATGATAATAAAAAATAATTTTATTGTGCATTCAATTTTACTTATATGTTTTTTTAAATAAATATGATAAATTATTATAAAATAATTATAAATATTTTGTTAATATTGTTTTTATATAAAATATCAACTAATTTTAATTATCTTTCATTTGATTAATATTTTTTCATTATTGTGTTACAATTATTGTTACTTCACTAAACTTTTGTTGTCAATTAAATTGTAATACCCCTAATTCATATCTATTGCTAGAATAGGGTTACGAGGCATTACAGAAGTTTGCAGAATATTTTTCGATTATTCGAGTTATTTATTATTCACTTTCCGACATAATCTTTAAGTTCCTTTTAATTGGGCCTCTAGATGCCCAAAACATGCATTGGGATCGATCCGGGACTAAATCAGAATCATAGGGAATTTTCACAAAATTCTAAAATTTTTCTATACAGTATAAGTCACACGCCCGTGTGGTATGGGACATGCCCTTGTAGTCAGGTCATGTGAGTTCACACACCCGTATTCCTTACCCATGTAACTCTCTGACTTGCAAATCATGAACAAATTGATCTTACACGGCCAAGTCACACGCTTGTGTGCTAGGCCGCGTGGTTAATTCGATTTTTCAAAAAATAGGTGCAGGATTCACACAGCCAGGAGACACACCCGTGTACTAAGCCGTGTGCCTTACACGGCTGAGACACACGCCCGTGTCTCTGCCAATGTACGCAATTCTGAGCATTCTGTTTTGTAAATTTTGGATGAAAGGGACACACGGCCAGGCTACACTCCCATGTTATGGACCATGTGTCACACACAGCCTAGACACACGCCCATGTGTCTACCCGTGTGGACAAAATAAGGCTATGTCCAAGCCTCATTTCTCACCCATTTTCATCCCATACCTGCACAAAACCATTCCAATACCAACCAAGCAATTTCATATATGATTTTCAACCAATTTCATCATACAATAACCATATTCTCTCATGCACATTTGGTACCAAACTTACTTCATAGCCCTACATGTTTATTTTATCAAATTTGAACCATATCACCATGCTTATAATCCATGATTTACTTTCTAAACATACTCAAAATATAGTTAACATTAACCATACCAATAGTTTTGTTTACATCCACCCATTTCTACATTAATATTGGTATTTTTAGCTTATACATGTCATTATCACAAAATAGAGCATTTTTATATACCAAAATGTTTAAGTTGATAGTGTGATCAAGCTCCGACCAATCTCCGACCTTCTGAGCTGTCGAGTACTATAAGACAGGGAAAAGTAAACAGAGCAAGCACTCAGTGCTTAGTAAGTTCATGTAACAGGAATATAACTTACCATATGTTCCATCAATTTTAATTAAACATATAAGCATCCAAACAATAGAATTTTATCCTATCATACACAACCTCAACTCTTTAAGTTAGTTATATAACATCATATAATTCAACATAAAATAAATGATTGATGAGCTCATCAATTCCATGATTTCCATATATTTGTCATTTTCATGTCTTTTATACCTTTCATCTTTCATTTCCCATTTTCTTGTTTATTCGTTGAATTTATCGAAATTTCGATGGATACTCAGTAGTACACTTATAGTGTACAATTTCATGTCCAATAAATTCACATTTGCCTTTATCAGAAAGCACACTCTCGAGTCTCATTTCTTACAACAGGATTACCAGTCCAGGCTAAATCCCCTGTATCATATGCTCAAAGAGTTTTGTTAGGATTACTAGCCCAGGCTAAATCCTTTCAGTGATAAATACTCTATAGAGCTCAATCTAGATTACCCGTCCGGGCTAAATCCATTTTCGTAACATATACATTGGGAGGGTTGATATTAGGATTACCCGTTCAGGCTAAATCCTTTCCATGTCCCATGTAATATCCATATCTCGTTGGTCCATCGAATTCCTTTCTATTCAACCGGGATTTATTTTCCCCTTTTTCATCAAGTATATCAAATATTTCATCATATTCCATTCATTGTACATTCATATCACATATACATGCATTACAAGCATTTCATGAAAATCAAATTCAAGCTACACAAACTTACCTTGATAATTGTTCGTGTTTGAAAATCAACTAATCCGAGACATTCTCCTTGCCTCGATCTAATCTCGTATTCGGATTGTCCGGATCTATATAAATGAATTTAATCATCAATTTCATTCCATTCATATTCTATTGAGTTCAATTTACACTCTAGGTAAAATTGCTACCTTGCCTCTAAACTTTTCATTAATTCTAATTTCGTCCCTAAGCTCGGAAATTGAAATTCATGCAATTTAATCCTCTATCCAAGCCTAGCCAAAATTCTCATGTAGCATTTACAGCAAATTTATTTCATAAAAATCAGAATTTTTCCTTGAGTTTTACTATTTTACAATTTAGTCCATTTTTTCACAATTTCACTTAAAATCACTTTGTAAAAGTTGTTTATTTACTAACAGCCTTTCATTTTATACCTTAAACTTTCAATTTCCAACATATTCATCCATGACATAATTTTCATACTTTACTAACTTTTCAATTTAATCCCCAAAATAGAGAGAACAAGTTATCCCGATTCCAAAAATATAAAAATTACTAAAATGGGACATAGAAACTTACCAATTTAAGCCAAGAAAGTTTCTTCTCTCTCTCTTAGGGTTTCCATCAAATTTTTGGGAATAAAGATGAATAAAGATGATGATCTTTTCATGTAATTAATTACCATCTTTTAATTTTTCATAATTCCAATTTAATCATTTTCTTTTTCTCAAATTCAATGGATGAATCACTAAAGATGTTTTCCCATCTTTTGATTGATGGTCTAATTACCATATAAGAACCTCAAGTTTTGAATTTCATAGTCACTAGATCCCTCTAACTTCTAGCACTTAATTTCTACATTTTATGCAATTTGGTCTTTTTTCTAATTATTCACTAAATCGATAAAATTTTCGTATCAGTATTTTCATGCAACATTCCTATCATAATATAGACCATGTAATAATATTAAAATAAATTTTCTTTTTAGCTCAGATTTGTGGTCACAAAACCACAGTTCCGACATTACTGAAAATGGGTTGTTACATAAATGATATTTATTATTTTAAAATAATTATCACTTAATTAATGTTACAATTATATACAAATTAAAACTAAAATTTAGCACTATAAATAACTGCGTTAGCAATGCATTTTCATTCAAGTAGTATTTAGAGAATCACCTAAAAAAAATAACTTTAGTATTATTTGGTAGGTTTTGTCTTCAATGTCATGTCATCATTTTATTAAGAGGTAATAGAAATTAATGGATGAATGACTCAATAACATGGGACCATGATAGAGCTTTTGATTATTGAGTGATCAAAACATAACTTTAACCTTAATCTAGTGATTGTTTATAATAATTATCCATACAAATATTAAATCATTGTTAGATGCATAATTTAAGTGCAATATATATTTTAATTTAGAATTAATATATAATTCGAAATGTGTGTACAATGTAATCGGTTGTCATCGATAAAAAGAAAAAAAATCAATTGAGCCTTTAAAAAAAACACCATGCTATTGAGTTCTTAATGATCAAAAAAATAATCAACCAGGCCATTTCATTAAAAGACTGTTAGTTGATCGGTTTAACTGCTAAAGGCACTGACATGGCAACACCTAGATATGACATGTCAAAAATTTTCAATAAAATAAATATTTAAAAAACAATTCTTTAAAAAATACCTGGACTTATGTTATGATTGTCCAGGTTCATTTGAATTTGGATAACTATTTGTCCAGATTTATTTTGAATGAGTTTAAAACTAAAGAAGTTTAAAAATTATAAAAAAAAATGTTAATAATTATTTAAAAATTCTAAAAAGTTGAAAAAATCAATAATTTTATAAAATTAATTTTTATATACATTCAAGTAATTTTACATGATATATGAAAATTTCGATAATTTTTATTAATAATTTTTAATACAAAATTTGAAGATAAAAAGTATTAATTCAATTTTTTAATTTTAATTTTTTATATTCAATTAAAAAATAAAAAAAGAAATTGACTTTTTTTATTAATGCGGTATGCTACAACAACATCCTGCCACATAACATCTTTGGGTGTTAGTATGTCAATACCTTTAACGATCAAACTAGTTAATTAATGATTTTCATTAACGAAATGGACTAATTAATTCTTTTTATCGTTAAATACTCAAAGAATGCATATTTTTTTTGTCTTAATTGATTTCTTTTTTATTTATTGCTAAGGCTTTCTTTTATCGTTAAGTCAAAAAAAATTATATTTTAGTACCACTTAATCATTTATTTAGTTTGCAGTCAATTATGCTTGCATGTCTCTTTTATTAATTTTTCTTCTTCAATATATTTGATAGTTTTTCCATATTTTAAATGATTTTCAATTATTTTGTAATTATATAAATTTTAATTTAAAAATTAGAGTTTTGCATCAAATGAAGGTACTTACCAAACAAAAATGTGAGAAAGAAAAACAAACCTAAGTTTTGCAAAATATTAAATGTTAAATACTTTTAAAATATATTACATAATAACTTAATTGGATATAAGTAAAAGATTAAGGGCTTATTTGAATAATAATTAAAGGTTAAGGGCTTATTTGGATATAACAAAAGTATAAAGGTTTATTTAAATACAATGACAATGTTTAAACATTTATCTAGTATAATAACATAATTTTTTTTATCTTAGGGTCCGTTTGTTTATATGTAAAAGGTTTTACGGAAAATATTTTCATTTTATTTTCCTGTGTTTGTTTCACAGGAAATAGTTTGGTCAACGGAAAATGACTTACAGTTCAAGGTAAAATAAGCCCTTTTTTCCCGTAAAATGACTTACCCTTTTGAAAAGCGTAAGTAATTTTCAGAAAAAGAGCTCATCTATAGATAATTTTATTTTTATATAAAAATTAACTTAAATCGAGCTTAATATTATTATATTGATAATAAATTTTATTTTTATTTTTAAAAATATTTAAAATATTATATTTTTTAATATTATTAAACATACATATTTAATTATTTATATTTAGTCATATAATAAATTATTAATATAATAAATATAATTTGTTATTTTAATAAATTATTTAATATTTCAATTTTATTTTAATAATAAATTTTAAAAATAATAATTTTAAATAATATTATTCACATACTATTGAATATATTCAATATTAATATTTTAATAATAAATATTTATTACAATTATAAATATATTAATAATAAATGTTTTGTAGTATAAAGGTTAAAATATGTCATAAGTCTATATACACTTCACAGATTTGTAATTTAGTCTTTGTACTTTTATTTTCAATAATTTAGTCCTTTTACTTTTCAAATTTGAAAATCAAGTCCAATTGTTGATATCGTTAATTTTTTTAGTCAATTTTGTTGATGTCACATTTTTAAATAAAAAATTCTCACTTAGTAGTCATGTAATTAAAAAATGACGTTGTAATGAATCTGAATTTAACATAATATTTTTAATATATGCAAAAATAATGTAAACTATAAAATTATAGATAAAAATAAATTTAATTAAACAATGAAAAAAAAATCTCAAATGTAGGTTTGTTTAATTAAAAACAACTTCTATGAAATATTTTTAAGAAATCTACCAAATAATAGAAAATATTTTACACAGATTTATCCAAACACCATAAAATATTAGCTTTTCCAGAAAAGTAAATCATTTTTCAGAAATCATTTTCTAGAAGTTATTTTCAGTGAAACAAACGAAGCATTAACCTTTTAACAAGAATTTCACTTTGATTCCCATAATATGTTATTAAAAAAATTTCCTACAAAGTAGATATTACAATTTATCAATGATAATGATACATGTTTCACTCTGAGTCAAAGATACATAAGTTCGCTCCTACGAAAAAGTCACTGGTTGAACAAACCAAAACCCAAACCCTTAAAAACAAAGCTAAAAGGAGCAACACTAATAGCAAATTGGGTGGATCTCACAAGAAAGGAAGGGATTAAGGATTGCCACAAGCATAATCATGATGAAAAGCTAGTTCCATCCTAATGAAACATGATGGAGCTAGATCAAAGTCAAAGTTCGAAATCATATAGCCAAAAGCACGAGCAGGGGAAGAATCAAGATATAAGGCAAAGGCACCGAATATATGATCCAAACGAACATGCGATTGATCGAATTTTCCCTAATAAAAAAACTAAGCACAAACCAAATAGATAGTATAAATAAATATCATAAAGAAAATGAATTGGGAAAAGGTTAGTCATAACTAGATTATACAAGAGTAATGTCATTTGTCCAAGCCTAAAGGCATATTAAAATTTTAAAGGAGTTGAATAAAAATATTGAGTCTGAAAATGAGCTTGGGCAAAAAAAATTAGTTCGTTTAAAATATTGGCCGAGCTCAACCTCCAACATTGCAAGGCTCAAGCTTGATATTTTTATACAATAAGAATGTATGTAAGAGGTCCCTCTATTATATGGATCTGATCAAATTAGTCATTTTACTATTAAATTGATCAATTTAGTTGTTATACTATTAAAATGAATCAAATAAGGTAAAATTGAAATAGAGTTAATATTTTCTGCTTTAAAAATTATCATTTACTATTTAATCGAGTTAATATTTTTATTATTTTGTAAATGAAATGTTTGTTTAAAATTAAATTGCAATTGAAAAAAAATTAAGATATTTTTATACAGTAAATGTCAACTCTATTACAATTTAAATTTATTTTATTCCTTTTAATAAAATAAAGACCAAAATGATTCATTTAATAATAGAGAGACTAACTATTTAACCGACTTAAAATTTTTAATATTTTTATTATTTTGTAAATGAAATGTTTGTTTAAAATTAAATTGCAATTGAAAAAAAATCAAGACATTTTATACAGTAAATGTCAACTCTATTACAATTTGAATTTATTTTATTCCTTTTAATAAAATAGAGATCAAAATGATTCATTTAATAATAGAGAGACTAATTTGATCCAATCATTATAACACAAAAACCTCCTAAATACTTTAACCTTTTCTAATATATTATTTATATATTTGTATTTTGCATAGCATCAAATTATATTGATAATAACATATAATATTTAACGTAAATATTAGAAAATATGTTGATTTGTCTATATTTAAAATTTTAATAAAAAAATTACTTAAATATTAATTTAAAAACAACATTAATATTTAAAATATTTAAAACATTTTGGATTAACCATATATAACTATTGACGAGTTTTGGCAAAATTTAAAGTTCATATTTTGAGACAGATCGAACTTAGGCAAACATGAAGCTTACTAACACTACACATAGTTAGGGATGCCAATTATGCAGGTTTCGCGGGGTCCCGCCCCACTTCACACCCAATTTGACAAGGATGGGTATAGGTTTCACGGGTGATGGGATGGGAATAGGAAAAAAAATTGGACCCGCTGTGGGTAATCGGGTAGGCGTGGGTATGACCTTATACCTGCCTCATCCCCACCCGCCCCGCATAATTTAATAAGCATATTTAAAAAATAAACATTTATAAAAATTTAATTTAATAATTATCTTAATAGTATTTTATTAATTTAATAGTATTTATTTTTTTATGTTTGTGTTGCATTTGAAGACATTTATGATGTAGTTGAGACATTGTTTGTATTTGGATATTATGTAAGGACTTTATTTTCTGAAATTTTTAAACTCGTGTTGAAGTTATATTTTATTTACCAATTAAAGGGTCACGACAACCTTTTTTTTTTTTTTAAATGGTGACATTTGAAATATTGTCACATATGTGGTGGGAGTTTGGAGGACAGTTATTTCATACTTTTTTTTCATAAAAAATTAGTTTATATTTATTTAATTGATACTTATAAATATATTATATGAAGTGGGGCACAGGTAGAGGTGTACATGGGTCGGGTCAGGCCTGGTCCAGACAAAATTTTAGGCTCATTTTCTAGGCCCAGGACCAGCTCGGCCCGAAATATGGGCCTAAAAATTTGTCCAAACCCGGTCCAAAATAAAATTGTTAAGCCCAAGCCCAGCCCGGCCCGGCTCGGCCCATATTAAATTTTTTAGCTTATTTCATTAAATAAAAAATTTAGAATATAATAAATCAAATACATTTAAAAACATAAAAACAAATATTAAAATAAGAAATAAATAAAAAATGAGACAAACAATTCTTAAAACAATACACAAATTAAAAATATAATAAAAAGTGGTTATATTAAAATTAAAAATAAAATGTAAATATAATTAAAAATAAATATATATATTTAGTATATAATTCGAGCCGGGCCAGGTCGGGCCCGGGCCAAAAAAGGTTTACTCGAGCCTGGCCCATTTTCTAAACGGGCCTCTTTTTTTCCCAAACCCATATTTCATGCCTATAATTTTACCCGAACCCTCCCATTTTTCGGGCGGGCCTTCGAGCCGAACCAGGTAGCCCGGCCCATGCACACCTCTAGTCATAGGGCGGGTATAGCGGGGATTAGGTGGGTCAAGGGACCCACGTGGGTGGTGGGGCGGAGATGATTTTAGCATTGCAGGTCGTGGGGCGGGGATGGGGATGAAAATTCTTGGCAATGATGGATGCAGAGGGAGCACCCTCACACCCGCCCCGCCCAATTGACATCCCTACACATAGTATTGGCCATGAACACTTTTAATCTCACGCATGCGGTGGAATTCCTTGCTTGATGAAGAAACAAACACTCGATAAAAGCTTGCATCGCGTCTAACAACTACAAAGATATCCCTTACATTCAAGTTCATGACAGGGCCCGTGGAAGCAAAATAAAAACCCCTTTAGACTAGAGAGGAAAAATGTCGATAGGAAAGTTGTTCTCTCCCAATTTGGTCGGCAAGTGAATCGGCTTCAAGAAGAATGACAATGAGCAGACAAAGCCCACCAAAAGATGTGAGATCCACTCTTGATGGAGGGAGAGATGGCAACATCAAGCAAGAGGGAAGGCAACTTAAGCAATAGAGGGAGGTGAATGGCGTCGACCAAATGTACAAATGGCCAGTCATGCACCAAAAAGGACGCTAGAGATTGAAGAGAGGGAAAAAAGGCTTTTCTATTTTGGCTCATAGCTCATATTTTTATCAATTCCTTTTTTGTATTTAATCAAGTTATGATCAGGAAATAGGAGATTACAGGTGAGTTTGGATAGACGGTGGAATGCAATGTGGTGCGATGCGTTTAGCTTACTTTTATCTAACGCTATAGTATCACTACAGTATCTAATGTCACCGCTACTGTTGTTTTTACATTAACTGCATGTAAACGCACTGCTCACCAAACCTACCCTACATCAATGAGATTTGGACCCTGGTAATGGAAATGCCAATAAGAAGTTGCAACCATTATCCACTTATACTATTATACTATTGTCATATTTTATCAATCAAATTAAATTTTTTAGGCTAAAAGGCCATTAAAGCTGTTTTTGCCACATTATAAGCCTAAATTGTTCCACATGGCAAATTTTGGTATTTTATAATTAGAATCATTGAAAAATCATAAAATGGATAGAAAATCATTTAAAATTATTACAGAAATCATAAAAAATATAAAAATTAAAAAAATATGTAAAAGTGCACAAAAATATATAAAATTATAAATGACAATATATAAATTATAAATTTTATTTAAAAGTTGAAAAAATATTAAAATAAAAGTTTTTTTAGAATTACTAAAAATTTTAAAAATTATTAAAATAATAAAGTATTAAAAATAATGTAAATAATGAAAAAAATAAAAAAAATTACAAAGTATGAAAAGTATTTAAAAATATAGAAATTTATTAAAAATGTTAAAAAAATATATAGAAAAATGTAGAAAAATATAAAATATAGGAAATTACAAAAATTAAAAAATTAAAAAAAAAATTTATATATAACATAGGTTATCACTTGTCTTCTCCACCCATTCTCCATCTTAGTTTATATCTTAAAACACTCTCCTATCCTTAAAGATGGACAAAGAGAATGCAAGCTTTGGAGAAATCCGTGGTGGATAAGCACAATAGATAGTTTTGAAGATTATATAAATATTTTATAATTTTTAATAGAGGTTGTTGTGTTGTGCAAATGAAAATAAACTAGTTTTTATAATTGTTTTCATATATATTTAATTTGTTTTTATAATCCTTGTGCTTTTTATAAATATTTTGTAAATTTTATTTTTTAAATGTTTTAATAATTTTCTATATTACAAAACATTTTTCATAATTCTTATATTTTTATAATTTTTCATAAATTATATAATTTTTAATAAATTTTATAATTTATATAATTTTTTGTCATTATAATATTTTTATAATTTTTGTATTTTTATATCATTTTTTTTAAAAATTTTCTATTTTTAATGATTTTAATTATAAAATACTACTTTTAATAATGTGAATCTTAACATGTTATATGATAAAAATAACTTAAAAAAATAATGGTCGTTATTAAAGGATTTAATTAATTAAAATTTTATCATACGGAGTTTATTTGAATGTAAATATATACGTGTAAATATCGAAACTAATTGACTTTTCAAAAGGCCTAAGGCTTCCGAGTATTTCATGCTTTTCACTAGGCCTTGCTTGGTGTACTAAAATATGTTCCGTGTTAATAAAAAGAATGTGCTTTATTTGGATTAGCCGAATATTCTTTTTAAGGAGACGTTTCTTCCAACTGTTATCTCATTATTTATTTGTTCCTTTTTCTGGTTTCAGTGTTTATTTAAATTCTTTATTCTTCAATTATATCATTTATGATATATGTTTGAGATTTATGACTATTTTTCTCAATAATATTATTTTTGATGTTCAAATTTACATCTTTTATTGAAAGTACAATAAATATTGCTTACTATAACACTTAACAATTGATGGTATTATCTTATTCTTTTAGGTATCACTAATTGTTGAAAGCAAATTTCAACACAATATAAAAATAATTAAATAATAACAGAACACTAATTTATACATATATCGAAACATAATACATATTGAAAATTATACAAATTATAATATATTATATATAATTAATATTAATATAAAAATAATAAATAATGTTTTATACATTATAAAAAACATAACACCTCATAACAAATAAAACAACAAATGATGAAAGACTTATATTAAAGTAAAATTTATTAATATTTATTCACAAGTCTTTCATTAAAAAATGTGGAGTTATATTTTAATGATGGTGCATGTGCGTATATTAAAGAGTACTCGGAAGAATAATATAAATACGATAAGGTTAAGGATTTCAAATTCATCTGAAAGCCAAAGCAAATGGAAAAATCCCGATCTCTGGAAAAAAAAAAAAAGGTTATAAAGATTCAAGCAAAAGTCACCGAAATATTAATCACAACTTTTTCTTTTCTTTTTGGCCGGATATTAATTACAACTTTTTTTCAAGTAAGCTTCTGGAAAGAAAGGAAATTGAACTTTTTAGAGAAAAAAAATGAAATATACGAATACGCTAATATTTTATGCAATACCAAATTTACATTAGGGTTTTTTTAATGGGTAAGGAAATAAAAAGAAAAATTAAATTATTCAAAAAATAAAAGTATAGGTACATGTTTTAACAAATGGAAAATATAGTAAAATTACATTAAAAGAGATAGATAATGGAAACAAACAAAGGCAGAAGCAGAATCGAATGAAAAAGAAAAAGAAAAAAAAAGGTTAAAAGAACATAAAATAAAAAAAATTAAATTGTTAAAAACGAAAAAATACAAGGACCAATTATATAATTTAATTTAAAATTTTTGTTTGAAATGATGATTTAATATGCTACGTCATCTTACCGTTACACCGTTAATAGAAATTAATGACTCAGTGATTAAAATGTTACAACACGTTAACGTAAGTGACTAAAACATAACATATCAAACATAAGTAACTAAAATGTAACTAATATAAACAAAAATGACTATTTTAATAATCTACCCTTTTTATCTTAAAGTTTACGTTTGAACTTGTCATGAAGGTAAACTAGAATCAAAGAGAGCTTATATCCCTCTTAGTATGCAATCGCACTAGGTTTGAACTTGTCTTATTACTTGTAATTCGGAATCCGTTTAGTTAAAACAATTGGCCATCTTATTTTATTATTAGACGACATGATTGAAACCCACTGCTTAACTTATATGAATATGTGTGTCTCTAACATAAATATGAAAATAAAATCCCCAAATCCTATCAAATACATGGAAAGAACTTCAAAATTTTTTTTTGAATACACCGATATCATACACATACACATATCAAACAATTACATCGGAATTTGAATAACATAGATATAAACCATTCTCCTCATAAATAAATAGGTTCCATCTTTTTGTTCTAATATTTGTCACCTCCATTATCTTATCAGAAAGAAAAATAAAATGAAAAACAAAGAAAAATTCATCCATAAAGGCTGATGGCTTACAATATATATATTAGTTATATATATATGTGTTTGTCGTCCAATCTTCAGTCAACCATCCCCTTCCACCATCATCTGGTACAACACTGATTTGACATTTCATTGTGAGAGCAGCTTTGAGTCGCATGCTACTATTTTGACTCGACCTACGTTTTCCTGAGTATCCTCGTTCTTAAACAAAGCATCTTGTAAGATGAAGGTCCAAACATTGTCGCAGAATCTATAGGTGTGCAGGTGTCCCTGTAGCATTCAAATGTGAATGATGGCTCAGGCTTTGCATGGAAATGCTAGAATATAGTGTTGATTTAAATGTCCCTTACTCAGGCTATGAAAGCCATTAAATAACATATTTATTAATGATAAATGACCAAAACAAGTAGTAACAAGCTTATGTTACTTGGACTTGAGTGTGAATGCTAGATACAGGTACAAATCCAACGTGGATATGCTCAATTCTGTTTGAAAATTTTCCATGTATTTGAAGTTCTTTAAGGGTCGTATCCATATCCAAATATACTTTCAAATATTGGTACTTCAAAGAAAATGAAGTCAGAGCCCACCTAGTAGCAGAAAGCTAAAAATTTAGCTACACAAGAAAAGTACCACAAATCAGAAAACATATTGCTGACCAACCATCAGTTTTTAGTGTTTTAAAGGAAGTATGCCAAAACCAAAATACACTATTACGTATGATAGAACAGAACTTTAACGAAGAAGTAAGCTTTCCACAAATCTATTATTTCAGGTCCCCAGAAAACGTTTCGCTAACATAAACTAAAATCAAAATGACCCACTTTTGTTTTTTGCTTTGGCGAGGCTTGAAAATATAATTAAGATGTGTAACCATCAACGTTTGTCCTAGAGAACATTTTGGAAATAAGAGGGTATGAAGCACAGATATTCCGTCAAGGGAGTATCCAAGTTTCAAAGACATCTAAGACGACCATGGCTTTGACACTATGAAATACATGTCATACAAGCAAGGATGCGTAAAAAAACCTAAAGATTCATGCGTTTTGCTTGCTAGTAGTCCCTTTGTATAAGTGCAAAGCACACATATTGTAGATAAACAATAACCGATTACTATCACAATCAGGTATCATATATGAAACTCTTGCACCATTAGAATCAATACACAAGCTAGATTTGATCCCCTGAAATACATGTAAAACAAAATACAAGGACCATTCATGAATGGTCGCAATTTATCTTTCTTCAAGGATGGGAAGATAAGGGACCATATCAAACTATCGGGTTAACATTACACTTACTAACCATAATTAATAGATCTAAAACAAAATATTTCACCCCAGTTGCTCATAGAAACATCAGATCACCGCATAAATAATCATCAACTTGCTCCAATCAATAAACACAGAAATCTCGTCTTTTCCACTTAATTAAAATGAATGTACCTTAATGGAAACCTTGCTCTTCACTTGACTTTCCAGGGCTTCAGTCATAGACTAAAAGAAGAAGATAAATTAATCAATAAATCAGTAAGAAAAGAAGAAAAATCGGGACAAGGTTCTAACAGTACCTTATCGAACTGGACGAGAACCTGAATAGCGAGCTCAGGGCTTAAGGTACTGCTTGAAACCATCTCGTCTAAAGTCTCCGTCAAACACATCCCGATCGTTGACCTCCGGTAAAGCTCAAACGTCGCCATTATTCACCCAATCTGCGCAAAATTAAAAAAAAAAAAAGATTTGTAAATCTCGAATCTCGAAATCGAAAAGGTTAAAAGAAAGAATAAAGGGAAAAAAAGCAATTTAGGAGATGAAATTGGAAGAAGAAATTACGAAATTTGGAGTGAAAGGGATCGCTGATGTTTGGAAAAGTTGAAGCTTTGAAGATTTTTGAGGAGTTCAACGTTCAATTTATGGTCAAAGGGGAAAATAATTTTTCCTTTTGGGCGGAGACGATTTGGGGCATTTTATACCCTAGATTTTGTAGATGAAGGTATATATAGAAGCGACGGTCTGGGATATGTGATATGACTCTTTTGCCCCCACCTTCTCTTTATGAGACCGGGCCTCTTGCTCTGATGGATCTAACCCAATTATGGCCCATGTCTTTATTTTAGTTGCATTTTAAAACTAAACTATGTTGTAATTACTAATTAGACTGGATCGACTTATCCGTTTAAGTTCAAAGATTAGACTAAATTTTGGTAGGTTTTAAAAAAAAAAATAGGTTAAAAAATAAGTTTTCTCAAAAAATTTATTACATTCGGGTTTAAACATTTAGAGCCATAGCTTAATTCAATTCGACTTGTTTTTTATGTTTAAAATATACTATGTACATATATAAAAAAAACAAATATGCAGTAATTTATACTACTATAATGTAATCATTAAAAATATATTTAATTGTGTGTATATGAAAATTTAAAAATTGAAAAGAATGTATAAAATTATTAAACATTAAATTTTTAAATTATAAATAATATAAATATTTTATAAAAAAATTAAAAAAATAATATGGGCAAGCTTAAAATATGTGGGTTTGAACAAGCATAAAGTAGCATTAATAATATGCATAAGTTTGGCCCAACCGATGTATAATAATTTTGGCAAAAAAAAAATTGTAATGAGAACTGTTTATAGTGTTCGGCTATTAGACCTAGCCTAAAGACCTGCCAAAAATATGAGAAGATTTGAACAAAAATACCAGATTAAAAAAAATAGACTCGAGTAATATTTAAAAGTATTTTTTTATTTGGTTTAGGCCTTGGGCACAATATCTCAAATTTATAATTATAAATTTATTATGTATACAAATTGTATTTAATTATTTATTATAGCCAATGAAGTATCGGTTTAGTTGGCAAAGTTGGAGGCCTCGAATTTTGAATATTCAAGTTTAGATCCACCGTGCACAATTATATGTGCAGCTTTTCAAGTCCTATCATGTGTGGCTGTCCTATGTGGGTTTTAGTCTGGTTTGTTAACTTTAGTTTGAATTATACAAATTCTTAACGATCGAATCACTTGAATAATTATAGGGTCACCTTAAAAAAATAGTTATATATATTTTTAATTTTATATAATTGACCGTAAAAAAATAGACCCAGCAAAAATTTGATCATACCAAATTTTTTTAAAAATAATTATTTTATATAAAATTAAGCGAATTTCTCTTCACCCACTAAAACCCCAAAATATCTAATCCTTTTATTTTCTTTTTAACACTCATCACTTTTCTCTTAAATTTATCTTATTCTCTAGAATTTCTTCAAGAAATGTGATCAATCTTTTATTAAATTCAAGTGGGTTTTTCTAATTTGGTAACAACTTTTTTTTTAAAGTTTTATTGATAACTTATAGATATTTAGGATTGTGGCTTTTCTTGTAATAGTTTAGGAGCTTTATGCAAGATTTATTTATTTTTATTTATTGAATGATATTGGGATATTGATTTTGTATGAGATTACTAACATCTTAATTGGGTAATTATTTTTAGATGTTAATTAATACAAATCCTTCAAGAAATTAAGATTGATTGTATTTATATAATCTTAAATTTCTTAAATATTGATTAGAAATGTAGCATTCTTATTTAGAAATTATTATTGCTAGTGTGATTAGTGTGATCTTAAATTTCTTAAATATTGATTAGAAATGTATTATTCTTATTTGGAAATTATTATTACTAGTGTGATTAGTGTGAATTTCATATTTGAAAATTGACATGTTGCATTCTCATGACACCAAAAAATAACTTAAGTTTAAGTAAATTTTATTTTTGCAAAAGAAAATTACTAGTTGTATGTTGGTTTCATGAAAATATTTGTGTTTAAGGCTTAGATTTATTTGTTCTAAATATATATATATATATATATATATATATATTAGAAGAAGGTTTACTAAGGAAGTAGAGGAAGAAAAATAAGGAAAAAGAGTGAATAGCCAAAGTGAGATACAAACCAAATCGAAAAATGATAAAAAAAGAATTCAAGTTGAATTTAGCATTAAAAACATTTTGTCAGATCCAGGATTGAGAAATATGATTACAGATTAACATCCAAATGATAGAGATAATATAAGAGGACATATTTGTAAAAAGGACCTTGTCAACCTTACAACCACAACTTTCCCCAAAGAAAAATTGCAGTAGAGTGAAGACTTCCAATTTCTTGGTATATAGACTATGGAAATTTGCTAGAGTACAATATTAAAGAAGATGTCGTATTTTGTTTATGTTGCTATCTTTTTAATTTTGATCAGAACAAGAAAGGCGATAGTTCATTTGAGACTTGTGGATTCAACAATTGGAATAAAAAGACAGATTAGACATGCATGTTAGAGGCCCAAATAGTTTTCAAAATAAAGCCGTAAGAATATGTGATGACTTGATGAATCAAAGACAACACACTGTGCTTGGTTTTTTCTAAAAGAAGGTTGAACATTTTAAGAACATAATGAGTCCATTGATTCAATCAATCAATGTAACTTTCTTGAACTTCATAAGTTAATTAGTAATCATAATGATGTGGTAAAAAAAGTTATTTTGTAAAATGATCCAAAAAACAATCGTTTTAACTTCTCCTGATATTCAAAAAGGCATTGCATGAGTTGCTGCAATAAAGACCATAAATATCATAATTGAATATTTTCAATATGAGTTATTTGCTTTGCTAGTAGATGATTTGCGTGATGTATCGAAAAAAGAAAAAAATGGGAATTACGCTACGATACGCCAATAAAAAGAGACACATTTTGGAAAGATTTTTTGGAATTGTCCATGTTGAGGATTGTCACAGCTCGATTTTTAATGATATCGAAAAAAATGATTTTAGAATCCTATTTCCATAAATCGAGTCTATAAATATTAAATATGAATATTTATGAGGCTATTATACAAATATATTAAAGATTGGTCTAGTAATTTTTTCAAATTAATAGTTAATTAAGGCTTAAGGACTAAATTGTAAAAATTTAATCATTATAGGTTTTTAATTGGCCAAAGACTTAGGGACTTAAATTAAAATTAACCAAAGGGGCCAAATGGTTAATAAGCCATTATTAAATTAAAGTTAATGGATGATGATGCCAACTTTCATTAAATATAATTAATTAGTAAATTAGATTAATTAAACATTGTTAAATTAGTTAAGTAAGCTTAATTAGATTTTAATTAAAGTATAAATAATAAATAAGTGGAAAAGGATGATAAACCTTGTCATCTTCTTCATGTGGCCGTCTAAGCAAAAAAAAACCTTTCTAAACATTTGAAACTTTCGGCCAACAATTAATTAATAGGTAATTTCAAGTCTTCTTCTTATTAATTCTAAAGATTTGAGGTCATAGGAGCTTAATTTAGCTAACCCATACACCAATTTATAAAATTGTTAAAGTTTTAGAGAGTTGCTAGTGTTGATTTCTTGAAGAAGTAGGCTTGAAATTGATAGATTTTAAGCTTAGAATATGAAAAAGACTGGATTATAAAGTTAATCTGGCTTATTGTTAACTTTGTTATCTTAGGGACTAAATTAAAAGAGTGTAAAAATTTTTATCAAATTATGTTAGAAATATAAAGTTCAAGGTCCCTATTGATAATATTTGAAATCAGATTTTAATCCGATGATAAGAATTTAAAGTTATAATTATCTTGAGTTGAAAGACTAAATGTATCAACAAATTGATTTTATAATGGTTCATTCATATCATAGCACAGTATGGAGATATTTAGTATTGATTGATGATATAAACGATTGTTTAGATCAAGAATCAAATCGGAGTGGAGTTGATCGAGGAAAAACTATAATTGTGGGTTAACCCTTTAAGAACCCGCTTTACTTATTTTGGACAAGTAAGTTCATATAGAACTTACCAATTTATTTTATTTTATGTAGGTTTTATGGCTGAATTTAATTATATATTAGATTTGAGTGGAATTAATAAATTTGGAATATATGTCTTAAAATGGACTGAATTGTAAATTCATGTTAGTATTGGTTATATTGAAACGGTACAGAGTGCAAATACGAATATAATTGAATACATGACCTGTATTGATAAATGAAATTATGTACAAGGATTAGTAATAATATTCATATGAAAGTGATGCCTGAGTGAACCTAGTTGTAATAGCCTGATACATGGCCTAAACGAAATTGTGGTTACGAAACTATAAATCCGAGGTCAAAATATTTATTATGATTGAGTTTTAAATTTTATTTTGTGTTTGCAATATTTTTTGAAATTTTCGTTACAAAATTTTATTGTTTGTATGTCCAATTTGATAAATTGGACTAAATTGCAAAAGTAGTAAAATGTGCATTCTAGAAGGTAAAGATGTTCAATTGAAATGTGTTTTAGTTACATTTTTATAATTTTAATTTTTATGAAATTATTTTTTAAAAATTTTGTACGAAAATTTCGAGTTTGGGCACTCAATTTAGTCAAAAGGACTAAATTGTAAAAAGTGCAAAAGCTGAGTTCTACATGTTAGAGGTGTCCAATTGTTATAAAATTTTAAATTAAGGTCCTTAAATGGTGACTAGAGCATTGGTTAATTTATTGGACAAAAATGAACATGAAATGGGTGAAAAAGAATATTTTTAAGTTAGGGGCATTTTGGTCATTTAGTGATTAAATGAATTAAAAATAAAATTAAAAGCCAATTTGTGCTCATCTTCTTCCTCAAGGCCGAATATATCATGGAGAAACCATGGCTAGGGTTTTTCAAGCTTCCAAGCTCGATTGTAAGTCCGTTCTAGCCCCGTTTTTAATGATTTTTATGTTTTTGAAATCCCGGTAACATGATTTCTCTATTTCTACCATTTATTTGAGCTAGGGTTTGATTTCAAAAATTGACCCATGTTGAATAATTGTACATTTTGATGAATTATGGTAGATTATGCATGTTTATGGTTAGAGAAACGATTTTTGCCGAGTGATTTTCGATGAAAATGTCCGAAAGGACTAAATCGTAAAAGTTATAAAATTGGTCATAATTGTGAGTTTTAATGAGAATTGTGGGTTGACATATTTATGAAATGGTTCAGTTAGGCCTAAAATGCGAAGAAATTGAATAAAATTATTTTACGAGCCTAGGGGTAAAATCATAATTTTGAAAAAGTATAGGGGCAAAAATGTAAATTTTGCCAAAATGTAAATTTGAGTTAATTTGAGTTGTATATGGAATAAATGAGTGAAATGTGTTATTATAGATCAAGAAAGACGTGGAATCGACTCGAATTGGGAAAAGAAAAAGTTGTGGACTAGATTGTAAATTTATCATCCTTTGCATTGAGGTAAGTTGATATGTAAATAATACATTGTTATTATTTATGTTTCAATATTTTGTTATATTATACAAGATGAAGTTGAATATTGGATGGTTATTTGATAAAAAATTACAAAATTATAATGAAAATGACTGAATTGGTAAATTGTATATTTTCCAATTGAACTCATGGAATAGAAAAGATACAAATGATTTGTGGTGGGAACACATATGTAGTACTATGTGTAGGCTACTATGTGTTCAAGATGGATTAAATCACGTACGTAATACTAAGTGCAGGCTACTGCATGTATCATATAGTTGGGATCGTATGTGTAGTATTATGTGTAGGCTAATATGCGTATCCGATAACTTCGATCACATGTGTGGTACTAAGTGGAGGCCACTATGTGCAAGAGATGAAATTGGTCACATGTTTAGTACTAAATGCAGGCTACTATGTGCACCAAAAATGGTAGGAATTGAATTTGAGGTTGAATGAGATATAGAATTAAAGCTTATTGAGTCTATTTTCATATAAAAGAAACAAAGCAAGCAAAGGAATTCTATATTTTGAGATATTTATATTTTTGTGAGACTAGTTCAGAATGACTTTGTGATCCCCTGTTCTGACTTGTAAAAATCATTAAAAATTGTACAAAAATAATTATGGAGCATAATTCATATGGTTAGACTCCTTAATTAGTCTATTTTCAGAAGAAAGAAACGAGAACCTTATTTGAATTCTGTAGCAAAAGATAATTAAATTTTAGTGAAGAGTGGTCAAAACTGCTGAACCGCAAACTAGGGGAGACTTCAATGAATAAACTGTACTAATTGGCCAAACCAAAAATTCTAAAATTTTTATGGTAAGAAGATATATAAGCCTAGTTTTTGGGAAAATTGACGAATCTTAATTTGGAGTTCCGTAGCTCAGGATAAAAATAATTTAGTGATTATTACTCAAGTAAACAGCTTGAAAAGGGCTTAAGTAAATGGAGGGACTATGTGTATTTATAATTATACTATTATGAGAACATGTTATGAAGTTTTATAAAAGCTTGTAATAAATTGAGTATTATTTCAATATTTACTTACTAAGCTATAATGCTTACTCCATTCCCTTCCTTTTTCTTATAGAGTTTTAGATGCTAGCTCGAGTTGAAGGTCGCTGGAGATACTATCACACTATCAGGCTGAGGTTAGTATTAAAAGATTCCGAAATATTTATAAGTTTATGGCATGTATAAGGACTTGAATATATGTATATATGTTACTAAGTTGGTCTAGAATGTTGGCCTAAATTAATGGAAATTTTATTGTTGCATAAGACCATGTGATATAACTAATAGTAGCTATGTTATGAGTCATAATGATACAATAATTGAACGAATATGCTTGCATGTTAGTAAATGAATAAATGTATATATGATAAAAATGTGATTAGATTCTAAAATGAAAGAAATTTTATAGCCAGTTTTGTGTATTTGTAAGTGTAAAAATCCAGTGATGCTTCGTACCCTGTTCCGGCATTGAACACGGGTAAGAGATGTTACACTAGTAAAATATTAGGATACATATGGCATGCCATTAAGGTTATACACATATTTGATCAGGGATTTACATGTTCTTACAATATCATTTGTTGTAGATTCTCGAGTTAAACGTATCGTAGGTTTAACTCAGACAGGTAACCTCAATATAATGTCAACTTGTGTAAGCAACTCTGTTAAAATGTTAGCTTGTGTGAGCATTACATTCTCGTATATTCAAACCTGTTTTACTATAGTTCCATTGGATGATATGCAACTAATTGAAAATGGAAAGTTAATTGAGGATTGGAAATGAAGTTGTGATTATTAATGCTTGATATGTGGATGGTTTCATGATTCTGTTAAGTCTCGACATTATTGATGATTAGGAAATGTAAATAGCATTGTTAGGGGTAAATCCGGTTAAGCAACAAATAAGTAAAATAAGAAAGAAATTGAAAAGATCGAACACAAATATTTTACATGGAAAAACCACTCCGAAAAGGATAAAAAACCACAGGCAAAGATAATTTCACTAAAATGGCAAAAATAAAAAGTATAAAAGATGAAGATAAACTAAACCCAAAACCCGAAATAAGAACTCTCAAAATGTAGACACAAAATTCTCTGAAAACTTGTAAAAGCTAGTACCTAAATGTGTAATGTGTCATCTTTCTAGGGTGGAAAATGACCTATTTATAGGCTAAATTCGTAGGTCAAATAATATTAAAATAACCTACACTAATAAGAGTTTAAGTGTGAAACTAAAAATAGAGTTTAAATAGGAAACTAAAAACAAATTTTAACTAGGAGAAGAAAAGTCGAAAAATACGAGGCATAACTCCATAAATCTCCACCTTGACTTTTATTTCTACAACACTTTTTTTGCCAAAGCCCGCCACAGGTTTATCTCGAATTATGTAGGATATTAATGAGTAAAAGTTCTGTTTAGAAACTAGAAGTCTTCTAGTCTTTGACTTGTGCACTGCCAACTCAAAACTGACTCGAGTATGATTTCCACGAGTGCAATGCCTTATATTTTCAAAACCTGCATCCAAAAGAGAACCTCTCTTATAGAAAATGACCATACCTTTTTTCTTTTTATGACCAAGTTGTCTCCGCTTCAAATGAGTCGACTTTAACTTCTTAATAGACAATGTATGTATTGTTTCACCAGTCACCGTTGATCCTTCCAGAACATAAAGATTGCCAATCTTTTTACCTTTCATCAAAATAAGAGCCCTACGGGATACATTAATTTTGTTTGACTCAATGTTAATTCTACAACCCTTCAAGTCCAAAATTCCCAAGAAGATGATATCTTTCTTTAAGTCAGGCACATGCTTGATATCTGGCAGTATCCTAATTGTCTCGTCGTGCATCCTGATCTGAATAGTACCAATATCGGTTACCTTACTGGGGGAACCATTCCCCATGCGCACAACTCCACCTTTAAACTAACCTGTATGTGGAGAACCAGTCCTTGTTGGGACATATGTGGAAAGAACACCATGAATCTAGGATCCACTCAGACGTAAGCTCGGAGTTTTCACTTGTTGACACCAATAAGAAATCATCACCATTGCCATTAGCCAAATTAGCAGTAGCTAAATCTTCCTCGTTGCTTTCAGTAGCCTTTTTTTTTTTACAATTTATAACAATATGCTTTGACATGACCTAACTTCTTACAATAGCAACATCGCTTATCTCACTTCCTTGATGTTACCAAAACTGAGACTTGTCTATTTGAATTGCTATTCGAACCAAACTCATTTTCGAGTTTGTCTTTGCTCAATAGATGACCCTTCACATCCTCAAATGAGAGATTATCTCTATCATAAATCAAGGTTTCCCTGAAAGGCTTGTATGAATTGGGTAAATAAGACAATAATAGCATAACATAATCTTTATCATTAATTTGAACCTTAACATTCTTTAAATCATTGAAAAGAGTAATAAATTGACTGATGTGATCTCTAAGGTGCTCACATTCATTCATGTGAAACGTGTATAACTGTTGTTTCAGCACAATCGGTTAACTAGATACTTTGTCGGATAAAAAGTTTCTAATGGTGAATGTCATTTTCTCCATCAAAACCTCATGCAACACATTATTTATTAGACATAATTAAATTGTGGATATAACATTTTTATCTAACTTATCCCATTTTGATATATCCATGTTTGCAGGCTTATTTTCTGTAAGGACCTTCTCAGGATTGCCCTGAATCAAAATTTTCGTCATTCGAACTTGCCACAAATTGAAATTTGTGATGACATCAAACTTATCAGTATCAAACCTTGTTCCTGTCATCTCTGAATGGGTTAATTGCAGAAATTGAACTGGCTGTAATACCAGCTTGTTGGGGATAAACCCGATTAAGCAACGAATAAGTAAAATAACAAAGAAATTGAAAAGATCGAACACAAATATTTTACGTAGAAAAACCCATTTAAAGAGGATAAAAAACCACGGGTAAAGATAATTTTACTAAAATGACAAAAACGAATAGTACAAAAGATGGAGATAAAACTAAACCGTAAAACTCAAAATAAGAACCCTCAAAACGTAAGCACAAAATTCTATGAAAGCTTGTAAAAGCTAATACTTAAATGTGTAATGGGTCATCTTTCTATGATGGAAAATGGCCTATTTATAGGCTAAATTCGTAGGTCAAATAATATTAAAATAACCTACACTAATTAGAGTTTAAGTGTGAAATTAAAAACAAAGTTTAAGTAGGAAAGTAAAAACAGAATTTAACTAGGAGAAGAAAAGCCAAAAAAATACGAGCCATAACTCTATAAACATATTAATTTGGCAATGTTGTTATATGCTTAGTTGTGTTTTAACATGCCAAATGATAATTAGATTGAATGTCAAATTGATTAATTAGCTATGCATTAAGTGATCAATGTATGTTTAATTTCCATTTTCGAACTTGCTAAGCATTCTATAAGCTTACTCTGGTTGTTTTTCTTCCCCTTAGATTTTTACCTTACGGAGTTGTCGAATCGGACCAATGTAAAGCTCACACTATCAACAAGATAGTAACTAATTTTTGAATTTTGACTTTGTGGCATGTATATAAGAGTAACATAATGTGCAAATGGTCATTTTGGCTAGATGATTAATGGCAATGTGACATGACTCCTTTTTGTAATATGTTTTTCATATGACTTGGCAAATGTATGGCATTAGTCATGTTCAAACTAAAATAAGTGATGATATATGCTTATATGCTTTGATATGTGGAATGTTACTAAATGAGGTGAATAGGATAAATAAGGTTATGAATGTTTAGAATTAACTTATTTGAATATGATGCTTGGAAGAATATCTAATGTATGTTTTGTTTTGGCTCAATTAAAGACATTTAGGCTTATAATGCTCAAAAGAAATGGTATAGATAAGCTTGTGATAAACTTGTATGGCCTACTTGTATTGTTTAATGAATAAAAATGATTAATTCTGTCTAATTGATGAACATGTATGGAATGACTTGATAAATGATTGTATGAGAATGTAATGAACTTGTGTAGCATGTATTGAAAGGTTTTGACAATGGTTGAATTGATATTTGGTTGAAACAATGAAAGGAATTGGTTAAAATCGATGGAATAAGTATTAAATTGTGTATTGTTTTTTCCAAAAATAGTGATGACGTCGCGACCACGAACTATTGACGTCACAATGTTGCCATCTCAGTGAATGACGTTGTGGCGAATATAGGTCTATCGTCGCGACGTGACATACTATGACGGCCACGTCATGATGAGAAAGTGACGAAGTAGCGACGTCGGCCTAAGACTTTGAAATCTTTACAATATGATCCTAGTTTCACCACTGGATAGCAAAAGAACTTTCGTAAGCTCATATAAGACCCGATAATGAATATATATTGCATTACATGCATATATTGATTATGTTTTATTATTTAATGGTATAAATTGAATGTAAATGATTGTCATTGTTTCAAAAACCAACGTAGCATCTCACGACTTGGACCTGGTGATTGGGTCGGGTATGAGTGTTTTAAGGATACTACTATATTATCACTTAAAGTAGCAATTGATGCTTTCTTGGCTAAATTTGGATTACGCACATCAATAATTTGGGGACAAGGTTATGATGGTGCTAGTAACATGCAAAGGGAGTTTAATGGTTTGAAAAGTTTAAATTTAAGAGAAAATTCATCGGCTTTTTACATTATTTGCTTTTCATATAAACTCCAATTGGCATTGATTTCAGCAACAAAAAATCATATCTAGATTGCATCACTTTTCAGTTTGATTGATTCCTTAATAAATGTTGTAAGAGGCTTCTGCAAACGTCATGATATGCTTCATAAATTGCAATTTTGTGAAGTTCAAAATGCTTTGTCAAATTCTGAAATTTGTTCTGAACGAGGATTAAATCAAAAGACAACTTTCATTCGCCCAGGCAATACTCGTAGCGGATCACACTATGGTATGCTTTTAAACATAATCATCATCTTCACTTTGGTAGTTGATTTGCTTGAAATTATAATAGATGATGGGTTAACATCCGATCAAAAAGTTGAAGCTAATATATTGTTAGATTTGATGTAATCATTTGAATTTGATTTTTCCTTACATTTAATGTGACACGTGTTAGGGATCACAAATGAATTGTCAGAAGCACTTCAAAGAAAAGATCAAGATATTGTTAATGCCATCTTATTGGTAAGGATTTTAAAAGAACGGTTACAAAAGCTCCGAGAAGATGGATGGGCTTCATTGTTTTCAGAAGTATCATCCTTTTGTCAAAAACATGGTAATGATGTTCCTAATATGAATGATGACTTTGTTGCAAAAAGGAAGGTCACGGAGGAAAGCTCACAAGGTAACTAATATACATTATTATCGCGTGGAGTTATTTTATATCGTTATAAGTACACAACTTCAAGAGCTTAACAATTGTTTCAATGAAGTAAATTTGGAGTTGTTGTTATGTGTATATTGCTTATGTCTGAATGAGAGTTTTGGAACTTTTGACAAACAAAGTTGATTCGTCTTGGTCAAATTTATTCATCTAATTTTTCTCCAGTTGAAGTTCTTGCACTTAATAACCAACTGGAGACATACATTATTGACATGCGACCAAATAAGGAGTTCTCAAATTTGAAAAGAGTTCAAGTTCTTGCTAAGAAGATGGTTGATACAAAAAAGAACATTGTTTATCCATTGGTATATCGCTTGATTAAGTTAGTGCTGATTTTGTGAGTTGCTACAATAAGTGTGGAAAGAGTCGTTTATGCAATGAAAGTTGTGAAAAATCGTTTGAGGAATCGAATCGAGATCAATGGATGAATGATTGTTTGATTACATATGTTGAGAAAGATATTTTTAAAAAAGTTGACAAAGAGAAGGTAATTTAATGGTTTTAACACATGAGAAAGCGTCATGGCAATTGTTAAAAAATGTGTTATTCAAATTTATTTGATGTGCTGTTTTTTTTAATTATTGTTTTAATAGTTTTGTACTAGTCTTATATTTAAGATATACATCGGATTATCAAGAATTAATATTATGCATTAGTTTATATGACTTTTATAAATACTTTAATTTTTGAAAAATTGGCTCCGCAATCTAAATTTCGTGCTATTTCTTATTTTGTTTGTACTGTAATGATTTGATTCTATTTTATAATTCTTCATAAAACCCTTATTGTAATAATTTAATACTTGTGATTCATTAGATATATTTGTATTTAGACGTAATTTGGACTTGTAACACTTTCAAAAAAAATATTATATACTATAAAATAAACTAATCATATTTATAATAAAATCCAACATCTATTACCCAAACAACCAAAATTTCAAAACCCATTAAAATATCATTTACTATGAGTAAGAAATATCCACTAAGCTATTCTTTTATTTTTATCTATACGAGTATATTTATCACACACGTGTATGATAATAATTACTTTCAATAACTACTCCTAAAAATAACCATTACCCTAAAAATCTATTTTTATTGGCCAATTTACCATTAAAAGCCCTTTTGAAACAAAATTTACAGAAATGACCCGACTTTTTTATTATTTACTGGAATGAGCCAAATATCGCGAAAACACGTCCACGTCAGCGTGATGCCAGGGTACAAGTCAGCAAAACGCTTCCTCAAAGAAGCGTTTTGCCTGTGTTTTTTTAGGGTTAGGGTTAGGGCTATATTGTTTTTTTTTTGGTTTTAGGGTTAGGGTTTAGGGTTAGTGAGTTTAGGGTTTATGATTTATGGTTTTTAGGTTTTTTAGTTTTTTTTAAATCAAATAAAGTAGGGATTATAATTAATTAATTAATTTAATTAGTAATTAAAAAGTATATATTTTAAATTAGTGTTTTTGATTTCAAGGTTTAAAGATTTAATTATGGATTAATTTTTTAAGTAGTTTTGTGTTTAGGGTTTAGGATCGAGACAAATTAATTCGGAAGCCATTGCTAACACGATCGAAAATTTAAAATTTTAGAAAAACAAATTCAAAAAAATTGTAAATAGAGCTTTTTTGCAAAAATTAAAGACAAATTTGAGAGAATTTGAGCAAATTATTGAAAATTTGAGAGAAATTTGAGAGAATTTGGAGAGGATTTGGAGAGTATTTGTGCGTGAAAAAAATGAAAGGGGAGGGGGTTTTTATATTTTTTTGACCGTTGGGGGCCAAACGATCAAAAAAAAATTGACTGTTGGGGGTGTAAAAAACACGGGCAAAACGCTTCCTTGAGGAAGCGTTTTGCTAACTTGTACCCTGACACCGCACTGACGTGGACGCGTTTTTGTGGTATTTGGCCCATTCCGATAAATAATCAAAAAGTTAGTCCATTTCCGTAATTTTGATTTAAAAAGGGCTTTTTTAATAAATGAACCATTTTTATTTTAAACATAATTACTTTCAATAATGATTTTTTACCCATTAATGAGTGCGATAAATTCTAATAAATATGGATTATTTTATATGATATAATATATAATGTACTATTATTTTTAAATATAATATTTTTCTAATTTATTTTAAATAAATGGGAAACAAGATTCTATTAACTAGTAAAACTTATTAAAATTAAATCAATTCTTTATTTTCAAAAATGTAGTCTATTTATTTTTTAAATTTAGAAATTTAAATTCATTTATTAATATTAATAATTTTTTTTTGTTAAAATTGTTGGTTTAATGTTTTTAAATAAAAAAAACTCAGCTTGATATTTATATAACAAAAAAAATCATAACGAACTTAAATTTAATAAAGAAATTTAATAATGTCAACTATTTTTAAAAATTCATATAATCATTTTGATTAGAATGAAGTATTTAGACTAACTAATAAAATTATAAAAATTAAAGTATTAAATTATGTTAAAATTAAAGTATAGGTTAAATATAGGAATTAAATTAAAATTTATTCATTAGAAAGATTGAAATTAAAATTCACTCACTATGTTGTGATGTAAAAAAAGAAAGAAAGGGAAAGACGATGGATTGGTTGTGGAAGGCTTTAGTACTTTCCTTTTTACCAACTGTAGGAAGCAACCGCAAGGTAGACCCGAAGTTTAGTGCAGTGTATTGACAGATCATCAACACAACGGAAGCGGGTATCATCTCAATTTTCTATGCAGCTTGATTTCGTGTGAGTTTTTAACCATTTTAATAATATGAAAACAGAGAACCAGGCAGGATCATGTTGGTATTGTCACAAAATTCATACATGTCCTCAAACATTTGTTTGAAGAACTTTGATCTTGCCACAACAACTACATGGGCGACGAATAATCCAACAATAGTAATGCCCATGTATTTTTGTATCGCAAAATAAAATCCATATTACATCCTTGGAATTTGAGTCTTATGGAAAAGAAGCCGAAAACATGCAAAGTTGTGAACATCCCAAAGAAACATGGGGCAACAATAAACATGCAATGGTAACCCCAAGATCAGACAATTCCAGCAGCAGTATAAAAACCCTCCAAACATTGAAGTGCTGAACTAAGAGGTAAGTCTGTTTTTACTACTTCCAGCAGTGTTTAAGGATTGGCTTTGCCTAGTTAGAAAGAAGCTAATTTACATAGGTGGTCAACCATTGTCAAAGATAACACATTAAACACTAAAACACTCCTCAAAGGACTCTGATAAAATGAATTTAAAAAGGTACGATAAGAGATTAAAAAATTCACCCGTAAAAAGTCTTTGTTCTTATTCAAAGGACTACATTATTATATTTATAACATAATAAACAAAACAATAATAATATCATATACTTTTTTAAGAAAAATCATACCTAAGAAGTTTGCGGTGGAGCCTTAGCATTCACGGCAACCTTACCGTCCTGATTCAACGCCGCGACACCACCTACTGTTGCCGCCGGTGCCATCGCTTGGCATGGTGTTACCGTGTAATAAACCTGTCTTCCTGTCCCATCGTAAGCCACCTGTACATATCTTGACTCAGGAACCCCACCCTTGGGCAGCATAACTGAGGTTGGCACTGCATTGAAAACCGGCTGCTCCCTGTAAACATCCTGAACTACCCGCTGCAACCCGTAGTAAGGCTGGCCGGCGGGTCCCGTCACTTGTCGTAATGTTGGTGGCTGCTGATAAACTCCGGCCGCCGGAATCAGGTAAACCGGTTGGTCAGTTCCTTGGGCCAATGCCATGGCCGTTGCTGGATAACCGGCGGTTGTTACATGTTGCTCCGGGAAATATGGCGTCGGCATTGGCATTGGCGTCGTACCTGATCCTGGAGCTGGTGAAGTGGCGATTTTATCTGGAATTTTGCAGTGATCTTGAGTACTGCCGGTTCTAGGATTAGATTCATCCATTTTCCTTTGTAAAATGCCTAGATCTTGAGTAGCAGCAATGTGCATCCTCTGCAATTCCTGGATCTGTCTCTGGATCTCCGCCGGCGACAACTGGTCCGGTGCCACATTCCGGTCCTCTGGTCCGCATTCCGATCCCGCTGTCACATCCTTCGCAACAACCTCTTGAACAACCGCCGTCCCCGGAGCAGGGACCGAACCCGGCAAATTCACCTTATCCAAACCAAAGAGGAAATCGGGATTGGCAACCGGCACCGCCGAAGCTGGAGGCGAAACGCCATCAATATTCTGAACCTGCAAAGAATTCAATGCGTCAACGAACCACTGCCGCTCAGACTTGGGTTCACTCCCACCAAACCCCGACGCTACAAGCGGTGGACTCAACGGGAAGAAAAACAGCCTCAACCTGGCCGGTTTGGCAGAGCCACGATGCAACCGATCGTTTTCCAACATCATATGACCAAGATCTTCATCATTCGTAACAGTAATCAACGCGTCAAGATCTTCACCAGGAAGTTGATACTTGAAACAAACCTCAGAATCTCCACCGCACAATGAAGATAGCTTAGCTATCATAGCGGAGAACTTGATGTTACGATCAACAGCCAAGATCTTCGTATCTCCGCCGACATAAGCAAGCTGATTATCATGTGATCGCGGCTGGATTTTGCCCCCATAACTGCACAAAAACTTGACCCTATAGTTACCATTATTATTAGCAGTAGCATTGGTTGATGGCGGGTCGTCCCATGACTGGTTTTCGGAGTCGATTTCTCGAGAAATTGGCGAAGATTCACCGGATTCCGGATACGAAGAGTAGGAAAAGTTCTCCATTGGAGGAATTTCAAGAGGTTTCTTTTTGTTGATTTTTTTGGCTTACCCTTTAGGGTTCCATTTCAGAAATGAACGACGGCGGAATTAAGATTTGATTACACTTTAATAACTATGTGGACCCATTGGAGGTTGGGTTGATTGAGAAGGGACATTATTCAAAATCAAAAGCAAATATTTTTAATTCCCATTTTTATCCTATTTTTAAAAATATAAGAATATGCGTGAAAAATTCCACTCATCTCTGTATCATCAAAATCCTCTTCCCTTTTATTCTGCCCCTCATTGTGCCTCACTTATAAACTTTTACTACAGTTTTTTTTTTCCCTAAATTTGGATCACACATGGCCAATGACCAATAATTAACGAGTTCGGAAAAAAACTATAAGTAAATGTTGTCTAAAATAATAAAACCATTGAAGAAAACAAGATTCCTAATATCTCAACTGTACACGCTATCAAATGAAGAAATAGAAAATTTGGACTACTAAAATAACAAACCCATCCTTTATGACAAATTTGAGAGATTAATGGTAAAAGATTTAATCATAAATTTGGTCACTAACATTTACATATTTTGTCAATATGGTCTTAATTGTATTTTTGAGTCTTTTTTAGTTATCAACTTCTATTTCTTTTTTTTTTCAATATGTTTTTTTCTAATAGATGTAATGAATAAATTCAATCTTTCAAATTTTCTTTTCTTTTAAAAAGTTTCCATCTTTTATAAGTTTGTTTACTGAAAAGTTTTTCTACTAAATTAATCTTTTAGATAGTTACATCTATTTTTTAAATTAAGACTTTTTTTGAATTTAATATATTATTTATTTATTTTATTATTTTTCACATATAATTATGGGTTATTTGAGTAAGAGAAAATTAAATAAAACTATGATTCCACGTCATTTCAAACTTTTTCTCCTGATTTTTAGTATTTTTAGTTGAATTTGAATTTTGTTAGGATAAAAAAGCTGAAAATCAAGACGAAAAGCCTGATTTGTCATTCTCCTATTAAAAAGGGATAGAGATGACATGGAATCACAGTTTCATACAATCTCTTCTCTCTAAGTAATAAGTTACATTTCATTAAAAAATATTCAACATATGAAATTCCACATCATCCCCATTATTTTTTTTAATAGTACTTTCATTAAATTTGTTAGAAAAAAACAGATTGAAAAAAAGAACAAAAGTTGGTGGCTAAAAAAGACTCAAAAATACAATTAGGACTATTTTGACAAAACATGTAAACATTAGTGACCAAATTTATCATTAAGCCATTGTAAAATTTAGTACATTTTCTAAAGTAAAAAGAAAGGGAATTGGATTGGTTATAAAAACTATTTGAAGTGGAGTAAAAAAAATTACATTTCTTCAAGATTGAACTCACAACAATGCGGTCCAAAGTAGCTTCAATTTTATTATCTTTAGTTGGGAGCTCTAAAGGTATTCAACAAGAAGTCCATAAATTTTCTTCCCAATTCCCAAATTCTTTTTTATCTTTTAATTCAAATTATTTACAAAAAAAAAAAAATTCCCATTCAATAAATATGTACATTTCTATGAGTTTACAGAATAAAATGTGAAATGAATAAGATGATGTGAGATTTAGTGTGAATAAGCAGTTTAACATGTTTTTGATATTTGACATTAAATAAATGGAAAACTGTAGATAGAAGCTAAAGACTCGAAGGGCACTTATAGATGCACAACAAGAAGATGAGAGATTTTTATTCTTAAATAAGATGATACATATTTAATTTAAAAAAGTGTAGAAATTAAATAAATTTTTTATTTGATTAATAGTGATTTTTTAAAAAATAATTTCACTATTATATTTGTGTTATGTAACGAATGCTTTGTTTGGTTTTGTGTTTGACCAACTCCATAACTTACAAGGTAAAAAGAAAAATTGTAATTATTTTAATAAAATAGTGACGTCTTTAGTCTTTGCCTTTGAATAACTGGCGTTATGGTTATAATAATTAAAAGACAATACTAAAATAATGGGAAGGCGGAGGACAACTAAGAACAGAAGGGCTTTGAACCATATTCCCGGCGGTAATGGCTCCAGCAAATACACCTTTATTCCCTCCCTGTTGCTTTTAAAATGGAAGGATTAAATACAAGATGACCTCATTGTATTTGGAATCATTCACTACTAAATTCATTCTATCCAGGAAATGTGCATGTGTTAGTTAGATTAGGCTGTACTCCAAATTTTCAATATATATATATATATATATGTATGTATGTATGTATGTATGTTTTCTTTTCAACTCAGTTTAAGCGATGTCAGTCCTTTCTAAGAACTCTTAAATTCGACCAGATTCGTCCACTAGTGTTTTACTTCTAAAAATAAGGGTAAACTCATCACTCGAGTTTACCAGCATTTCTCTTTTCAAAATTTATTTCAGAAATTTATTATTTTAATCATTCAATTAAATAAATTGTCAAATTTAATCACTCTTGTTAGATAAATTATTAATTTTAGTCATTCTACCGTTATATGCTTTTGATCACTAGACAAAATGCTGACATGATATTCTTTTTATTAATCTAATAATAAATTTAGCCTTAACACTTTGTATATTTTACCAATTTGTTCCTAATTTTAAAAAAAATCAACAAATTTAACCCTCAATATTTACACATTTTGAGAATTTAATTTAAATTCTAAAAATTCAAAAAGAAAATATTATTTATTATAAATATATATATATATATATATATAACTCTTAACTTGAAATATATTTAATTTGAATAACAACAAATATATATATTAATATCTTATCTTTTTGTATCCATTTATAATAAATTATATATGTTTTTCAAGTTTTTAAAATTATATTTTTTTTGAATTTTTAGAATTTGAACTAAATTGACAAAATGTATAATCATTGAGGGTTAAATTTGTTAATTTTTTAGAATTAGGACCAAATTGACAAAAATGTGCAAAGTGTTAAGGGCTAAGTTTGTTATTATCAATCAAAAGACGGCCACGTCAACATTTTGTCTGGTGACCAAAAACCTTTAACGGTAGAGTGACTAAATTTGACATTATCTAATGGGAGTGACTAAAATTGACAACTTATCTAACTGGAGTGACCAAAAGAGGAACTCGAGTGACTAAATAGGTTGTTTACCCTAAAAAATAGTAAAGGTAAAAGTACCATGGAGGCCATTGATTAGGAGTCAAATTGCATATTAATCTCTTTATTTAAAAAATGGGCAAATTAGTCATTGTACGTTAAATCAAAGAGTAAATTGGTCTTTTCTGTTAATAATTTCATCCATTTTTACTATTAGAAACTGAAGTGGCTGACAAAATAATTGGACAGATACACATGGCATGTCACTAGGCCTGTCCATGGGTTAGGTTACCCGACCCGATCCGAAAGCCCACCTGAAAAAAGTGGGAGGATTTAGGTAAAAATATAGGTCTGAAAAATGGGCTTAGGTAAAAAATAAGGCATATTTAGAAAATGGGCCGGGCCTTGAGTAAGGCTTTTTTGGCCTGAGCCCGACCCGAATATGCAAAAAAAAAAGTTGTTTTTTTAATTGTTTTCTTACTATTTTCTTTTTTTTTTTTCACTATTTTGTTGCCATTTCACTATTATGTTGCTACTATTTTGTTGTTATTGTTTGGATATTATGTAACTCTTGTTTTATTGTTAATTTTGTTACTATTTTAGAGACATTTGCTTGTTAAATTGCACCTATCTTAGTATTATTTAAGTATACATTTTTTTTAATTTATTTTCAATTTGTTAAAAAATATTTATTTTAATGTTTTTAGTATTTTTGATGTATTATATATATTAAAAATTATATAAAAATTAATGCGGGCCGGGCCAAGCCTAGGTTTTAGCATTTTATCCGGGTTGGGCTTGGGCAAAATTTTAGGCCCATTTTCAATTTGTTGGAAAATATTTATTTTAATATTTGTAGTATTTTTGATATATTATATATTTTTTAAAAATTATATAAAAAATTAATACGGGCTAGGCCAAGCCCGGGTTTTAGCATTTTATCCGATTGGCCTTGGCCAAAATTTTAGGTCAATTTTTCGGACCGAGTCTAACAAAGGGACCTAAAATTTTGGTTGGACTTGACCCGACCCATGAACACCTATTCGTGCCACATGTGCCTCATTCTATTTACAAGAATCAATTTTTAATAGTAAAAAATTTTTATTTGCCAATTTTTAATAGGATTAGTTTCCTCTTTAACCTAATTTATAAAGATTAATTTACCAATTTTTTTGAATAGAGAAGACAAAATATAATTTGACTACTAATATAAGGACCTCCATAATAGTTTTACCAAATAATAAAATATTAAAAAATATTTTTATTTTCAATTCAAAATCAACGCAGCTTATTCCAGTAGAAACTGGTGTCATGGCGGCCCTGCCCGCATATCCCGATGGAATATCCAAGTTTTAAAAGATGAAAAAGAGATAATGTGTGATGTTAAGTGGTGATTTGGACTTGGGAATAAACCAATAATTTTAAGCCATCAATGAATATTATGATTATTTGCGTGGGGACAAAACTGATTAATGTATTAACGTTCAAAATTTATCATCATTTGTCGATTCTTAGTTCAAAAGAGAATATGAGTTCGATGATGTTCAACTGTATTATACTTCTATTTAAGGATTAAGAATAAGTTATATATAATTCTAAATTTTATATAAAAAAGGTACAGATATAATCAGAAATTACATTGTTAAAAAAAATTATCATCATTTAACTTGGCCGATCTTGGATTTTACGCAAAACCAAGGCGCACGCCTTGTCAACAATTATAGGAAAAACAATGCGAAATTTGATTCAAATTTCAAGGAGCGGAGAGGCCACCCGCCACTTAGGAAGAGAGCTAATCTTTGATAGGCACATTCAGTTCAATCTTTGACAATAAGTAATCAATAACAGCATTAGATCCTATTTGCATTTCAAAAGTAAGAAATCAAGAGGTTTCGACATTGTCAATTCATCACAAGACAGATTAATTTATCAATGAAATTGTATAATTATTGCCCGTGCGCTTATTTATGAAAAACTCAAGCTTCACCTTTAACATCCAAAATGCTAAGACTTGTTCGATGAGGCTGCATCATCCTTATGCTTGATCATCCCGGAATCGACAAGAATCGGAATCTCTGCAGCAAGCCATGGGGCAAGTCCCAAACACAGTGCATGTGCTATTCCAAACCTAGGACTGCACAAATACAACCATTGGGTAACAGTTCCAGAAAAGAGTGTGCGCTAGATCTGAAGGATAGAATTATTGAATAACTGATATCGATAGAGACGGAGGTTAGCAAAATTCATGCAAGAGTGGGAACGGAGGTGGATAAAGCAATCCCAGTCCCTTCTGCCCCATGTTTAGCTCAAAATTGTCCATATATCTTCCTTAAACTTCATATATAACTTCAGATTCTATTGTTCTTTTAAATCAAAATCAACATAGTTTTGGTGCTACATATTAGACTGCATCAATAAGAACTAACATTTAGATCATTTGCCTGCATAGGACACATATTGAAAAAATCAAGTTTATCAAAGGACAAATCATCTATCCATGTAAGTAAAATGAAAATGTTCCGACGAAGAACACAGACAATGTCATGTAAACTTCCTCTACTTGATCAAAGGTTTCATTTCCATTACCAGTGCCCGACACATTCTTGAATATAGGTACAACGAACATATGATCATCCAAGTATCCTTCAAATACATGAAGAACTTAAATAAAATAAAATAATCCTATGTTCTGACCCAAGTCCAGGCAACATAGAACCGAACATCAAGATTAGTAATTGTACACATTAAGCACACGTCAAATGAAATCTAAAGAGAAGAAAGTATACTTTCTATTTCCCTAGTATCCTTTGATAACGAACATATGATCATCCAAGTATCCTTCAAATACATGAAGAACTTAAATAAAATAAAATAATCATATGTTCCGACCCAAGTCCAGGCAACATAGAACCGAACATCAAGATTAGTAATTGTACACATTAAGCACACGTCAAATGAAATCTAAAGAGAAGAAAGTATACTTTCTATTTCCTTAGTATCCTTTGATACTGAAAAAAATCATGATAGCATGAAATCCAATGAACTATAATTACCAACTCAGAAAAACAAAAAGGAAACCCTAAATTCAGCATACCAATTTTTTGCCCAAAGTGGCTTGAAATGCACGGTCAGACAAATCTTCCCTCCTCTGTACATCTACCAAAAAGGAAAAAAAAATCAGATCAGCAAATCAAGCAATTAGCAGAAGAGAAAAGAAGAATCGAATTTCACCTTCTGAGTCTTGCCATCGAGTTCGGGCAACTCAAGCTCGGGAGCAGTGGCCGGATAAGTAACGGGGATATCAAACTGGAGATCGAATTCGTACTTGAGAAGGTTATGGACGTACCAACACTTGCCGGTCCAACGAGTCCCTTCCGGATTGGCGGCGGATATCCGGAACCAATCGTTGTCGTTGGACTTATTCATCTGCGTGTAGGCGATCAAAGCCTTATACTCCTCCTTCAGCCGCTGAGTCCATGCCGCTCCGTCTCTGGGACCCGCCTTCGTCGTCAGTAGCGGGATCTGTGTTAGCGTCGACTTCGTATTCGGGTCCCAGCCTTCCATTTGCGGGTTTCACCTCTTTTGCAAACCCTAGATAATTTATTCCGGGAATCCGAATTCTGAAGTATCGCTGCTTGTTAAAGGTTCAGTTATTTTTTCCGGGAAAATAAATGTTATTATATCAGATCTATAGATGGAAATTCGATCTTTATTGTGGGAAATAGATACAAACATAATTTAAATGCTGTCCCCATAATTCAATATTAATCCGGTTAAAGATTTTTAATTTCTATATTATAAGTTTAGGGTGCGTGTTAATGGTGCCAAGTTTTCTATGCATCTTTGAAATCGGGATAATTATTATATGATTATTATATTTTGATTTTGTAATTATTGAGTTTATAATGAAATATTTAAAAGTTAAATTGCAGTAATTTAATTTAATTTTGAACTGAGAGAATTATTCCTTAATTAATAGATTTTTTTTTTATCATACAAACTAAATTTAGAGAGATGCTTATTTCAATCATTTTTATTTGTCTTGATTGAATGATAGGACTCAAAGTTAATACATTTTATCTCTTATGCAGCGAAGCGATGATGAGGCTTTCAGTCGACAAATTTCTTGTAATGGGAAGTTTTAAGCACAATTTAGCAAAGGTCCTTGTTGCAACATTCACATAAGTACTAATATTCGGTCAGATTTTAATGGGCATTATAATGACCCAATATCTGTTGGCGCTAGAAAAGTCAATTTCGGTATTTAATTTATTAAGTCGAGTTGTTTGAAAAGTTAATTCGAGAAGGTTATAAGTTAAATACAAGTTTAAGAAATGGAATTAGCTAGAAATTAAAGTGATTAAGTTGCTATAAAATAGTATAGGGACTAAATTGTAAGAATTAAGAAACAAGTAAATAGTAATTGAGAGGCTTAAATGGTATTTAATCAAGGATTAAATGTGTAATTAAACCATTGTTAAAATATTGATAGTGGATTGAAATGATCATGTCTCTTAAATCCCACTAATTATTTCATGAGCTATTATTGACCATTGATTAGAAAATTAAATAAGTATGTAATATAGGCTAATGGGTGAGAGCTCATATCGTCTTTCATGTTAGAAACAAAGAAAGAAAAAGAAGAGAGTTTTACCATTTTTCCTCCGTAGCCGTGACCAATTCTAGCTAATTGGTAAGTTTTCTTTCAAATTTTAGTTGAATTATTAAGTAAAGGTAATTGATAAATCAAGCCCAAGTGTTGAATTAGTTAATTGCTAATATTTGTGTTAGTTACCATTAAAGGAGCCTTAGGATAATATGCTTGAAATTAAGAAGCATATAGTGGAATAAGTTTGTTGTTGTAGTAGATATGTTGATAATTAGATGGGTAACTAAAATGTTGTTAAACTAAGTTGAAAGTTATTGGGTATGTTGTTAGGGATCAAATTGAATAGAATTAAAGCTGTTAAAGATTAATGCTATTGGTTGAAAACTTGGGGCCCCTAATTACTATTTACAAAATTGGATTTTGATTTGATAGAAAGGATTAGGAGATACAAAGTTTTTGGACATTAGTGTCTTAAGGGACCAAATTGAATTAGATGTATTCATGTTTGGTTTTAGTAGCCTTGTGTTTAGATGGTATAATTAACAATGTTTTTGTAACTGTATTATCGAACGTAGTTAAAGACAACACCAAAATGCCAAAGGCAAAAGGGAAGGAAAAGGCGAGTATCGAATAAATATCACAATTTGTGCGAATATAATTCACTGTCAATTTCTTGTTTCGTTCTATATCCATACTTGAAATCTTGCAAAGAATGATATAGTATTGTACTCATATGAATTTTCATATAAATGTTGATACTATGATGATAGTTGATAATGTATATTGTACATAACTAATATGATTTAAACTTATAAGTGTTAGTGATAAAAAATATAATGCCTTGATAATGTGTTTATATATTTGAGTTATGATTTATGATATACTGGTGATTCTATGATGTTGAACATTGATATATGCTAAAATGATATTTAATAATGGTATTGTCCCATTAAATGATGTTAGATGTAGTTCGGTTGTAGTTGTCACCAATATAGTGATTTATTAGTTCCAATTCCTAAAGGGACATGGGCAAATACTAAAAGTTATTGTTGCCAAGCAATCCAGGATGACAAAACACAATAGTTCAAACAAATACTAAAAGCCATCATTATTGGGCAACCTATGATGGTAGAATAAAATAGTCTTAATTCCCAAAGGTTGTGAACTTACTCGTTATATAGATCTGAATATCTGTTCTAATGTTTTTTGTCAGATAATGGGAGCAAAAATGAGTAAGTTATAAAAAGCGATAGGATAATGGGGGCAAAAATGAGTAAGTTATGAAAAGAGATAGTGAAATGACATGTTAGAATCGAATATGATATGGTTGGAATAAGTATTGAATGATGAATCATAAAGATTGAGAAATTGAGATTTATATTAATAAATGATATGTTAATGTACATTACATACATGTGAAAGAAAAGGAAAAAAATAATAGACATAATATCTTGAGGGTGACATGAATCTTTAGTAAATTGGTATGAAAACATGTAATGACGATATACCTTCGTGGTAATTTTTTTAATGTAGAATCTATGATGAAAAGAAAGATTAAAGTAGTGTTACTTATTATAATATAATTGCATATTCGATATTAGTTTAATCTAATTATATATTGAATTTGAATTATATTAGTATAATTAAATGTATAATACTTAGCGTATGATTTTGTTTGTTTCTGTACGTAAATTTATTCAAGTTTTGTTAGATTGAGGATCTCAAAAAGCATCTAGGACTCAACGAGCTATGTTTTTGTTGTCTATATTTGGTCTAAGGCATGTACCTAAGTTGGGTTATATAATTTTATGCTATTGTGGCTATTTTGGTTATTTGGTGTTAGATGTGTCCTAGGGTTAAATTTGGTTACCTAGATTTGATGTCTATATGCATGATTTTACTTATTTGATAATTGGTCCATTTATGCTTAGTAATGATACATGAAATGGTATAATGCTATCTTGTTTGCATGTGTTATGATGTGATAAATGAGTATGTATTGATATGGTGTAGTTTGGGTTTATGTTAAGCAAGTTTTTTAAGTTGGAATTCATGTTGAATGGTTGTGTATTCATGTTGAATTGTTGTGTAGTATAAGAAAATGACCATTTGGTCTCAAGACACTAAGAATAAAAATGACCAAGTTATGTATTATTAAGTTAAGGTCTTGAGATATGTTGAGCATGTATCGAGACATACATCGTTGTGTCTCAAGACAAGTAAACATCGAAGCTAAATTAATAAAACAATAGAAGTAGACAAGATCAATCTGGAGACATGAGGGACCTAGTCTCGAGATTTGTACCCCACTGTCTCGAGACATAGCATCATTGAAACAAAAATACTAAAATAGGGAAAAATTCTGTCTCAAGACACAGACTTGTTGTCTTGAGACACATTGTTGAATTTTGACAATTGAGTTTGGATTCAAGTCTTGACTCTGAGTTTGATTTCGTATAATTTCCATGGCTTGTTGGTTAAGGATCTTTGACATTATTAATGTATGAATATGAATATGATTGATGATTAAATTGATATGAATGATAATCATGAACTATACTTTGTGAATGTTTGTCAAGTTAGCTTGAGTTGCTTTGACGATATAACATGGCATTACACATTCGGATCCGACGACTAGGTCGAATGTGTGGGTGTTTCAAGCATCGAGTGAAGTTAGACTGGTTGAAGAGGCAATTTGGGAATCTCCAACAAAACCCAACATATGTTCAACTAAATTGTCATGCTAAAGCATATTGGCTTTGATTGGAGGTGTGCTGATTCTAGAAAAGTCTTGTAACTTAGTTCATACAATGTATCTCCTAGTGTTATTAAATTTTTAAATAGTTGGTACATATAGTTGAGGCCCTGCCGTTTTAACTTGCCTATACAAGGTGTCGTACAAGGGGTGTAGAGTGGGAAACGATGAGTGAATAACTGTCTTGTGATTTTATAGTCATAGAGGTGGTATCGATTTCTATTCCTTGTTCCTATGCCCTCTAAACCTCTCGATTTTCCTTTTGCTAGAAGGTAAAAGTTAAACTACACCCTAAAACTCGTTACTTTTGAAATGTTTTATGCTTGTACTAAGATTTTATAATTTATTAGGTGGTTCAATGATTCAATAAATTGTGCTCTATGTGGTTGTGGTTGTGTTCATTCACTTTAATTATGATGAAATTTAAGTTTATATATATATATTTTTTTGCAATTTGTATGAATGTTGTACCAATGGCAATTTAATGTCTCTCTCTTATTTATTTTGGTTATGATTAGTTTGAATTTAGTTAGATGTTGCGTTAATTATTAAGTTCTAATAACTGTTTGGTTAAGTGGAAAAATAAAAGGACGGAAGGAGGAGAAAAAGTGGAAAGAATATAAAATTTAAACGTGCTTAGTAGGAAAAAGCAACAAAAAGAAAGAAAACAAGAGAGATGTCTATGAAAACAAGAGAGATGTCTATTTTTCATCCTAATATATAAAAACAAATTATTTTAAATTAGAATTATAAGATGCAAGAAAATGATAGATGTATTTATGTTAGTTCAAAATTATGATTTTCAAATATTTTATTTTCTTTTTTTCTTACCTCAATCTTTATTTCACAGAACTAATTAGAACTTTATAAAGAAAAACGATTCTTAACAAACTTTCTTTTAGTCGAATAAATGAATCGACAACTAATGAATTTTAGTTTTCATCAATTTGAGGATTTTCATCAATTCATCAATCTTTTCTCTTCATCCAATGTGAGATGTTTGTAAAGAGTTAATTAGAGTTTTAATTTATTATTATTTTTATACCATGTGTCAACATTCTATTGGATGTTAAGTAAAAAATTATCCATGTTAGTCAAATATCAATAAAAAAGTATCAATTTAGTTTATCGTTTTCAAATTTATGTATAAATTAGGTCAAAAAAGAATTTAGGTAAAGTTACTAAATTTAGAAACTAACAAAAAAAAAGTATATGTCCTGTGTTTCTATTTTTCTACACTTCAGTCTTCTATCTTTTAGATTTTATTTTTTACCTACCAAATAAAGCTTAAGAAAATATTAAGTTAGACATGATATTATATCCAGATATTATATCGAGATCTAACTTAATTCATGCTAACCTTTATTTAAAATGATTGCAAAACATAGAGTTTGTTGTATTAAAATTAGACGTTAAAGGGGCCAAACACTAGGAAAGATTGTGCATAAATTAACATGCGCTTCAATTATTGTTTATATAATTTGATATTGTAGGTGGATTTATTAAAATACGCTGAAAACTTTTTAAATTTTAGTATTTATGTAGATGTTGTTTTTAAGAGAGAAAAAAGAAATACGTCTTACAAGGAACATTTTTATCTATGTGGTATTGAAAATATGTTCTGTAGGATGCGTTTTCGTTTTGTTAAATTTTTTTTCACTCTGTAATAGTTTTAGTATTGATGATTATATAATTTATATGCGAAAAAAATAATTTTAATAAAGTAAAAACTCATCTTACAAGATATGTTTTCATTATCATATTAATGAAAACGTGTTTTGTAGGACGTGTTTTTCTTTCTCTCTCTAAAAATAACATATATCAATAAATTTAAAAAAATATATAATTCTCAAATTAAAAAAAATATCAGCATATAAACCGCCCTAATATTGTAAGGCTAAATAAAGTAATTGAGATTTTATTTGAAAATCAGTAATCAGTAATTGAGATTTTTTATAATTTCAAAATAATTAGTTTTAACTGTAATAGCAATTAAATTTGAAATTTGAAGTGTTAAAATTTTAAAAATAAAATAGAAAAATTAAATTTTAAATATATAATTAGTAATTGTTTTTGGTATTAATCATAATCAAATTTAAATAAAATTTTTCAACAATAATAAATTCAAGATTCAAACTTTATAAAAATAATTAGATAGAAATCAGCTACCACAATTTCTAATCACTTGTTCATAAAACACCGGACAGTGGTTTAATTTTTAATTCATAAAGAAATATCATTACAATAATACTAATCTAATTAAATAATTAAATTTGCAGTTAAGTATGTTAGACTAATGGTAGTTTTTTTTTTTTTTTTTCAACTTTATTTATTGGAGTAAATTCAGTAATTAATTTTTTATATTTTATATACTTAAAAAGAGATTATTAAACACGAATTTAAAAGCTACTTACCGATTAATATCACGAATTAAGCTGGCTTTAAATTCGATGGAACTCAATTTAGCTTCAAAGCTTGGATTTTAATTCTCTCCACCTCATCTTCCTTTTTGCCTTTTACTTGTCAGAATCCTATTACGTACCTGATGGGGCATCGCTGATTCTTAGTGTCGATCATTGACTTAGCGGGACGACTTTGGAGATAATTGGAAGCCGACCAGACCTGAACCTTGGTCTCCACAATGTTTACTCGGTAAGCAAATTAATGTGAAAGCTCGATCCTGTTCTTGTCTGTTAATTAAATGTTCGCCGGCATGGCAAACGCCTGTTTTGGCCGGCAATTTTCTCTCTCTTTATGTCTGCTGTTGTGTTTCAGCTTACTACTACTTTGTTGCGTAAAATGTGATGATGAACTTCAAATATTGTTGAACCTGAAATCGGCTTTCAATGAATCAAGTAGCATTGCTCTTGATTCATGGAATGCTACCGCCGGTTCTGTTTGCAGCTTCGAAGGAATCACTTGCAACGCAGAGGAGTCGGTTAAGGAAATCGAGCTTTCAAATCAGAACCTCATGGGTGCCCTTCCTTTGAATTTAATATGCCAGCTTCAATCATTGGATAAGCTTTCCTTGCGGTACAATTTATTAGAGAATTTTACCGGTGAAGAATTGAGTAATTGTGTTAATCTTCAATATTTAGATCTTGGAAACAATGTTTTTGAGGGCCCATTTCCAGATCAGATTCTGGAGCTAAAGAAACTGAATTTTCTTGATTTGGGGTATTGCGGAATTAAAGGCAGGATTCCTCGAGCAATTGGAAATCTCACTGAGCTTACTGATTTACAGCTTCAAAACAATGGTTTATCTGGAAAAATTCCAGTGGAGATTGGAAAGCTTCACAAACTCCGGCGGCTTCAGCTTAACGATAATCGGTTACAAGGAAAACTTCCGGTTGGATTGAGAAATCTGACAAAACTTGAATACTTGGATGTCTCAAGGAACCAACTCGAAGGAGATATCTCACTATTGAGGTACTTGACCAACATGGTAAGCCTACAACTCACTGCGAACCTGTTTACAGGCATAGTTCCGGCCGGAATATGGGGATTACCTAAAATGGTTACCATTGACATTACTTACAATCAATTTGAAGGTCCAATTACATCTGATATAAAAAATGCAAAAGAAATTAGGAGACTGTCAACAAGAGGGAATCAGTTAGCAGGTGAGTTGCCAGAAGAGATTTCAGAAGCTACATCTTTGGAGATAATTGAGCTATGCTGGAATCAGTTTTCGGGGAAAATCCCTCGTGGAATTGGGGAACTGAAAAGATTCAGCAGCCTTGAATTGCAATATAACGGGTTATCTGGTTCTATACCGGAGTCGTTACGTTCTTGTCTTTCTATCACTGTCATAAACATGGCTCGTATCATCTTGCAGGGAAAATCCCTCGTGGAATTGGGGAACTGAAAAGATTGAGCAGCCTTGAATTGCAATATAACAGGTTTTCTGGTTCTATACCTTCGTCTTTAGGATCTTCGCCTTTATTGGACATTCTGGATTTGTCTCAAAATGAACTTTCCGGTAACATTCCAAAGAGTTTGTCGTCTCACAGTTGGAGAGTTCTTTATCTATCCAATAATCGGTTAAGTGGTCCTATACCACCGTCTCTTGTCACTGCAGAATCTGAGCGTAATTTCGGAGGAAACCCTGGCCTCTGTAGTTCAATTATCAAATCTTTCAGGCAATGTCCACCAGACTCTGGCATGTCTAAAGACGTACGTACGCTTATAACTTGTTTGGCTCTTGGTGGTGCAACCATCTTGCTAGGTTCAATCGGGTGCTTCTTATAAAGATCATGGCCATTGTTTGAAGGAAAAATCATGGGAAGTCAAGTCCTTCCATAGGTTAACTTTCACTGAAAATGAGATTTTGGATTCCTTACAGCAACAGAATCTGATTGGAAGAGGAGGGTCTGGGAATGTTTATAAAGCAACACTTTCTAATGGTTTAGACCTCGCTGTGAAACACATATGGCTTACAGATTCTCATGCCAGCCGAAGGAGCCAGAACAGTAAACCAATCCAAAGCAAACGTGACAGTAAAGCAAAGGAATTCGACACAGAGGTGCGGACATTGAGCTCAATAAGACATGTCAATGTGGTAAAGCTTTACTGCAGCATGACGAGCCAAGACTCAAGCTTGTTAGTGTACGAGTACTTGCCGAATGGGAGCTTGTGGGATCGGTTGCATACGTGTAGGGAAACGGAGCTTGATTGGGATACCAGATATCATATTGCAGTTGGGGCAGCTAAGGGACTGGAGTACCTTCATCATGGATGCGAAAGGTCAGTGATCCATCGGGATATCAAATCAAGTAACATATTGCTGGATGAGTTTTTGAAGCCTAGGATTGCTGATTTTGGACTCGCCAAGATGGTTCAGGCCAATGGTGGTCAAGACTCGACCCATGTCATTGTAGGCACCCATGGCTACATAGCTCCTCGTAACTTACTTTCTTGCTGTTTAGGAGATTATTTGACAGATTCTGTTAGTTAATAAAATTAATGGTAAATTCTGTAGAATATTGCTACACCTAAAAAGTAAACGAGACGAGCGATGTGTACAGCTTTGGGGTCGTATTAATGGAGCTAGTGATTGGAAAAAGACCAACTGAGCCAGAATATGGTGACGATAAGGACATTGTGACTTGGGTCTTGAGTAAAACGAAGGACAAAGCCAGTGTTTTGAGCATAATAGACCCAAGAATTGCAGATGCTTCGAAAGAATACGCTACCAAGGTGTTGAAAATAGCCATTTTCTGCACCAACACGCTGGCGGCACTTAGACCCACCATGAGAACCGTGGTTCAGATGTTGGAAGCGGCAGAACCGCGCCAACTGGTCACCGTTGCTATCGGTTAGGACTGAATAAAAGGAAAGAAGAATAAAGATTGTGATGAAAAAGTTCAGTCTACAATCACGAACAACCTTGTAATATTGTAACATCTTTGGTTTTAGCACAAACAGTTCAGTAATTGAAGTATTAGCCAGAGCCTGTAAGCTGTTATGCTTTAGTGATGTTTGAATTTAGCACAAATAGTATCTCCAACTCCAAGAAAATTTTATAGGTTTAAATTACTTTTTGATTATTAAACTTTATAATCATTAATATTATCAATTTATTTCATTTTAGTCCTTAAAGCTACTTTCATTGCCCATTGATAAATCAATTAGGGACTTCAAATGGATAAATATTAATAAGTACTACAATAAAATAGTATGGCACAACTGGTTTCTTGCATTATAAAATATGGAGTAATATTTGATAAAGAAGGAATCTGTAAAGGCTAGAATGAATTTTGAATCAGTTAATGGACTTTAGGGTCAAGAAAAGAAGAGTCCCAGACTTTAGCCCATTCAGACAGGATTTTCGATTGCTAGTTGCTTGACACAAACAAAGCCATCAATTATGTGGCACAATAATCACTCAAAAAAAAAATTATGTACCTAAATATTTCCACATTTTGAGACTTTATGAAAAGATAATTACAATTTAACGTGTATTTTCTTTTATTTTAAGTATTTGAAGGACTTATGAATAAAAATAAACATTAAATAAAAAAATTATAAAAATAGAAATAAAATATCTAATTAACAATTTTATTATCTAAACCTGAATAGTTGATAATAATGAATTTACGCCCTTCAAATCGAATCACATTATATAATGTATATCTATATATAGAATATCGAAATTCATCATTAATCAAAATATATTTTATATTAAATTATAAATTTGTTCATTCAACTTTAATTAAGTTAACATTATTATTATTTTTTAAGTTCTGAGAATTATCTATAATCCCTTATCAACCAATAAATAAGGAGATAATACGTTTCAGCGCACAGAAACCCACGTCTTCTTGTATTGACAATAATACCTATACCAATCAAATTAAGCCTCAATCAATTTATCATTTAAATTTATTAAATACATAAGTTTTATTATTTAAGTAATAATCCAAACTAAATCCATCTAGTTAAATTTGAATTGAAAAAATAACTTTGACTAATGAATATGTGAAAAAGACTAACATACAATAATGAAAAAAAAATTCAACTATTACACTTTATTCAAATAACCATTATTTCTTTTTTTTTTTTAATCAAATAGGCTTCTATGTTGTTTGAATTTTTCATAGAAAACATTGATTTTAACTAAAAGTAAAAGTACTTCAATTTTTTAAACCAATCAGCATTTCATGCTTAAAAACTAATGTGGTAGAATGAATTTTACTGATTTTGGTTGATAAAAAATATTAGTTCCCTTTAGTTTTACATATCTCACAATCTTATTGGTTATAAGATATTTAATCTAAACTTCTAACTATGTGACTAAAACTATTTTAACTAATCAAATTTTTTTTAAAAAAAAATGAATTTAAATATTGATAATTTAGCTAATTGAGTCTTAGTTCAATTTGTATCGGTATTGTTGCAAGTACAAGAGGACGTGATTTGAGTGCGTTGAAATGCATTATCTTCTTATTTAAATGTTGAGGAAAGTCTATAGATAATTTTAGATATCATATCAAAAAATAAAAAATAAAAATCTTGATACTATACTCATATGAAAAGAAGTAAATTAAAAAATAAAAATGCATGAAAAGGTTTTATCACATTAATGGGGAACATTTATGAAGTTAAATATGTAATAAAGAAAATGATAATAAAAAAAGTTGACAAATTAGGGCAAACCAAACCCTAGTGTACACATGGAGAAAACGATAATGGTTGGAAAACTGAGAAAAGAATTGACCTTCCAACAGAATAATTCTTATTCTCCCTTCATTATCAACAGGATATGATTATAGAAATAACATGAGATTTTGTGGTTAGAAGTAGAACTCATCAAAATTCAAATGGATGTCTATTTCAACACTAAAGCAATGATATTTTTGTTTTCAGTTGTTGTTTACATATCCGCGAATTCATTAAATCCTCAAATAAAGCCATTTAAAATTTAATTCAATTAATTTATGTAACAATTTTATAACCTCCAACTTTTTAAAATTAAATCCCAGCTTATGTTAATATTTAAATTACGTAATTTTTTTATCTAAAATAAGTAAGTAATTATTTGATAAACAATAAGAGTTAACATTGTAGGAAATGTTTATTTATTTTTATTTTATTTTTACCATATCTTATCAAACACGGTCACACCTTTATGGAATATAAAAAAAAAATCATAAATCGTGTGAGATAATTTTCCAAAATAAATAGGGAAATATACTAAAAAGCCTTTAAACTATTATATCTTGTTTAAATAGGTCTTGTAATTAAATAAATTCTTAATTTGTAATTTTTACTTATGAAAACAAAAAATTTTGAAATTTTAAATTATTCTGTATTTTGTATTGATTTGAATTTGATGAGAATAGTTTATTAAATAAAAATAAAATAATATTTTCTGAAAGTAAAATAAAAATAATATTTTAAAATTTCTTAAAACTGCTCATATGTAACACACTTAACCACTCTTTTAAATTTTATGTTATTGTTAAAATTGTGTAGAATTTCTATTGCATCTACAAGAAATCAATAAGAGCTCGAAATCCAAAATAAATTTAGTTTAACACTAAAATCAAAGGCTTTTATGAGTAAAAATAATAGGATATGGATTTATTTAATTACAAAAACTAAAGTATCTACACTATTATTTAAGATTTTAATTGAGTTGGTATCATGAGTTAACCGAACACCAATTTGGTTAGAAAAATTATCAAAATGCCCTTCTGTAATTAAAACATTCAATTGCATTAATAAAGCCTTCAATTTACAATTTAGTTGAAGTTTTATTTTGATATTTTTATACATTTTAATTTTATTATGTAGACTTTGTTACCTCCATCAATTGTAGATATCTATACTATTTATAAAGCTATTCACTGAGTTGGTGTCATCCATCAACCAAGTCCTAACTCAATTGGAAATTACCAAAAAGATATTTTATTTGCAAAGTAAGTTTTATTATATGTGGGTATTTTTGACTTTTTTCATTTGTATAAATTAATAAAAATTTGTCCATAATGAGATTTAAACCAAAAATACCATGCATATAAAATAACTTCATTTGCCATTTGATCTAAAGCAATTTTTAACTTTTATACTTGTTATATAAATTTCTATAAATTTGTGTATATCTATACTATTTATTAAGTGGTTTACCCCTCCCGTAATTAAAATAAGTTATATTATTCGAGGGTAATATGGTCTTTTTTTTTTAAACAAATGAATAAAAATACATATGTTGGGATTTGAACCTGGACTAATTGGGTTAGAAAAACCTTTAATTTACCACTCAATTAAATGTTTTTGTTAATATTTTTATACATTTTAATTTTTATTATGCATATTTTATTACTTCTATCAATCGTGTATATATATTAATGTATTTGATTGAGTTGGTATCATAAGTTAACTCGACACCAACTCAAGATTGATGATAACACTATGATAAATAATTTTAATATATCTTTTCTTTTTCCATTTTAACTTTGTAAATATTTATTATGTTATTATTATTAATTAGTTTCAAACCATACGTTTTGATAATTTATTGTATGTTATTTTTAAGCGCACATTTGTATCCTAAATTTGTGATTTCCACACGCATATGCGCGTGATAGGATTTCTAGTATTAATAATATTGTTAATTGAGTTGGTGTCATAAATTATCTCAACACCAACTCAAGATTGATGACAAAACAATGATAAACCATTGTATCCATTTAATATTTGTAATCTTATATATTTTTATGCTAAAATTTCATTTTACTCACAATTTAATTTAATTTTTCATTTAAATATCATAAATTTGTGGTTTCCATATATACACGTGTGATAAAAATTTTAGTAGTAATTTAAAGGTTTTTAAAAATATATTAGCCAAATAAATATGATAAATGAAAAGGGAAAAAAGATAAAAAAAGATAAAAAAAAAAAGAAAAAGAGCAGATAATGAGGAATTAGCAAGTAAGGGTAGCAGCAAAATAGGAGATGCCAAATCAACACCAAATATTTTTTAAGAGAAGTGGGCATCTTTTACTTAGCTATTCATCATTGAGCACATCTACTACTATATCCAACAATCAGATTCCCCATTTCCCCATCACATAACATTACAACTTCAATAACCCATTTAATGAAAAAAATTATTTATTTATTTTTTTAAAAATACCTTTAAAGAAATCACTATCCATCCATTTAATGGATATCTATATGCACAAAAATAAATATTATTTATTTAGTATAAATTTTAAGCTAATATTGTACACTTTTAATATACTATTTATGCAAAATAGGGGGAAAAAACAGTGCGTTAATTGTGGCTTGGATTCAAATATTCAATAGGTGATATGCATTAGAATTAAAAGTATCCAAATTGTTTATATCTTACTTCCCTTTTTAATGTATATTATTATAATCAATTTTGACACACGTGGTGGAAGGCCTATGTCCCAACTTAGATGCCAACATTCCATTGGCTCATCAACGTCAATCAAAAAAATTTCTTTTTCACAACAAATGATTCTTTGTGGGTGGAAATGTTGGTAATTTCCCATATTATTGATTGTCTAATTTTATATTGTTTAGAATAGTTTAAAATAAATAATATAAAATAACATATTATTCATGAATCAACAAAAGCTAACTATTAGGTCTATTGAATTAACTTATTTTGGCTTGTCAAAAAATTAAACTTACAAATCCCTTTACTCTTCCTAATGAGAAATTATTTTATGGAATTTTTTTGTCACATTAGTTATGGTCTTTTTTTCAATTATTTAATAATATTTCATTAATTTTTTTGATGTCATTAACAAATAATTTTGATAATTCTTTTACGTTGAACCCTGACCTTGAACTTTAAACTCAAACACCAAACTTGAACCCTAAACCAAACTCCAAACCTCAAACCACAAACCCAAACCATGAACCTTAAATCCTAAACTCTAAATCACAAACCTTTAACCCCGAACCCAAACCCTTAGGGTTCGAGGTTCGAGTTTGAGTTCGAAGTTCATGATTTATGATTCGAGTTTGAGGTTTAGGGTTTGAGAATCGAGTTCAAGTTTTGGAGTTTGAGATTCAAAGTTTGAAACTTAGGGTTTGGGTTTAGATTTTGGGGTTCAAGGTTAGGGTTTTAGGTTCACTATTTAGGGTTTTGGGTTCGAGGTTCAGGATAAAAAGATGATCAAAATTATGTGTCAATAACATTGAAAAAATTACGGAAATATCATTAAATAATTGGAAAGGGACATGAATGATATGGTGAGAATGGTTCATAAAAATAATTTCTGCTTAATTTAGAATTTAGACATTCTATTTTTATTTTTAAGAATTTAGTTATTTTACTTTCTATATTTCAAAATTAAAGCCCAATGGTTAACTCATAAAATAATTTCTCTTTAGTAATTTAGAATTTTGACCCTCTATTTTTAATTTTAAGAATTTAATTATTTTACTTTTAAATTTAAAATTTTAATTATATTAAATTCATTAGTTTGACATACTATTCACTTGATAATTATGCAATAAAAAAATTGACATAATATAATACTCACTTAATAATTATATAAGCAATTTAACTTTTAAAGAAAAATTTTAAACAGAAGAGAGACACAAGGATAAAAATCCATTAATTTGCATTACATTAAATTTTCAGATTCAATTTTCATGCACACAAGCTTACTCTTTTCACTAGTTCTTACAAAATTAATAGATTATTACGATTTATAAAGAAAAGGTAAATAATTTAATTAAATGATATGAGATAGGTTGTTTTAAAATCCCCTACGTATACAGACACAGGGACCCATAAAAATAAATTGTACATATGTATATTATTGCACCAAGTACAGCATGGGGGAATCATTATGTAATGCCAGAAATGTAATTTGCTTTTATTACAAAAATGCATATCCCAAACATTGTAACCATGGTCATGCTTATATATAATATATCATACTGATGTGGGTGGCAATATTGGTAACATCACCTGCAGCTTGTACAACATCGCTATTGCAAGGATCGGATACTAGTATTTGTTTAACATAGATTTATTTAATTTTTAAAATTTTTTTTATGTATTTAAAGAAATTCTGAAACCGTCTATATTCAAATATGTATTCACAAAAAAGTATAAAACATAAATTTGAAGGGTCAAATTAACATTAGGCCATGACCATCCAAGGGAAAGCAGGAGTGATCACATCAAGAGGGGCCACATGCAATGCTCAGGGTTGGGTTGCTGATTATTCTAATATCTCATCTGTATAAAGTAGAAATATTCTATGTTTACTCTTTATTTCTTAAGAAAAAAATATTTATATTTAACATTTATAGTTAATATATATTTAGATATAAATATAAAATTTAATTTTTTAAATATATATTCATTTTTAATACATATTAAATTCAATACTTACACTAAAATCGGTTCAAAGGATATTATTCCTCTACACGAGCTAGTGGATTATATACATAGAAAAGAAAGCCACTTTATGCAAAAGATATGCACAGTACACACCTCATTCTTATCTCTCTCAATGCAACAGCTTAAAGCCTGCTTTTTCCTTCATCATTGAGGCTCATTACTACTGCATCCATTGATCCCTTCAATCATCTCATTTATGTACTCTCTTCCCCTTCTCTGCAACAGCCACCTTAACTGCCACTTCTTTTCCTATCAAATGGCACCCAAAGCTATTTTTCTCCTTCTAGTCTTACTTAGCTTCATGTTTTGTTCTTCTCAAGTTATAACAGATGATCATCAGTTTAAGTTCTTCAACGCCATGAAAGCTTCTCTATCAGGAAAGGCCTTATCTGATTGGGACATGAGAGGGAATAGTTACTGCAATTTCACTGGAGTTACCTGCAATGATAAAGGGTACGTTGAACGCATTAACCTCTCAGGCTGGTCACTCTTCGGAGATTTTCCAGCCGACGTGTGCTCGTATCTGCCGGCTTTGCGGGTTCTTGATATCAGCCGCAACAATCTCCATGGGAACTTTCTCAACAGTGTTGTCAACTGTTCTCTCTTGGAAGAGTTCAATATAAGTTCTGTTTCATTAAGGGCAACACTTCCTGATTTCTTCAGAATGACATCGTTACGTGTTCTTGATTTGTCATACAATTACTTTCGAGGCGAGTTTCCCATGTCGATAACTAACCTTACCAATCTTGAAGAGCTCTACTTCAATGAAGTTGATGAAATGAACTTATGGCAACTTCCAGAGAACATCTCAAGCCTGACAAAACTCAGAGTTATGGTCTTAACGACATGCAGGTTGTATGGTCCGATCCCAAGATCGATAGGAAACATGACCTCACTTGTTGATCTTGAATTGAGTGGGAATTTCCTTTCAGGTGAGATTCCAAAGGAGCTTGGTTTGCTTAAGAACTTGGAACAGCTTGAACTTTATTACAATCAGCACCTATCGGGGACAATACCTGAAGAACTGGGAAACCTGACAAAGCTCGGAGACTTGGACATGTCGGTCAACATGTTGACTGGATCCATTCCAGATTCTATATGTCGACTTCCCAACCTTCGAGTTCTTCAACTTTATAACAACAGTCTTACAGGAGAAATCCCTGGCGTTATTGCAGATTCCACAAGATTGACCCTCCTTTCACTCTATGGAAATTTCCTTTCGGGGGAACTTCCACAAAACATGGGGAAGACGTCACCATTGATTGTTCTTGACTTGTCTGAAAACAACTTTTCAGGTCCATTGCCAGCTGAGATTTGTCAAGGAGGCAAATTGCTGTATTTGCTTGTCTTAGCTAACAAGTTTTCTGGGAAGTTGCCTGAAAGTTATGCAAACTGTAAGTCTCTTATTCGGTTTCGAGTTAGTAATAATCGTTTGGAGGGTTCAATACCAGAAGGAATTCTAGGCCTCCCTCATGCTTCAATCATTGACTTGGGTGACAATGATTTTACTGGTCCTTTTCCAAGTTCAATTGAAAATGCTAGGAACTTATCTGAACTGTTCTTGCAGAACAATAAGTTGTCTGGTTATTTGCCTCCTGAAATCTCTAGAGCTATTAATCTGGTGAAGCTTGATCTCAGTAACAATCTCCTGTCTGGTTCAATACCTTCAGAGATTGGCAATTTGAGGAATCTCAATTTACTTATGTTGCAAGGTAACAAGTTTGGTTCCTCAATCCCCACTTCACTTTCTTTACTGAAATCACTCAATGTTCTTGATCTTTCAAACAATCGTTTGACTGGGAAAATCCCAGAGAGTCTCAGTGATTTGTTGCCAAATTCCATCAACTTTTCAAACAATCAACTTTCTGGACCAATCCCTCTTTCATTGATTAAAGGAGGGTTGGCTGAAAGCTTTTCAGGCAATCCAGGTCTTTGTGTTCCAGTCCATGTCCAAAATTTCCCCATATGTCCACAGATTTACAACCAAAAGAAGGTAAATTCAATGTGGGCAATCATAGTTGCAGCCATTTTCATCACCATTGGAACTCTCCTGTTTCTTAAACGACGTTTAAGTAAACAGAGAGCTGTAATAGAACATGATGAGACCTTATCTTCATCATTCTTTTCATGTGATATGAAGAGTTTCCATAGAATATGTTTTGACCAACATGAGATCCTTGGAGCAATGGTTGACAAGAACATTGTGGGGCATGGAGGATCTGGCACAGTTTACAGAATTGAATTGAAAAGTGGAGAGGTTGTTGCTGTGAAGAAACTATGGAGTAAGACGGCCAAAGATTCATTTTCAGAAGATCAGATGGTTTTTAACAAAGGAATGAAGACTGAAGTTGAGACACTTGGAAGCATAAGGCATAAGAACATAGTCAAACTATATAGTTACTTCTCAAGTTTTGATTGTAACCTGTTGGTTTATGAGTTTATGCCCAATGGGAACCTCTGGGATGCTCTTCACAAAGGATGGCTCTTTCTTGACTGGCCTACTAGACATCAGATTGCCCTTGGGGTGGCTCATGGCTTGGCTTATCTTCACCATGATTTGATGCCACCTATTATTCACAGAGATATCAAGTCAACAAATATCCTACTGGATGCTAATTATCAACCCAAAGTTGCAGATTTTGGAATAGCCAAGGTTTTGCAAGCAAGAGGGAAAGATTCTACCAATACTGTCATTGCAGGCACCTATGGTTACTTGGCACCTGGTAATATTCTGATTCAACTTCACTTCATTTAAGATATTATAATTTACGTTACAAACGCAGCTTTATATATATATTTGTTTTTACTTTGAGTTTACATGTTGAGACCAATATATTTCATTTATTTTAAGCATTCACATACATTATTTATGTTTGATGTATATTTGCGGATTAATACGAGGATATAATCCTCCAAGGACCCTCAAAAACTATGAAAATCTTGGAGGTTCCCTGGAAGATGATATCCGATATCAAGTCTAAGAGTAACATAGGTTTCCATTTTAATGTCGCCAATATAGGGTGGATTCTGACTAATTTATCCAATAGAGATCCTAAATATATATATATATATATATATATATATTAATTTATAGTTCACCTTACACTCGAATATGGATGTACTTATTAAAAATAGATTAATTATTATTTTTTTAAATTTTCATGTATTTGAAGAGTTTTTAAAAAGTCATATCTACATATTTGACATGGAATCTAGTTTTTAGTTTACTCAAACTGATTGACTAAAATCTAAATGATGACTTTTGACAGAATATGCATATTCAAATAAAGCAACAACAAAGTGTGATGTATACAGCTATGGAGTGGTGTTGATGGAACTAATAACTGGTAAAAAACCAGTAGAGTCAGATTTTGGAGAGAACAAGAACATTGTTTACTGGGTTTCAACGAAACTGGATACAAAGGAAGGTGTAATGGAGGCCTTAGACAAGAGTTTGTCTACTTCATTTAAGGATGAAATGATTCAGGTTCTAAGAATCGCCATGCGTTGTACATGCAAGAACCCATCCCAACGTCCAACAATGAACGAGGTTGTTCAACTGTTGATCGAAGCTGACCCATGCAGATTAGGTTCTTGCAAGTTATCAACAAATAAGATCAAAGATGCATCAAATGTCACAAAAATAAAGAACCAACCAGATGTATGATCAAGATCAACGGGGTATGATGAAGTTCTTTTAGGTGAATTAACATAGGTTCTATATAACAGTAGGGTCTCCTAAAGTATTATTGAAAGACCAGTGATAAATGGTTTGTAGGTTCTCCTTTCTTTTTTTATTTTGTTTTTAGTTTTACTTTTAGCTCTTGTAAGAACCTAAGGAATTTAATCAGTATAACTGCTTTATGATATCGCTTAGCATTAGCATCTGTATTAAATCATTGTATAGCTTTTGATAGCTTTGTTTTCCTCTTTTTTTTGGCGTGAGAGTTATCTAGAGAAAGGAACACTTCAAAAAAGGAAAGCAAAGTGTGAAGGGTACAGGAAGATGTGATTTGTAAGAGGCTTTCTTTTCTTACTTAGAAGTGGGTTCTGATTCTATTTATAAGTGTAATAGTATATTATTCTGACTTAGATATGAGTATAAAATATATAAGTATGTGTTTCATAAATATATTCAAAAATTTTAAAGGTTTTCTTTGTATCCCATGTCCATTTCTGAACAATACTGAATACTAATGTTAAATATAAATACTTCAAACAAAATAAAACACTAAAGTAATATAGATGCAAATTATCCATCGAGAGAAAGTTGAATTCACTTATTGATTAAAAGCATCTTTGTCCCTACAATTAAGTAAGGGACAGACAAGAAAGCACAAGCTTATATATTGCTTTTTTCCTGTTTCAGATATTCTTTTCAAGTTTTCATTATTCGGTTGAAGTAAATATAATGCATTGGGGTTCCCATGGTTGATTCACTGTAAATAGTGAGCCATGAAAATCCACTCACAGGTTAAAAGTACCCTTGGGTTGTTAAAGCTATTTTTATGGAGAAACCTTCATTTATAAATATTCTTATATAACATTCAAATAAAATACTTCATAAGAAATAAATAATTAAAAGTTTGAAAATAGTTTCCTAACTTTAATTATTATTTTTTGAAGTACTCTTATTTGATTTCTGTGTCTAACATATATCCCAACATAAACATGGAAATCATGTAAAGTAACATAAACTAAACACGCTAAAATCATCATGGAAGTAATAATATACAGCTATAGTAACTAGATCATGACCTAGACATCATTGAGTGTTATTTGCATCAATGAATGCCAAAATACTTGTGCGTATACTTGGCAGTTGAATTGTGTTGTTATCAACTTTGTGAGTGGTTTCAGGGACCCAAAGAAGAATAAGATTCATTGGAGAAAAAAAATATGTTTTCTTTTGAGCATGGTGGAGAGTCCATATAGAAAAGTTGAAAGCAATGATCAATGAAATTGTTTTTAAACAAAAAGACAAGGTATATGAAAGCAAGCTTGGCCATTTTAATCAGAAGAAAATAAAAAAAAAGAAAAAGGGAAAAAAAGAAGAAGAAAGCTTAAGGATGATATATGAAGCTGCTTTCCAAGAAAGATATGTCCTCTCCTTGAATGCAAATTAACAAACAGTAGGCATTCAAAACAGTGCACATATTCATTCAAATAAATCATCCTCTGAAGTCAAAACTACATGAATTCTTGTCACAAGTACGGTTTCTATAAGGGTTTTAGCACACAAAAAAAGGGGGAAAAACATACCTAATGATGACACTTTCACTGAATCACATACCAGAAAGTAGGAGACAACGCCTGTTTTTCACAATGATGGATTGCTGATTTAGTTACCACTCTGTGTATGAAATGACAAATCAGAGGGAGTAAAATCGTAGGTGTGGGCTAAACAATAAGATAAAAAAGGTCGATAATGATGGGAGCAACTGATTGAAACACACAAAAAATGGCACTAACGACAAAAAAGAAAACCTGAGCTAGTACGTATCTGACATAGTGTAATGAGTGTGCCCGATGGTGTTAGACTGGTGGCTCAACCCTGTTGAAGTGGTATTAACAGGGTTAGGCACTTTAATAATAAAGTTCACATTTGAATGCTTCGGTATCTGATCCAGGTAATTGGAACCGGGTGCACTCACCAAAAAAAAAAAAAAAAAAAAAGACGAGAAAAGACAAAGAAAATCTGGGTTATGGGGGAGACTTGGTTTTTTTTTTTTCCCCTTATGTTCGTAATTTTGATAATTTAATAATTCTTGTTATATAAATTTTGAGACAGTTTTATTTTAATTACAGTTAGAAGAGATAAAAAAATATTTGAGAAGATATTAACAAAAATAGTAGACTTAAAAAATAAATTAAAAAGTAAAAATTTAGCTCTAAATTAAAATATGAACCATTTTGAGCTCTTTAGAATAATTTAATCCTGTCTTTTTAAATTTAAAAAGGTATATGGACTAACATAAACAAACTTGATTGAACTATGATTAAGAAAATTTTATATGATATCCTAGTAATGCATCCATGGCAGTGGAACTGGGTGCAAAGAAAAGCAAATATGAGTTTTTTATTAAACTACGAAGAAAAACGAGTTTATTGAAATATATATAATTGTTTATTTTTTTAATTTTTAATATATTTATCCGAGCGAATCCAATAACTAATCTTTTTTATTCTATAGGCCTATTAAGGAAGTAGATGTTGTTTACGAGTTTTAAAACTATTTCGTACTTACAGCAATAATCAAACCCTCGATCACTTATTAAAGTAAGAGAGACCATTGACATCTCACCTAATTTTTGTGGCTATATAACGGTATATTTTAACATGTTGACTTAAAAAATAAAACAAAAGGGTTATTTAAGTTTATACTCGAGATTTGATGTAAATGACAACTTAAGCAAAGTAAATGGTTGACAATTGATAATAACTTAAAGATTTTTATTATATATTTTTTAGATAATTTATGTGTTTATATTTTGTATTATTTTTTCATATGATGTTTTAATCTTTTATCTTAAGCCAAAATCAGAGCGGAGAGAAGTAAACAGCAGACAAGAACCTTGGGTCGGACAAATCAAACGAGATTCATTTTATTGGGTGTTTTTGGATAACAACAGTTTTACACAAGTTAAAGGCCAAACATAATTCATAAAATTGTGGCCCAAGCTTAAGTTCCAAACAAATTTAATAGCATTTTTTTAGGTTTAATGATAAATTTGATAAGTAACGTTTGCGTGTTTTGTCAAAATAATTTTAATTGTATTTTTGAGTTTTTTTTTACCATCAACCTTTGTTCTTTTTTTTCAATCTTCTTTTTTTAATAGATTTAATGAATAAATTCAATGTTTCAAATTTTCTTTTCTTTCAAAAGATTTCAATCTTTTATACTTTTGTTTATTGAGAAGTTTTTCTGCTGAGTTAAATTTTTTAGATAATTATGTTTATTTTCTTTTAATTAAGAGTTATTTTTTAATATAATGTATTATTTTTTATTTTATTATTTTTCACATGTAATTATTTTATTGGATTTTTAAGTAATAAATTATTTCTCATTAAAAATATTCCACATCATTCTCGTTAACCTTTTTAATAGTATTTTCATTAAATCTGTTAGAAAAAGCAGATTGAAAAAAGAACAAGGTTGGTGGCAAAAAAAAGCTCTAAAATACAATTAAGGTCATTTTGATAAAACATGCAAACGTTAGTGACTAAATTTGTCATTAAACTTTTTTTTTTTTTTAAGAAAAAGCCAATAAGAGCAAAAATCATATTAAACTTCGAAATATCATCCAATAACAATCGATGGATGAAATCCGGATAATCTAAACCGAAATCCAAAGCATCATTCCCATCTATCAATCAATGTGCTAAACAATGGGCGACACAATTGGCTGACCTGTGGGCAAAAGAAAAACTAACGACACCAAACGAGTTACAAACAACTAGGGCCTCACTAACAATACGACCATAACAAGATAAATCTAAAGCCTCACTAGAAAACTTATTAACAACAAAAGCAGTCATATTCTAGAACGACTCTGGAAAAACCCTTCCCAAAGGCCTTCTTAGCAGCACAAGATAACGATAGAGCTTCGGTCGGATGAGCATCAAAGGCCTCCGCAATTGAGAAATAAGTCCGATGATCACCATTCCCTCATGGCCACGAACAACGGCATCACAATAAGGAAAACTCGTCTCGCATTCCCTACTACATCAACATTAATTTTGACCTCATCTTCATAAGGCAAAGACCAACGAGCCACGATCGAACATCTAGGAACCAACAGTGCGTATAAGAGGTTGTGCACCCAAAACTCATGATGATAGGATCTAGCTCTCAACACCACATCTTGCAAGGAAACATCCTGTCCTTAGATAACGATCATATTCCTAGCCTCCTACAGTTTCCAGAGGAGCACAAGAAAACTATTGAAGGCTTTCTTGTCCATCTTCCGCATTGCCTCCTCGAGCTAGTTGATTGCACTACAAAAAGACAATCAGAGTAAGTCATTATGAATACTATATGAAATTAGAGCATCCCTTGAGGTAAGGTAATCCGTTAGAGCATGCATGGCATCCTCTTTTGGAGCTCCATATCGAGGACACCTAGGATTTGCACCTTGAGAAAATAGCACATCTCTTAGCCGTTGAGAGAATGCAAGGGCCTAATCTCCACCCAAAAAGTCGAACCTTTGGAAGGGTACCTTCCAAAGTCCCCTCCAAAAAACCCTATGCGGACCCATCCCTAGGGATTGTAGAAGAAATCAATTAGAACCCAAATTCGTGGTATAAACATTGTTGGGTACATGCCCCAGACTAAGATGTCCTCCTCATGTTTCTCCCCTCTAGGGATTTATGATATTGGTTGCCTTTACATTGGTAAAACATAAATTTAATAATAAAAGATTTATTATTAAAAGATTTGTTTAACATAAATTGTAAAACATAAAATTTTTAATCATGTGGTAATAGTTTTGAATCTCATAATTCGTGTTTTAGATTTTATTAGCTTATACGTAAATATTCTTTCGGGGTTACAAAAATATATCAAACACCAAAATTTCAAAAATTTATTTAAAAAAATGGGACTTACTAATATTTATTGTTTTTATATAAATTTAAAATTTTAATTTTTTTTTATAATTTTAAAACTACATTTAGAATTAACTTGGACAAATAATGTTAATGTTCATATGACAAAATTCATCCTTAAATTTTTAATAATTTTATGAATTCTTAATTTTTTTTGACGTGATATGATAACGATCAATGATAGAAATTGTTAATCAAAAAGTTTAATTAATATATTTATATTTATTTGTTAGACGGAAAAAATTCAACCATTGATTGATCAGAATAATATAAATACCAAAGTTTTATTAAAAAAATTATAAGCAACACAAATTTAATTATATCATTAAATTTAGTTATTAGTTTGTTAAAATATCAAAAATTAAATTTGCTTCAAATATTTACATAACCGACCAAACATGCATCCATTTGGAAAAATCATATCAAATATTAGTAGCTATGAGCTACTAATAAAAGAGAAAGATGAAAAAGAGATTCAGTCATCCAAAATATTGCACTAATAATTATTCCAATCATCAGCCTAACATTGGGCTTAGTAACATCAACAAATCAATAAAATATGTCAGTTTCATGATATTTGCATGACGTCGCGACATTGCTGTTCTCCTCGTCAAGACATCGCCCTTATTCATCGTGACGTTACGATGTTGAGCTTCTTGACATCGTGATGTCATTGTCTGCTTTGATTCTGGCTCCACCTTGCTTGAAACACTCGACTTTTCGGTGTTGTTTTACTTGGTGACCTCTTTTTTGACAGGATTACTAATGTTTCATCAAACGAAACATCTCTACTGACAATTATCTTACTTGTTTTTGGGCACTATAATTTTATAGCCTTTTATCCCGATAGCAAAACTTAGAAAGATACACTTCACAGCCCTTGGTTCAAGCTTTCCCTAACTGACTTGAGTATACGCAAGACAATTGAATACTTTCAGGTTAGAGTAATTAAGAGGATTACTCGACCAAATCTCTTCAGGAACCTTTCAATCCAATGCGCAAAGTGGAGACTAGTTCACCAAATAACTTGCCAGGTTAACTACTTTGGCCCAAAACTCCTTTTGTAAGTCTACGTTGGAAAGCATGCATTGAGCTTTCTCAAGTAAAGTTGCAGGGTACCAACAACGATGCGATGTCTTTCGATTCCTTCCCGTTTTTAGAAATCATTAAACTTCGCTAAATAGAACTCGAGACCATTATTTATTTTTAACCGCTTTACAGACTTCCTGGTTTGCTTTTCTAGTAAGGTCTTCCACTACTTGAAGATCTCGAAAACTTCATTCTTGTGCTTCAAGAAATAAACCCAAACTTTCTTGGAGTGGTCATCGATAAAAGTTAGAAGATATCTGTTAGCTTCTTTGGAGACAACTGGAGTCGGACCCCATAAATCAGAATGAATATAGTTAAGGGTCTCCTTTATCTTGTGCACTGCCAAATCGAAGCTGACTTAAAGTCTGCTTCCCATAAACGCAATGCTTGCAGAAATCTAATTTTCCAGCTCTAGTACCTATGAAAAGACCTCTTTTGCTCAAAACGTGTAACACCCCAAAAATTTCTACAGTGAAATATTATCCTTGATATAGTAAAATAAGGAAATAAAGTGACGAGAAGAGGAAATTTGAGTTATGTCATTGGGAAATATATTATGACATATTAATTCAAGAAAGGACTAAATTGTAAAAGTGAGAAAAGTTTTGTTGCTCAAGAGTAAATACTTAAAATTTGAGGGGTTAAAAGTGTAAATATAAAAAGTTGAAGGACCAATAGTGCAAATATTTTAAGGGTAGAATAATCTAGAAACTAAGGAAAATTGATGAATTAGGACTAAATTGAATAGGTGAAGAATTATGAGGGACTAAGTTGCAATTTTACCAAATTAAGTGATGACTCAAGAAATGAATTTTAAAAGATCATAAAGGGTAAAATGGTCAATTGGAAGAGAGAGAAATCTAGAAAGTAATGATTATATTGATGATATTTTATAATTATATATTAAATTATTATTATTTTATTAATATTTTAATAAGATATTTTATTATTTTATTATTTTATTTAGTATATATATGTGTGTGTGTGTGGAAAGAAAAAAACGAAAGGCAACAACACCATCCATTTTCATGCATCCTACGTTAGAAAGAAAAGAAAGAGAAGAAGAAACTTTCCTTTCTTTACAAGTTGGTTCTTCCACCAAAAATTCACCATTTTTACCTAGAAACCAAAAGAATTTCCATAGCTACGAAAGGAGAAAAATGCTAAGGAGACTATGGGGAGTTAGAATGTCAAGTTGGACTCAAAAAATAGAAGCTGGAAGAGAGAGAATATCAAGTTAAAGATTGAAACCAAGTGGACAAGGTAAGAACATCAAGATTTCCATATATTTTTAAGTTTGATATTATTGAAAAAGCATGGAAATGATGTTAATATAGAGTTTTCTTATATATGGTTCTATGTTCTTGTTATGTTAGTGAAGAGAAAATAAGAGAAAGTGATGGGAAATATTGTAGAGAAGGGAAATAAGAGTAGGGAAATAAGACTGTTATAAACTTGATAATCAACATTTTGCACTAAAACTGTTTTGGACAGCAGCAGTAGGTCAACTTTGAAAAATCACCAAAAATGGTAGAAATTGAATTAGAACTTTAGTGAGATATGGAATTAAAGCTTAATGAGTCTATTTTCATATAAAATAAACAGAACAAGTAAATAAATTCTGTACTCTGAGATATTTATATTTTTGTGAGACTGATTTAGAATGATTTCGGGATCCTCTATTCTGCCTTGGAAAAAATCATTAAAAATTGTATAAAAATTATTATGGGGCATAATTTATATGATTTGATTCTTTAGTGAGTATATTTTTATAAGAAGCAAACGAGAACATCATTTGAATTCTGTACAAAGAGATAATTAAATTTTACCGAAGAGTGGTCAGAACTGTCAAATAGCAAAATAGGAGAGATTTTAATGAATAAACTGTACTAATTGGATAAACCAAAAATTCTGAAAATTTTATAGTAAGAAGAAATGTGAGTCTAGTTTCAGAGAAAATTAGTGGATCTTAATTTGGAGTTCTGTAGCTCAAGATATGAATAATTTAGTAACTATGACTCAAATAGATAGTTTTGAAAATACATATAAGTAAATAGTGAAAGTTTTGATAATGTTACTTATAAGCATGTTATATAAATTAAGGATGTGGAATGGAGTGGAGGTGGAGGAAAATATGTATGAATATTCAACTAGCATGGCGAATTTGCATGTTTTAGGCTTAGGGACTAAATTGAATAAAAGTAGAACTTTATGGGCGATTTTGTAAAAATGTCAAAAATGATCAAATTGCATGTAATGGATTATTTTATTATTTAAATATGAAATGAATGAAAATGATGATTAAATTTATTTATAAAGATCCGTGCAACTAAAATACGAGACTTGAACGTGGAAAAGAAAAGATATCAGATTAGTGAAATTATAAACATAAACAAGCAACAAGGTAAATTAGTGTAGCTTGAATTGTATTTTTAAATACATGAAATCTTGATATAATGAATTACCTGATTTAAGTTTATGAAGGAATGGCAAGAAAATGATATTCATCTTGACATGTAAATATATGATTATTTTTGATACGATGATACAAGAAAATTAAGCATACTGAGACGAATAATAAAATTTAAATAAAACATGTCGAGAAAAATAAGTACGTTTAGGGGACAATATGTTTAATTTTTAATTGGTTCTAAATATGAATGCTAGATGAAATAAAATATCTGATAAATAAATTAGTAACTCCGGTAATGCTCCGTAACTCTATTCCGGTGATGGATTCGGGTTGGGGGCGTTACAAAACGATCATACCTTTTTTTCTCATATGACCGAATCGCATGTGCCACAACTAAGTTGATTTAGAATTCATAAAGAGGTAATTTTTTTGTGTCATTGCAACGTCTGGAGAGTTCTCTTCGTGACGTGGCAACGATTTCGCCTTTGCTTCTGTAATTACTACCAAACCAGATACCGTTGAACCTTGCAGAATGTATAGGCTATCGACTTTCTGTCCTCTTATCAAAATAAGAGCTCTATGAGATACTTTTAAGCCATTTGGCTCAATTACGATCTTACACCCATTCGAGTCTAGAATACCCAAAGAGAGGAGATTCGTTTTTAAATCAAGCATATGCCTAACATCTGATAATGTTTTGAATATCCTATCATGCATCCTAATTTGAATGGTACCAACGCTGGCTATTTTGTAGGGTGAGTTATTTCTCATAAACACAACTCCACTTTTAATCGAACTGTATGTATAGAACCAATCCCTATTAAGACACATATGGTAGGAACACCCTAAATCTAAGATTCACCCGGATGTGAACTTAGACCTTTTAGTCATTGACACTGGCAATAAATCATCACATTTGTCCTCGACTACATCAACTTTCTGCTTTGATGTGACTCATCTTTTTGCAATAGCCACATTGCTTGTCGCAGTTTCTTGATTTTGATCTCGCCTTAGATCTTCTTTGAATCAAATCTTTAGATTGTTGTCTTCTTCTAGCAACCAAAATCAAGGCTTGCCCATCTGACTTGTTTTTTGAACCTAACTTGTTGTCGAATTTATCCTTACTTAATAAGTTTCCCTTCACATCCTTTAATGAGAGTCTTTCTCTGCCACAAATTAGAGTTTCCCTTAAATTTTTGTATGAATGAGGCAAAGAAAAAAGCAACGACATAGCTTGTTCTTTATCGTCTATGTTGGCCTTGACATTCTTCAGGCCATTAAGGAGAGTAACAAATTCATTGATATGAACTCTAATAGACTCACCTTTTATCATACGTAATATGTATAATTGTTGTTTCAATACCAAGCGATTTGCAAGAGACTTTTTCATGTAAAGGGCTTCCAATTTTCTCCATAAGGTTGCTGTTGTTTTCTTCATAAGTATCTCCTGCAATATATTGTTCGTAAGGCACAACTGAATTGTTGACACTGCCTTCTCATCAAGCTCCACCCCATTTTGTCTGATTCACATCCGCGAGCTTTTATCTTATAATAACCTTTTTCAAACCGTTCTGAACTAGAATTGTCATCATTCGAACTTACCACAAACTAAAATTTGTGATCCCATTGAACTTCTCGATATCATAACTCATTGCCATCTCTGAACGGGTTGAATGTGGAGACCGAACCAAACTTTGATACTAGTTTGTTGGGTTAAACTCGAATTATGCAACGACTAAGAAAGAAAAATGAGAAAAATTAGACACAAATATTTACATAGAAAAACCCCTTCAAAGAAGATAAAAAACCACAGGAAAAAAAACTTCACTAAAACGGAAAAAACCAAAAGATTAGTAAAAGATGAAGAAACAAACAAACCCGAATCCAAAAAAAATACAAAGTTCTCCCCAAATTCCCACAAACTCTCAATTATGTTATTGAATTAATCTCTCTAGGATTGTTAAAAGCTCTATTTATAGGCTAAAATTTGTTTGTCACAAATCTGATTAGCATATCCTAGAGTTATTAGAGTTCGATTGGGAAAAGATAATAAAGTTTAACTAGGAGAAGAAACCGGATTTAGTAGGGAACACGTCGCCACATCATAACGTGGCATATTGCCTCGTCGGGACGTCTTTCTTTATGTCGTCAGGATGTCTCTATTTCATTTGAAATGCAAGACACACTCCACAAAAAATAGCAATATATGTGAGTAATAATCATAATTGGTTTGATTGTTAAAGCAACAATTTGAAGCATGACATAGTAGCAAGATTGAGTTGATCAACAATTTATTTGGACAAAAATTATAGTTACTTTGAAGAGGCGAAACAACAACCGTTTAGAGAATGATCAATATCCAATTGAAGGTTATTCAACATTCAAATGAACTTTAAATTGAAGTACATTGTGGTAACAACTAAGTAGAAAATTTATGGTGCAAACGACGGCTATTTAGCAGCATATTCAAAAGGCAAACAGTGGAGAGATTTAAGGCTTAAGGCAAATGGCAACTTTATTTGAAGCAAAAATTGTCAATAAAAGGGGTACCAAATAAAACTTATGAAAAAGCAAAAACAATAATTGCAAGTAAATTGAGCAGTGCTAGAAGTAGTGCTTAAGAGTAATGCCAATTGTTTTAGGCATTGGTGAAAAACAAGATAGAAAAGTAATGAACACTCGATATGTTTACGCAGTTCGATTTTTCTACTTCTGCCAGGCTTTACTCAGAGAGATAATCTACTATCTTAACACCTCATAAACAAGTGATTACAAGCCAAATCTAAACTAATCTTCAAAATATGTTCCCATAGTAGTGTTTGAAAATCATGGATGAGCTTGCACGCATCCAAAGTATTAGCAAATACCAACGATTTTATTATAAAAAATTGCAACTCTATATATGACAAATTATAAGGTTGAACAATGCCAGACACCGATATGCATGGCTTGTGATATTGCTCAAGGCACTCCTCAAAACTACCTCTAACAATTTATATGGAGCAAACTTGGACAGTTGATGTCTATGAATCTAACTAAAAATTTGACTAAGACAAATGCATCTATCAATTAATAGTATAGTTACGGTGAGTAAATGTATCGTTCCCATGAAGACTAAAAGTACTAGTAATTACTGTCTCTCTATTATTTAACCGATAAATTTGAGTAATTGATTAAAAACTAAAAATAAATAAATAAATTAACTAACGAACACGACAAAGAACAAAACAAGAAAATAACCGATTAACAACCAAGAAGCAAAAGAACACCCAGTAAAGAATTCACTAATATTTCATCTGTCATTATCAATCTAAATTAGGCAATTTCTTTACATAGTATCTAGATCCGTATAAATCCCTAAATTATGCTAATATCCTTTTCGAGAGTAAGAGCAACTGACTAATTAAAACCTCTATTATCGCATTAATTCGGTTTATGGATTCCCCTATTAAATTTGACTCTAATCTAATTGATTTATGTTGTTCTATTTCTATAATTGCATACAACTCCACTCAATTACGTAAGATATACTCTTAAACAGGGTTTGCTCCTACTTTGATTTAAGCACGTCAAACATTTATTAATAATCTATAAATATCAAATCAAGAATTAAGTACACATAATTGAGAACAAGAAACTAAATATTTATTGCATAAAATAAAAATCTAACGACAAAATCCATCACAGTGTTCATCTCCCTAGCTATTTAGAAAATTAGTTTATGCTTGCAAATAAAAAAAATTCAAAACAAAGTATAATCGATTTTCACTCGTTTTTAGCTCTTTTTGCTCCCAAATGCTGTCCTAAATATAAAAACTTGAATTTAAAGAATTAAGAGTATAAAATTCACAATTAACATCTAATAATCACCTAAAAAATATTAAAAATAAGATTAAAATATGTTACTTTTAGCATTTATCAATCAATGATAATCTAGTCACAAACATAATTTAATTTTGGGATGAATTTGCATCATTGCATGGCAAGTAGGTGGCAAGGCAACAGTTTAATGAACAACAATGAATAGAACAGAAAAGGCAGATTAATCGGCAAGTAGTGAGTTGATCGGCAAGAAGCAAATTTAAGTAGTAATTGGTCGCAATGATTTAAATGATAATGGGATTGATCGGTTAGTGTCGAGGAAAGCAAGGTAGCCTTGATTGGTGGCAAAATTGAATTGAACAAATGGCGAAACAACCTTTGATCGGCAAGCACGACAAGAATTTTGGACGCAAGGGAGCAGAGTTTTGAAGTGAATCAAATCACGACACTAATAAAATTGGTGGGGAAGATGGATGGTGAAGAAACAAAAAAACCGAATGAATTTGGTGTGTTGAGGACTCCTAATGTAATTCTATTTCTAGTTATTAATAAAAGCAAGTTATCTTAATAATAATTCTAATAAAATAATCTATAATTATTTGTATAACATCTCACAAAAATTTTAAAAAAATTAATAAAAAATACTAATCTAATTAGAATTAGGGTTAATATGTAGTTTACCTCTGAAATTGTCCAAAAGCATCTAGTTGAACTTTTTGTACTTAGTTGGTATCTGAATTTATATTTCGTCATGCAAGTTGATACCTCTGCCCTAATGCCGTTAGTTTATGCTGATGTGGTATTGATGACCAATCCAATGATGACACGTAGTAACCTATTAGTATGATATATGGTAGATATAAATTAATTTTTTAAAATGTATAAATTAATTAAAAAAGTATAACTTTTTCACATTAAAAATGAATCTGAACAGATTGTTGTCCAAATACATTTAATTCTGGACACCCATTTGTTCAAATTCATTCTAGATGTATTTTTTAGTAAGTTTATATATTTTAAATTTTTTTATAAAATATTAGTTTTTAAGGTTATTATTATTTTAAAAATATATAAAATATGTATAAGAACTAAAATTTATAAATTTATATATATAAAACAACTAAAATCACATCTACAATGAATTGGACAAATGATTGTCTAGATGCATTTGAATTTTGATAACCATGTAACTAGGTTATTTTTATGTAAAAACTTTTTTTACACTTTTTTATTAATTTATATATTTTACAATTATATGTATGTTTTTAATTTCAAAAATAATAATAACATGACATTTTATAAAATATTAAAAACATACAAGTTTAGTAAAAAAATACATCTAAAATTAATATGGACAAATGAGCGTGTCTATATTTAGATGTATTTTGACAAACTTTGTCTAGATTAATTCTTGATTTAAAAAAGAAATTACATTTTTTATTAATTTATATATTTTTATTGATTTTTCTAAATGATTTTAATTTCTGTCACCGTGTGTCATATTAAAAAGTTGTCACGCGTTGTTATTGGATTAGCCATTAATATAATGTCAGCAAATATAATGCGGAGTTGAATAATATTAATAATAAAAAAACATATCACACGCCACTAACCTATTGAAAATGAAAAAAAAAAAAAAAGTTACTTACAAGATCAGTGTTTCTTTAATAGTTGAAATTTCAATTTAATCTTAAAATCAAATTAAAGTTCTAAATAAGTCCACAATCTAAAATTTATTATTTCATCCGTAATTTTCGAAATAATTTATTATAAAAAAAATGATCACATTTATCTTGATTTGACGCGAAATTTAGTATCAAAATTTTAGATGGGTTACAGACTTCAGTTGAAAGGATTATTTCTAGCGGTAAGCTAGAGACTACCTTTGAAAGGAAATGTTTTATGTAAAAACTTTGGTTTCTTCCTAAGGCCTAGCTCTCTTCTCTTACCAATAATAATAATAATAATAAACATGATACCAAAAACATAAATATAACCAATTTTATATAACATAATTTATTAATAATATCAAATAAAGCTATTATAAATACATAAGAATTTAAACATTACTATGAGAAGAAAAATAAAAAATATATATATGGCAAATTATCATGTCTACTATCTATCCACAAATCATATGACCTTGAGTTGAGTCTTGATCGTCCAAGTAAAATATTTTTTTCAAGATTGTAATATCTAAATTGTGCCCGGCCCGATCAAATAAATACAAAAACAATAAAAAAACCAAAACCAAAAATAAATTATAAGGTCCAGTCCATTTACAAACTGAAAAGGCCCATTACAACAACCCAACAGAGCCTAAACCTATATCAAATAACCCACAACCCGATAGCCCAATTCACCCACTACCCTTCAGACCCGTTACAAACCCAAACCCGGGCCGAAAATGAACAGCCCAATACCCCTAAAACAGTGGCCCGATTACTCGTTAACCCACTTAAACCAACCAGCCCAAATCACCCTAACCCAATCTGAACTTGACCCAAAACAGTAGCCCACTAGCCTACCCTAGCCCATACAATCGGCAGAAACCTAACCCTAGCTACTGCCTCTCGCGCCGCGCACCCAGGCTGGCCACCGGTCACCCCGCGTCACCTTCACCTGCTCCCATCATGCTGTGACCACCTGCAAACTAAAGAAAACATGCGACAGAGACAAACAACAGCAAATAGTAGCAACAACAGTACCAAACAGTGATAAACCCGGTGTAATCGGGGCTATAAAACCACGACTAAATCGATGTAAAAAGGGGGGGATTAAAGATTCAAAAATAGTGTAACCGGGGTTTCCTTTTAAAAGATACAGAGAGAATAGCAAACAGAAATTTTCAAAGGTTGCTCCTTTTATTTTATTTTTTTTACTTTTTTATTCTTATTTTCGTTTAAGTTGGATTATTTTTTTTTATTTGATAACATAATAACAAGAAAAAGGAGGGAGGGTTACCTGTTTCGTCCCGAAGTCTGGTCGTCGGAAGAGTTGTTCCGGCCTCAAAGTCGGACTAAGGAAGGACCGATGGTCCCTTTTCTTCGAATGCATTTGGCCAAGAGGACTTAGCCTTCAAACCCATCGAAAAGGAGGTTAAGGAACCCCTTTCAGCGCGTCTCTGATCACTGACTCTGGTAGAGGAGCAGGGGATGGTCGATGGGACCAAAACTCATCCCGGGCAGAGGGAGAGAAGCCCGATCGTCGGCGAAGGAAGTGAAAAAGGGTGGGGGCTTTTGGTTTCATTTTGAAATAAAAAGGGAACCTTGGGATTCTGTTTTAAAATTAATGGGAATAGGAAAATAAAATCTGAAATTTTGATCGTTTAAAGCACCAGGTCTGCCCATTCCCAAGCAAATGGGATTTTTGCGCGTTCAATCCTTTCCTTTTGCACTGCTCTGCGATTGGGCCTAATCTTAATTTACTGTTTTTTTAAATCTAGCCCTATACTTTTATTTCGTTCCCAACCTGGTCCCCCCGGAGATATGCGTTTCGGAGAAACGGGATTATTTCCTTTTGGCCCCCTACACTCCTTTCGCGCATATAAATAGCCCCCAACATTTCTTTTTTATTTCAATACGCCACAAATTTCTTATGTTTAGTGTGATTTAGTCATCTTTAGACATTTTAGCTATTGAATTAGGTAATTTAGTGTTGTTTTCCTTTCTCTACTATTATAATTATTAACATATTACCCTTTTTATTGTTATATATTTACTACTATACTTATTATTTTATTTGTTATCTTTAATATATCCTCAATTATCATTCACTTATTACCATTATTTTTACCATATTGGTATTGGTATTTTTATTTTTATATGTGGATGTATGCTTTTTAAATAATATTATTTCTAAAGTGCTATCATTATACTCATATGTATATCTTTTGATAATTATATTATTATTGCTAATATGTAATGTATTGTTTATGTACATACTTAAAATGTTTTATGTATTTATTTGAATGTGTATATATATGTGTATATATTTATGTAGTATTATCCATGTTCATATGTACTATACTTTATTTCTAATATATATATTATGTTTGATTTTTAGTATGATCTTTTTACCTATACATTATGTATATATTTTAGTATTATCTTTTTATCCATATTATGTACATATTTCCAATGCCATACATTTTCAAATACCATGTTTTATTTTTTAAATACCATTATTGCTTGTTCATATATTATGTACATATTTTAATACTATATTATGTATGTATATTATTTTTATGCCACGTATACATATTTTTAACATTACATTACATTTTATACATATTATGTATATATTTTAATATCATATGATTCATGTATTTTTGTACCATCTCATGTATATACTTTAATACTATCTATGTATAAATATTTTAGTGTATTATATACATACATATTTTAACACTTTTTTATATATCATGTATATTATTTATGTATAAATATTTTAATGAATATATATATTCTAACCTCTTTTTTAATATAGGTTACGTATATTATTGATATATATAAATATTTTCATGTATTATGTATGTATTTTAACTATTTATATATATTATGTGCATTATTCATGTATGAACATTTTTGTATATGTACATATTTTAATGTTTTTATTATGTATATTTTTCACATTATGAATTTGCAATTCTTTTACATACTTTTTACTACACTATGTAAATATTTTAAATACTGTATTATGCATGTATATACACATTTTATAGGTATATGATTTCTTTTTTTTAAAGATCTTATCTTTTATTTCACGACATGTTGCTTGTTTAAAATTTAAATTTGAATTCTCATAACTCTAAAACCTTTTTCATAATTACTCATTCGTATTTGTTAATCACTTATTCAATTCATTCATCTTTGATTATTAATGATTAGTGTTTAAATTAAGCATATTGCGAGATTATTGCCATTGCGTGTGTCTTAATTCGTTCTTACTATGTTTATGCATTTTTATTCATTTGTAGAACGCATCATTCACGCATTTTGTCTATACTTATAATTTCGTCTTTCATTCGCAAGTCTTACATTACAATTGAATTTCTAACTTATTGATCCTAAATTAATTGTTCTATTTTATTTCAAGCCAAACTAATGCGTTTTGAATCGGTTTTGTAATTATTTGAAAATCTCTCAAAACATAGGTAATATTCGGTGTTTGGAAATACGTGCAAAATCGTACCCTAACTTACTGGGTTTCGATTCTCTTCGTTTAAACTAAATAACCGAATATTCTTTTTGGATTTTAAATAAAAAGTACACTCATTCTCAAAGGTTTTATATGTCGTATCCTAACTTACTGGACTCGACATTTTATTGCTTCGAGACGAGAATGGTTTCTAACATTTCATTTCATTTTATTCAAACCTTTCAAATAAAGAGGGATCGTGTTTCAAATTCTTTCAAATTTTCAAATATCCGACACTAAGACACTAATCAATCAACCAGGTACCAATTTTGGGCGTATCGAGGGTGCTAATCCTTCCTCGTGCGTAATTGACTCCCGAGCCCGTTCTTTGATTTTTCGTAGACCAAAATTAATTGTTTTAATAACTTAAAATGTTTTATTAAAATGATTTAAGGTGATCCGATCGCACCTCGAAAAAGGTCGGTGGCGACTCCATTTTTAAATTTTAAAGTCGATTCCCCTATTTTCAAAAAAAATGGTTTCGACAGCTTGGCGACTCCACTGGGGATCTAAAAAGAGAGTCAAGCCACTAGTTGATTAATTTTTGTCTTTTTGTCGAAAATTGAAATTTTTGATTTTAATATACGATCTTTCTTTTGCATTTCATCTGTTTTAAATTTTGATTTCCATTATTGTGTTCCTATTTTTTATTTATTTCGAGTTTTGTATATACTTGTGCATTGCATTGCATGACCGTCGGGTCACACTTTTTAAGTGGGAGCAAGAAGCTACTCCTTCGTGAGGTTTTCACCTCCGTGCAGGATAGTGAACCGCTTCCGGAATACATCCGTACTTATGTGCTTCGTGAGATTTTCATCTCCGTGCAGCCATAGGGAAATGTGTTCCCCTGAACTGAACTCGATCCATATGAGCCTATAATGGGTGAAGATCGAGGAATCTGCTGGTTCAGGTACCCTTACTCTAGAACCAAGCCTCATATAGCAAACCTTAGGAGCTCACCCTAGGTAGAGCCACGTCGAACCTTAGTGATTACCCTGATAGGTCCTTGATTGTTTCTCTGTTTCCATACGTGTTTTGAATTTCATTTTACACGTTGTACTGACATTCTATGTTTTTCGTGTTCTTTCTATAATTTGCATATCATGTCGCATTTAGAAGGTATCGATTCACGTTCAATTTCTAATTTAGAGAGTTTTGTTTTGAAAAACGTAATCCTTGATAAAGTGGGAAACAATGCGACTGTCTGTAAACGGTCAAAGGAAACATAACTAGTAAAAAGAGATTGCCTAGTTGAAGGATATACATTAAAATCATGGGGTTACACTTGCGCCAATGCAGCACAAAATAATCTCCGGAAGTTAAATGCAATATGGGATCAATGGAGTAACGTAGCCAAACAGTGGTTCTACGACAACTATGGAGACTTGCAGTATTTGCTTGACATGAAGATGATTGAACAATTTAAAATAAGCATAGGGAGTACCGACGGATACTTCTATCATTACAGCATTTCCTTTTCATATAAGAATGGTTACCCTGTACATGGTAAGGGTGTAGGAAGGAAAGTGATTAACAGAGTACATGAGGCCTAGAAAAATGAGTTGGTCAGAAGGAATTTTTCCTAGGATGGTGAAAAAGGCTTACTTACTATAAGACCACTACCGAACAACGAGCTTGAGCCTACCGTGGCATTTTAGGATGGCGCACCTATAAGATCGTATCGTTCAAGGACCTTTAATGTGGAGATTAGCTATGCTGTGAAGATACCCCTTTAAGCATTTCAAAATGTTCTGTGAGCGAGAATCTGAAGACTCTCAAGAAGCACTGAAGGTGTTGGATATCTTTTTAAAGGCAGCATATTGTGAAACAGAGATGTCTACTTGTTCGTCAATCTCTCCCAAGATGATTAGAACAACTTCACAGACATTGAAGAAGGTGTCATTGGCCATAGGGATAACCTCACGGGTGAAGACATAGCTTAAATTGAGCACATTAAGCACCAATGTGAGCTACAATCCGATCTTGGTCAAGAGTTTGCTTTGTTGTTAAGACTTTGAACGTTAGGGCAAACGCATATTGGTAGCCCATTTTGTGTAAAGGATTTTGTTTTTTTTAATAAAGTTTTCTAAAAAAAAAAAACTGAATCGAGATCGATGCTTTTTTGCATTCATGCATTTGCATTACATTACATCCCATCGTTATAGAAAGGAGGTGTTGATTCATATTCGATTCCTAAATAGGGGAGTTCGTCATAAGGAGACGAATTTCTTGATAAAGTGGATTATAATGTGGTTGACCATATATGGTCTAAGTGAGCACAATGGAAGAAAGATGATAGCTCGCAAAGGAATGCAAAATTTTGCCCAAAAAGAACTCAAATTGATGAAGATTATGCGGGAACTGTCAAGTCTCGACTTTCCTAAAGGAGCAAGCGAGCATCGCGAGGAAGAATGAACAACGAGTTACAGCCCAGACCAAGCAAAAAGGCACTGATGAAGACACCTTTGGCAAATTTACGAGAGTCGACCATAGTATTCAGACATGAAGAGAAAGATCGGCATCTTCGCTTAAACTATGAAGGCAAGATCGCATATGTGATCCATTTTATGTGAAGAAATCTGTCTTCTAGAAAAGCTCTTCTAATGGAACTGAATATAAGGTCGACGCTTCTTTTCTTGCATTCATTTGCATTTGTATTTCATGCATTTGCATTGCATCAGTTGCATTGCATTATTTACATCGCATCATTTGCATCAGGTTTTTACAAAATGACCCTAATTAGATAAAAATTATTTCAGTTAACCTAAAAGCTATTGAACGAAGGTTAGAGAGAATAGAGCAAAGGCAGATACAGATGCAAGAGCAGTTATCCAGGATTCAACAGGATATGCAGAGCCAAATGGTAGAACTCCAAAGAAATATGATTAGCCAGCTTAAACAGTTATTAGCCGAAGGGCTTGGAAGGAGAAAAGACCCAGTGGACAACAGCGAGGATGATAACGAAGATATCGTTTATTCCCCAAGTATCACTCCAATGAGCGGCCAGATTCAACCAGACGCACCTTCGCGAGGGATACCCGTTACCACTAGACCCCAACAACATCAGACTGGGATGTCAGCACCGGCAACCCTTTCAGTAGGCTCAGGTCCCCATCTGGGAGACAATTCAGGCAACCTTACTGTCACTGAAGAAACAAAGAAGGCCAGTATGGAGCATCTGAAACAGTGTGAAGCTTTCAAAAAACGAGAGCGGAGTTCCCGAGGTAATACTTCGCAGGCATTGAAACTGGTTACCATAGGTCAGCCGGGAATAACAATTACTAGCCATCAGGTTCCTCAAAAGCAAGAACCCAATCCAAGACCAAGTATTGAAAAGCTCTCATTTACGCCAATTCCAACGTCGTATAAGGAGCTATATCGAAGTTTATTTGATGCACACGTGGTGTCCCCATTTTACATAAAACCGTTGCAGCCCCCATACCCCAAATGGTATGATTTGAACGCTCGATGTGAGTACCATGGGGGAAACACGGGACATTCGATTGAGAACTGCACCGCTTTTAAAAAGATAGTCGAAAGACTTATCAAAATTGGAGTTATAAAATTAGATGATCCCTCTGAGGAAGAAAATCCGTTACCCGACTATTCTGTTCAAGGGATGAACGTTGTGAGTACCACGATGAATAGGGGCATGGGATCCAAGGGTGCATCAAGATCGGGGCTCCAGAGTAAGGAGGGATATGAGGAATTTGAACGACCAATGGCGCCTCTGAAAAGGGAACCGATGACTTAAAGGTCTCCAAACCCTTATGTACTAGGAAATGTTTTGAACAATGGGACTGTGAAAGAAGTCCATGTGTTTTTAGAGCTAACTTAGGGTAATACCCAGAACACGCTTACCGCTTTAAGCCTAGAGGCAGTAAGAATCCTTTTGTGAAAATAGGCTTTTGTCTAAAATCTTTATTTCAATAAGAATGCATCTTTTAAGTAAATTTTCATTTACTTCTCATTTCATACTATACAACGATTATTCTTAGATTTTCTGATTCTTTTATTCATAACCATACTGCACAGTTATTCTTAGATCTTGTTGTTCTTCGAACTCTTCTACTTTTTCTCCATGATCATGCCACATGAATAATCATTCTTAAATTCATTTATTCTTTGAAATCTTTCTCCGTACCTATAAAAAGGGTCTCCAGATATCGATAACACGAGTGACACTGTTACTAAACTAGAATCTCCTTTGGAGCAAAATATGTGCTTAGGGGAGTCTCAAGACTTTGAAGACGGCAAAGATTGTGACCTATCTCCCGATTTGTTAAGGATGGTAGAACAAGATGAAAATGAATCCCACAAGGTCAGTGGATATCGCGAGCAAACAAAGATTGAAGCCTAGCTCACTACCAAAAAGGCAAGACATCATTGAGTGATTTCAAAATTCAAATGTCTTCGCACAGCCATATCAAGACATGCCTGGGCTACCGAGACACGGGTACACCGAAATTTTAAAAGAGGTCCACAAGAATATCTGTAGGACACATGCTAGTGGTTGTACAATACCCAGGCCGATCATGAGGCTAAGATATTGCTAATTCGCGATGAAAGAGGACTACATCAGTGTGTCGTAAAGGTCAAATTAAGGAAGATAAGATTTATGTTTCTTCACAGACTCTCCATTTGGGGCACGGACGTCACTGGGCTAGCTTCATCGACTTCAAGTCACCTTCACGATGATCAATTACTTCACCGAGAGAGTAAGGTCACTTCGCGTGCCAAAGTTACCAAGTAAACGATCATCAAATTCAAATTCAAATTCAAAATCCAGATTCAAAGCCGAATCCAAATCCAAGTTTGAATCCAAAAAAAAAAAGAGAGACAGAGAGAGATCATATCCAACTGCACAATGTCAAAAGTTTGCAGTCTGTTCAAAGATAAGGCACCACACAGCAAATGTTGCCAAAAGAAAAAGAAAAAAGAATTACAGAAGATGACCGAGACTGGTAAAGATTGGTATAAGAAATTACCACTTGCTCTCTGTGCTTACGCTAGAGCAAACACCTTCAAATCCCTATGATTTCAAAGGTTCCAACTATTATCCTTAGAATGAATATATTATATGACCCCCAAGCAATCTGATGTGCCATCAATAGCTGCGGTAGTTAGCTTTAGGCAATGGCCATTGATTTCCCGCTATAGGGCATCAGTCCTTACACAGTCTCTGAAGCTTGAAATAATAGATTTTCCCTTCAAACTAGTGTCTGACAAAGTGGATGAAGGTATCGTGAGGGAAGACTTCTATACAGATTTAGGGAAGAAGAAGCCTGATCAGCTCTTTATCTCCAAAGATCGGGTTAGCGAGTCTCAGTTCAATCAAGTTTTGAACAAAGAACTTGATCAAGTTCCTTGACGAGAATGGGAACCTCAAGTTCATGGTCATTATGGCACAGAAAAAATATCATACTAAGTTTTTCCAGCAGAGATTTCCTGACAATATCCCGCCTGGAACCGTTATAGACAACAAAGTCTGTCATCCTAAGAACAATGATTTCTATTTTTAAGCCCATGCTGGAATGATTGGAACCAAGAGGCATATTCATTATCATGTTCTCTTAAGATCAGATTGGGTATTTCGACTAATGATCTGCACGAGATAGTCCATTCTCTGGTATATGTATATCAAAGGAGCACCACTGTTATACCTGTAGATATTCCTATCTACTTTAGTAGCCTCACAGTTGGAGAAATATATGAAGTTCAAGAACACTTCAGAGACATCATCGAGCCATGGTGAGGTGACTGCTCCGGGAGTAATTTACATACCTCAGCTTTTCAGGTTGAAGGATAACGTCAGCAACTTCATTCTTATCTGCTGAGAATCATTGAACCATCTCTTTGCATAAGGCTTGCCAAATGACAAGACTGTTACTGGGGCAACCCCTTTCTCATGGGTTTATGAATTGAGATTTCTTCCTTCAAGCCTCGATAGAGTCAAGATTTGAGTATCCCTAGTGAACTTAACTTGAGAGTATTCATCCTAATCAAACGTGCCAAAATGGGTGATATAAACTTATGTCGCGAAGAATCAGTCCACAAGAATTTCTCGAGAAAATCAAGATGAAAACTCGCAAATGGCGTCTTAAGACCTTCTAAGAAAGTTGATCAAAAAAAAAAAGAAAAAAAAGAGACAAAAAAAGAAGAAGCAAAAGAAGAAAAAGAAATGAAAAAGAAAAATCAGCCAAAGGAAAGAAAGAAAAAGGAGAGGCCAAGGCGAAAACCCGCAAAGGGCGCTTTGAGTCCAAAGGGCATTTGAGTTGAAAACTCGAAAAGGGCGGCTCAAATTTTGATCCAAAGTGGGGCACGAGGAAGTCTCGCCATGCTTGAATTAACGATGAAGAAGTGTGCCACGTCTTGGGGCATCGACAGAGTACTTCGAATCCCCTAGGCACACATTGAGCTAGGAGGGGTTCTCAAGAATTAAAATAGAGAAGCTTAGGTTGCGATATCTGGGGGACCTAGCTTTCATCTTTCTTAGTATATTTGCTATCTTTGAATCATGACGAGCTGTGCTCCCGATCAATTTTCTTCTTATTGACTAATTTATTCGTGTCGAGCTATACTCCCAATAAATTATTATTATTATTTTTTTTTTGATTGCATTTGCTTAACTTGTTTGTTTTAAGTTATGCTTTCATTCAATTTCCTTCTTGTCCATTGTCATGATCCTTTTCAAGCATTTTGTATTGAAATAATGATTAGTGGACTAATAATACTTTTATGAAAGGAGTTTTGCGTATTACCCGGGAAGTTTCTAAATAGTAAGGGAACCTAAAATAGGATTATTGTTTAGGACTTTCCGAGCTTAAGGGTTGGAAATTTTTAAGCCCAAATTGAAATCATCTCCTCAGATTTTTAGTCAAAGATATTTGCTGAACTAAAAGGCAAGGTATTGGGACAGTGATCCCAATGAAAAACGAGTAATCGAGATTATTCTCAAAAAGATATTCTGCATCTACGCGAGTATCAAGCATACACATCTAGTCAGGTCACCTAGAGCATGATCAGTTAATGGAAAGAGTCCGTATACCCTTGATTTGCAGCGGGTTGGATTGAAGAGTATGCAGATCCTATACCTCTGAGGTACAAACCTTATGGTACAGTAAAATAAAGTTCAAAGTTACGATGGGGCAAGCTGGCTGAGCAAAATGTGATTATTTTGGACAAAATACCAGCTGAGCAAGAGGGCCGCGTATTACGTCGATAATAGAACCCTGATGCGCAACGAGTGATGGTGCCCTAAACATTAAAAACACCACATTCTCATGACATTTTACATTCATACAAGCGACATACATGATGCATTTAGTTAGGGGCATTTGATTCATTTTGATCACAGCATCCTAATCGTTTTGCATAGGCATAAGCATATAAAACTGGTTGTATAGGACAGGTTCCTCAGAGAACAATGTAGCAATGCCAGTAAAATCACAGCCCTATCTTCCTAAGCAACAGTGGAGTAGGCTAAAAAATTCAGATTCTGTTTCCTCGGGATGGTAGTAGGACAGACCGAAGATTGAAGTCTTCCTGAAATAACAAGGAAGCAGATTGCAAATTTCAGATGTTATCCCCTTGAGATGGCAATGGAGCAAATCTAAAACAATGAAGTATATTTCTTTGAAGTTTCAGCAGAGAAGATTGAGGTTACGAATCTCTTCTCCCTAAATTTTCATTCTCCTAGAAGTTCCAAGTGGAGTAGGTTGAGGCTACAAATCCCTCCTCCTAGAGTTTACGATGAGGATCAATCCTTGTTCAGCAGAGAAGATTAAGACTACGAATCTCTTCTCCCTAAATTTTCATCTCCTCGAAGTTCCAAGTGGAGTAGGTTGAGGCTACAAATCCCTCCTCCCAGAGTTTACGATGAGGATCAATCCTTGTTTAGCAGAGAAGATTGAGGTTACGAATCTCTTCTCCTTGATTTCTTTCTCTTCAGTGGAGTAGGTTGAAACTACAAATCCCTCCTCCCTGAGTTTACAATGAAGATCGAGTCTTATCTCCCTGAAGTTACAGCGGAGCAGACTGAAGATACAAGATCTTATCTCTCTAAAGTTACAGAAGAGCAGATCACAACAAACCTTATCTCCCTGGAGTTACAGTGGAGCAGGTTGAAGTTACAAGTCTTATCTCCCTAAAGTTACAGCGGAGCAGACTGAAGATACAAGATCTTATCTCTCTGAAGTTACAGAAGAGCAGGTCACAACAAACCTTATCTCTCTGAGGTTACAGTAGAGCAGTGGTGCAGATTAAAGTTATCATAGCAAGTTTCATATCCCCGAAGTTACAACGGAGCAGATTGAAGCCATAAGTTCTATCTCTCTGAAGAGGCAGTGAAGTGGATCAAAGCAACAAGATGTGATGGGTTGGAACAAGACTACCTGAAGAGCAAGAACACTAAAAGGACCAAAACCTAGCCGGACCGGGCAAATTTGGTCTTTCTTGAAAGTCTTTGCTCTATTATCGTTATACGACAATGAGCAAAGAGGGGCAGCTGTAATATCCAAATTGTGCCCGGCCTGATCAAATAAATACAAAAACAATAAAAAAACCAAAACCAAAAATAAATTATAAGGTCCAGTCCATTTACAAACTGAAAAGGCCCATTACAACAACCCAACAGAGCCTAAACCTATATCAAATAACCCACAACCCGATAGCCCCATTCACCCACTACCCTTCAGACCCGTTACAAACCCAAACCCAGGCCGAAAATGAACAGCCCAATACCCCTAAAACAGTGGCCCGATTACTCGTTAACCCACTTAAACCAACCAGCCCAAATCACCCTAACCCAATCTGAACTTGACCCAAAACAGTAGCCCACTAGCCTACCCTAGCCCATACAATCGGCAGAAACCTAACCCTAGCTACTGCCTCTCGCGCCGCGCACCCAGGCTAGCCACCGGTCACCCCGCGTCACCTTCACCTGCTCCCATCATGCTGTGACCACCTGCAAACTAAAGAAAACACGCGACAGAGACAAACAACAGCAAATAGTAGCAACAACAGTACCAAACAGTGATAAACCCGGTGTAATCGGGGCTATAAAACCACGACTAAATCGATGTAAAAAGGGGGGGATTAAAGATTCAAAAATAGTGTAACCGGGGTTTCCTTTTAAAAGATACAGAGAGAATAGCAAATAGAAATTTTCAAAGGTTGCTCCTTTTATTTTATTTTTTTTAGTTTTTTATTCTTATTTTCGTTTAAGTTGGATTATTTTTTTTTATTTGATAACATAATAACAAGAAAAAGGAGGGAGGGTTACCTGTTTCGTCCCGAAGTCTGGTCGTCGGAAGAGTTGTTCCGGCCTCAAAGTCAGACTAAGGAAGGACCGATGGTCCCTTTTCTTCGAATGCATTTGGCCAAGAGGACTTAGCCTTCAAACCCATCGAAAAGGAGGTTAAGGAACCCCTTTCAGCGCGTCTCTGATCACTGACTCCGGTAGAGGAGCAGGGGATGGTCGATGGGACCAAAACTCATCCCGGGCAGAGGGAGAGAAGCCCGATCGTCGGCGAAGGAAGTGAAAAAGGGTGGGGGCTTTTGGTTTCATTTTGAAATAAAAAGGGAACCTTGGGATTCTGTTTTAAAATTAATGGGAATAGGAAAATAAAATCTGAAATTTTGATCGTTTAAAGCACCAGGTCTGCCCATTCCCAAGCAAATGGGATTTTTGCGCGTTCAATCCTTTCCTTTTGCACTGCTCTGCGATTGGGCCTAATCTTAATTTACTGTTTTTTTAAATCTAGCCCTATACTTTTATTTCGTTCCCAACCTGGTCCCCCCGGAGATATGCGTTTCGGAGAAACGGGATTATTTCCTTTTGGCCCCCTACACTCCTTTCGCGCATATAAATAGGCCCCAAGCATTTCTTTTTTATTTCAATACGCCATAAATTTCTTATGTTTAGTGTGATTTAGTCATCTTTAGACATTTTAGCTATTGAATTAGGTAATTTTAGTGTTGTTTTCCTTTCTCTACTATTATAATTATTAACATATTACCCTTTTTATTGTTATATATTTACTACTATACTTATTATTTTATTTGTTATCTTTAATATATCCTCAATTATCATTTACTTATTACCATTATTTTTACCATATTGGTATTGATATTTTTATTTTTATATGTGGATGTATGCTTTTTAAATAATATTATTTCTAAAGTGCTATCATTATACTCATATGTATATCTTTTGATAATTATATTATTATTGCTAATATGTAATGTATTGTTTATGTACATACTTAAAATGTTTTATGTATTTATTTGAATGTGTATATATATGTGTATATATTTATGTAGTATTATCCATGTTCATATGTACTATACTTTATTTCTAATATATATATTATGTTTGATTTTTAGTATGATCTTTTTACCTATACATTATGTATATATTTTAGTATTATCTTTTTATCCATATTATGTACATATTTCCAATGCCATACATTTTCAAATACCATGTTTTATTTTTTAAATACCATTATTGCTTGTTCATATATTATGTACATATTTTAATACTATATTATGTATGTATATTATTTTTATGCCACGTATACATATTTTTAACATTACATTACATTTTATACATATTATGTATATATTTTAATATCATATGATTCATGTATTTTTGTACCATCTCATGTATATACTTTAATACTATTTATGTATAAATATTTTAGTGTATTATATACATACATATTTTAACACTGTTTTATATATCATGTATATTATTTATGTATAAATATTTTAATGAATATATATATTCTAACCTTTTTTTTAATATAGGTTACGTATATTATTGATATATATAAATATTTTCATGTATTATGTATGTATTTTAACTATTTATATATATTATGTGCATTATTCATGTATGAACATTTTCGTATATGTACATATTTTAATGTTTTTATTATGTATATTTTTCACATTATGAATTTGCAATTCTTTTACATACTTTTTACTACACTATGTAAATATTTTAAATACTGTATTATGCATGTATATACACATTTTATAGGTATATGATTTCTTTTCTTTAAAGACCTTATCTTTTATTTCACGACATGTTGCTTGTTTAAAATTTAAATTTGAATTCTCATAACTCTAAAACCTTTTTCATAATTACTCATTCGTATTTGTTAATCACTTATTCAATTCATTCATCTTTGATTATTAATGATTAGTGTTTAAATTAAGCATATTGCGAGATTATTGCCATTGCGTGTGTCTTAATTCGTTCTTACTATGTTTATGCATTTTTATTCATTTGTAGAACGCATCATTCACGCATTTTGTCTATACTTATAATTTCGTCTTTCATTCGCAAGTCTTACATTACAATTGAATTTCTAACTTATTGATCCTAAATTAATTGTTCTATTTTATTTCAAGCCAAACTAATGCGTTTTGAATCGGTTTTGTAATTATTTGAAAATCTCTCAAAACATAGGTAATATTCAGTGTTTAGAAATACGTGCAAATCGTACCCTAACTTACTGGGTTTCGATTCTCTTCGTTTAAACTAAATAACCGAATATTCTTTTTGGATTTTAAATAAAAAGTACACTCATTCTCAAAGGTTTTAAATGTCGTATTCTAACTTACTGGACTCGACATTTTATTGCTTCGAGACGAGAATGGTTTCTAACATTTCATTTCATTTTATTCAAACCTTTCAAATAAAGAGGGATCGTGTTTCAAATTCTTTCAAATTTTCAAATATCCGACACTAAGACGCTAATCAATCAACCAGGTACCAATTTTAGGCGTATCGAGGGTGCTAATCCTTCCTCGTGCGTAATTGACTCCCGAGCCCGTTCTTTGATTTTTCGTAGACCAAAATTAATTGTTTTAATAACTTAAAATGTTTTATTAAAATGATTTAAGGTGATCCGATCGCACCTCGAAAAAGGTCGGTGGCGACTCCATTTTTAAATTTTAAAGTCGATTCCCCTATTTTCAAAAAAAATGGTTTCGACAAAGATTATTTGTATGATGACATTTCAAATTAATGGCCCGATCCATCATGAGCATGATTTGAAGGCGGTTTCACGTCAATTAAGTTTCTTCGAATCTCTTTAATGACTTTCTTTCCTACAATTATAACCCAAAAAACAAAAGTAATGAAGAATCACAGGAAATAATTAACAATGTTTAGTTTTTTTTTATTAAACTTACCAATAAAGCTAGTGTTTGTGGTTGATGTTGGACGCATGAGTAGGAAAAGTGATAATAGTAATAGTAGCACAAGTATAGAAAGCATAGGGATAAGCCATATCCTATAGGGCATGTTCGATCGCCGACAAAATCTCTGGGCTGAAGCCGCTGCCCGTTTTGATCAGATTGGATTGTGATTATTGTGAAGGACAAGAGAGGACTTTGAAACCCAGTTTTTAATGGCTATAAATAAATTGCTTATCAAATAATATCTTTTTGGTTTCATCCTACCATGTGAAAAGTATAAAAGTTAAAACTCAAAATTTTGAAAAACAAAACCAAAACCCAGTTCTTTTTCTCGTCTATGATTTTTCTTCACCATTTTCCTGAAGTCCCTTTCACTTTCCCACTGATATATTGGTCGAAGATACGTAAGTCATCATAACGTATTTTAGAGTCAATGCCTAAGTGTCACGGGTCAGAGTTCCAAGCCCGTGACCATGGCTCAAGATGCGCCCCATGGAGGTCGATCCATTAGATGGGGATCATTTAGCCCACGAGAACTGGCCCGATTCCAAGAATTGTTGGAGAAGCCTATCAGATTGAAGCCTGGTTGGCCCGATAGCGAAGATATGGCAACTTAGGCTGATTTGGTAACTAATCTTAGAAGATAGAGAGAATAATATCTTGTAAAGATTAAATTTGATTTGATAGGATATAATATTATAAATCCCTAAAATTAAGGGATAGACTAATCTCGTCCGTCGATGTATTTTAATCTTGACCGTCGATTGTGGGGGAGCTCAACTATAAATAGAGAGCCTCCACTCATTTGTAAACGATCTATTGTATATTGAATTCTTAAGAGAAATAGAATTCTTTGAGCATTTACTCAAACACTTTGCGAGCGTTTCTTTCTTTGGCTTTCTGTTGTTCTTTGCCTTGCTTCTTTTGGCATTAAATCGCTTCCGCTCTACAATTGGTACCTTGGAGGAGTTCTTAACGAATCCTCATTCGAGTTAAAGGCTGACTTAGGCGAGTTTGGGCGAAGAAACTGCCTAAGGCTGCACGGGTTTGCTTGTGAAAACTCTAGCATCGTGACATAAGTAACTACTTAGTAATTCTATTAAATTGAGTATTATAGAAGCATTTCAATTACATTTTTTAATTCTTAAAGTGGAGAGTGGCATAACTAATTAAAAACACTTCATTCATATCCATTTATCTTATGGTTTTACAAACCCGTCTATACTTAATTTTAAGTTTAAGAAATTCTTTTTATATGATAACTAATATAATGCCCGTGTTTCATGTCGAGTTTAGTGATTCATGTTTATATATACTAGATTTTATGACCCAACTATGCTCGGGTCTAAAAATTAATTATAAATAAAACTAATTTAAATTATATTAAATATTTATTATTTATCTAATATTTATATTTATGTAATTAAATTTAAATTTGTGTTCTAGTAATTATGATCAATTATGCAAATATAAAATAAACTAAAATACAATAAAAATATCGTATGAAGGTAAATGTACCACAAAACCCCCTGCAGTATACCTTGGATTGTATTTTAATCTCTCTATTGAAAAAAATGGGCAAATTGATCCTTGTACATTAGATGAGTGAGCAAACAGCTGTAACGATTCAATTTCTAATAGTGTTGAAAAAATCTGATTTGGAATTGAACTGCTAAAACGAGGTGGTTAATTTTGGAAGTGAAAATTTACACGTCATCTAAGATAGTGATAGATTAAATTATTTAGTAAATTTACAATGAATCGATTGATTATCGTACAATGATTAAATTGTAAAAGTATAGTCACTATTGAATTTTTAATTTAGAAAATAAAAAGGGACTTGGTTAGAAATTAAGTTAGGGACTATAGGATAAATTAACCAATTCTATATAGGATTAATGGAATGAAACGATTATAAGCACTAACTAGTAATAAGATATTTATAATGTGATAATAATAGATTTATATTAAGGATTTAATTAAGTTAAATTAAATTAATTAGACTATGTTAAAAAAAAAAAACCCTTCCTTCTCATTGTCACCATTGCCGTACCTTGCTAAGAGTTAGGTGAGTTTCTTTCTTAATTTTTTAGTTAAATTTTTGTTAAGTGATGAAAGGTATTCATGACCCCTTAATTAATTTAGAGAATTAGCAAGTTTAGATATAATTTTTCTTTGTTGGAAAATTTGAGAAATGTGATGTTAGAAGATCAAATTCATGCATGAATGAGATTAATTTAATTTTAGTTAAAAACCTCCATGTGTTGGCCTGATGGTCAGGGTATCACTGTTCCAGGTATAACATCTTGATTTAGGGCCTAGTTAGAATAATGGTTTCGAGACCATAAATCCGAAGTAGAAATGTTTGTTTTATGATTGTTTTGAATTCAATGACATGTTTGCATGATTGTGTGAAAGTTTCATAAAGAAATTTTGTGAATAAGTGTCCAATTTAACTTTTAGGACTAAATTGCAAAAGTTACAAAATATAAGATTCTAGAAGCTTTGTGGTACTTAATTGAAATGAAATTGTAAATTAGATGCCCTTATTTAGTAACCATTTTATGTCATAATAGACAAAAATGGACATGAAAGGGTAAATTTTCAAAGAATGGTTAAAAGGGCATTTTGGTCATTTGGATAATAAATTACTAAAAAGGGAAAAATCAAGCAAAAAGTTGCTCATCTTCTTCTTAGGAGTGCCGAAATTTCTAAGGGTTCCATAGCTAGGGTTTTTGACATTTTCAAGCTCACAAGTAGCTGCATCCTAGCCCCGTTTTTAATGTTATTTACATTTTTGATTTATCATCAACCGATCTAGCTATTTCTACCATTATTTTGAGCTAGGGTTCATGTTCAAAAATTTACCCATGTGTGACATGCATGTATTTTGATGTTTAATGAAGGAATATAAAAGTTTAATGTGTGATAAACATCTTTTACCAAGTGATTTTTCATGAAAACACATAAAAGGGACTAATTTGTAAAAGTTATAAAATAGGTGATAAAAATCTGATTTGAAAGAAAATGTGGGCTGTTTTAAGCATGTTATAAGTTCGGTCAGGCTTGGGTAGCAAAGAAAATAAGTACATTTCATTTTACGAGCCTAGGGACTAATTTGTAAATATGTGAAAGTTTAGGGGAAAAATAGAAATTTTGCCAAAGCATGTTTTATGGATTGATTTGAACAATGTGATAATTAAATAAGTGAAATTTGCTATCATAGATCAAGAGGAACAGAGTATAATGACCCAAATTCACGGGTACCGGAAAAGTGAGTCGTAGGGCCTCTGTCTTAATAAATCGGGTTCGTAAATAATTATTAGGAATATTTATAAGCTTAGTAATGTGTCTAATTAGGTTTTTATTTAGTAAATTTAGCTTAATTAAGAGAAATTAGTGAAATGGATTAAATTAAATAAGGGGTAAAAGTTTAATTATAGATTACAAGAAATTATAAAAGACCAAAATGGCAATTATGCTAATTAGCATAAATGAGGCGGCAATTGATGATAAAAATCTAAGATTTTTTAATATTAAATTATAATATATATCATTATTTTATAAAACAAATTAGAATGATGACAAATGTGTGGTGATTAAAATATACATGTGTAAAATATATATTAATACACTTGTAATATATTTGTATATTTTCTTAATTAATAAGTTAAAGATATTTTGTAATTATATTATTATATTATGAGATAAATTAAATTAAGACAAGTGTAGGGTGATGATGAGATACATGTGTGATAATATGTATGTGTACAATTGTAATATTTATATTTATCATTAAATAGATATTTTATAATTATTAATTAATTAAGTATATAGTAAATGAAATAAAAGAAATGAAATAAGTAAAAAAAAAAAAAAGAAACAAAAGAAAGAAAAAGAACGGGAGCAAACGAAAGTAGCAGGAAAGGAAAGAAAGAAAGAAAAAGAAAAGAGAAAACTAGAGATTTAAAGTTTAGAGTTTAATGGGTAAGTCAATTAAGTCATTTTTCTTTAATTTTGACATTTTAAAAGCTTTAGAATAAAGTTTTGATGGAACTAAGCTAAGGTTTTGGAAGTTCATAGATTTTTAAGAATAATTCATGTTGGACAAATGATTAAATTAGGGGTTTATTTGATAGAATTATTGATTAGAATTGATTAAATGATTCACTTGTAAAAAAGATCATAAGTTTTATGTAATAGGGATTAAATTGAAAGAAATTTTAAATTAGGGTTTTATTGTGAATATTAGATAGTTAAGTAGATATGGAAGGAAATAGAATAAAAATGGAGTATGAATTGAGCTGGAAAAGTAAGTGAATTTAATTAGAATTAAATTGAAAATATTTTAGAGGTTGAATAGAAATTCTATTATTTATTATAAAATAATATTGAAATTAATAGTGTAAATTATTATTATTTTTGTAGCTAACAAAGAAACCAAAGCATCAGCATCGAAAGGCAAGGAGAAAATAAACAAGGAGTAAATACGAAGAATTCGGGTTTGTATTACCATAATTCAAGTTATTTATTATTAAATGATTGATTTCAATATATGTACATGGAAAATGAAATTGAGGTAAACATTGATATTTGAATTGAATGTGAATTGGATTTAATTGATGAATATATATGTGTGTGTGTGTGTGTGTGAAATTGAATTGTATATCTATTTATAGTGAATTTGAAATGAAAGTAAAAATTTAGTTGTGATTGAATTGAATGTAGAAATGAAATTGAGTAGTGAGTTTGAATTGAGAATTAGGAACCCTATTAACTAGTCGGGCTTAGTCAGATATAGTTGGCATGTCATAGGATTGGAAGAGTTCAGGGATACTTCGACCTCGAGTCGATGAGACACTAGGTGTCATTATTTTACTTCGGATAGATTCGATGAGGTACTGGGTACCACTTTACTTTGGCTAGGCTGATGAGACACTAGGTGTCAATTATTTGCTTCGAACTATCCGATGAAGCATTAGGTGCCATTCTAGTGTGTTTGGTTGGATCCGTGTATCTGCCAAGGTCCGAGTATTGTTAATAGGGGTAAATAAGTGAAATGAGAAAATTAAATAAAAATTAATAAATTGAGCTATTGAATGAAATGAGAAAGTAAAATTGTGAGATGGAATGTGAAATGAAATTTGTGATATAAGATTGAATGCATGAACCAAAGGTTTAAGAAGTGTTCAAAGTTGAAATGTGAATTGAAATATTATATGAGATCAAGAAATGAACCAAGGGTTTCTGAATTGTTTGAAATCTTTATTGATGATTATAAAGTCAATTGTTAAAATTGTTGAAAATTGAATTATGAAATTTGAGTGTAAACATATATGTATGATTTGTTAAGTACTTATGAGTGTTATGATATACATATATTATTGTTGTTATAATTTGAATTATAGTAGTACCACTGAGTATTTCCAATACTCAGCATACGGTTGTTTCCTATGCGCAGGCTAGGCAAAGTTAAAGTACAGTCCAGCATCCGAGTCACTCCTGACCTCAGCTCAACTTTGGTGATGAATCTATCTTTTGGTAAATGTGGCATGTACTAGGTTTTATTTTAGTCACTTGTATATGTTTTGTGTTTTGGATGTAAATGTAGTACATAACATTTAAGGAGGAATTTAAAATGAATGAATGAAATATATAAGTTAATTTTGAAAGATATGATGAATGTTATGTGATCAAATTTATAGTAAATGATTTAGGCATACTCTAAGAATATTAAGTGTGTATATGCATTGGTTGTTATATTGATTGCAATAATTGGTTTCGGTTTGAAATTGCAGGGAGGTTAGTTTAGTATTTAAGGCTATATAGAGTCCACGAGGCCTGGCACACGGGCGTGTGGCCATACTGTGTGAGACACATGGTTAGCACATGGACGTGTGAACTGGCCGTGTGTCCTCTACATATTAAAAATGAGAAATAGAATGTCCAGGTTTTGGCACACGGCCGAGCACATGAGCGTGTGGCTGGCCATGTGACCCACACGGGCTTTAAACACGGGAATGTATCGAGGCCGTGTAAAAACTACACTTAATTTGAATTGAAAATAAATCCACACGGGCTAAGCACACGGGCGTGTGATTAAGCTGTGTGAAACTTATTTGTACATGAAATGGAAGTCAGAGAGTTACACAGGTAAAGGATACGGGCGTGTCCCAAACCACCATAGCCGTGTTGAGCTACATGGTTCATCAACACGGGCATGTCATTAGGTCACACGGGCGTGTCCTCAATCCACACAGGCATGTGTGCCCTACACTTGAGAAAAATTTTGAAAAATTTCCCGAGCACCAGAATCATTCATAACTTGTATCTTTAAGATTATTTTATATTATGTTTGATAATTATTTGTGTATTATTTGTAAATTGTTAATAGTTATGGTAATGCTCCGTAACCCTGTTTCGATGACGGTTTGGGGTTAAAGGGTGTTACACGGAGTCTGAACCTAAACAGAGGAAAGAATAGAGTTGCAGACTAAATTGGATAACTAGTCATATTTTAGGTACAGAGGTAAGGTTTTAGGTAAATATTGCAACATTACCTTATTATGTGTTTAATGCCTTATTATTACATGATATACATAAATGTTTCAATGAAGTTGGTTAACAATGACTCGATGACGATGTGATGAGGTTTTGATGTCTCAAAATCCCGGTTGAACCTTAGAAATAGATAGGATACAAATCTCATGAAATTAAGGTTATGAGATCCCGTATAAGACCATATCTAGGGTATGGCATAGGCATCTGATTACGTGTAAGACCATATTTGGGATATGGCTTTGTTATGAGATTTCGTGTAAGACCACGAGTTGTATGGTACATTGAGTATTTGACATGATTTAAAATGTATCTATGATATTTGATGACATTGTGATAAGTTATATTGATGTTATGTGCATGATATTGCATGACTAATGTTGTTAATTATTTACATGCAAACTTACTAAGCTTTATGCTTACTCCCTGTAGCGACGTAAAAATTTTGAGGTAGTTATCTGAAAATTTGAAAACCGAAATTTGATTTTGTTGAAAAAAGGGGGGGAGTCGCCACCAATCTCTTTTTTCTAGGTATGATCAGACACATAATAAAACCTCTTTTTAACGGAAAAAGTTTATTATTGGGTAAAAAGAAGGTTGGGTTTAGGCCTACATTAAAATTCAGAGAAAAATAGGGCTCGGGAGTCAGTTGCACACGAGGAAGGTGTTAGCACCCTCGTGACGCCCAAAATTGGTATCTTATTAAACACGTGTCGTCTTGATCTTCAAAAATGCGAGTTCCATTTAAAAATTAAATCGTGATCCGATCAAAACATGAGAAAAAAATTTATTTTTAGAAGGACATCCCGTTTTTGACACGAGCCGATGATTCACCCAACGTAGCAATAAAATCGACGACTTAGTGTTGAATCGGAACGTTGCCTTATGTATTGAAATCAATAAAAAAACAATAATAGGATTTTTGAAGTAATGAAAAACAAATTGATATGAAATAGAATGGATAATAGGAGTTTGAAATACATCGAGGCAAATAATGAACATTACAATAATATTAAAACAATAACGATGCATGCGATATCAATCGTGATAATAATATTGAACATGAGATAAAAACAATGAATATATATAAAAAGGATGTAAAAAAGGGAAAAATTATATATGCATGATAGAATTTAAAATACATACATAATATGTAAAAAGAAAACATACGTACGTAGTAAAGTGTTTAAATATATACACAACCTATATATATATATATATTAAAAGTAATATTGAAAAACTATTGATATATATATTGTATAAATATACGCTTATATGTTAAAAATATATAACAATAATACATAAAAATATATAATAGTATCAAGAATATGTACATGGAACATATAATACTCGAGTTAAAAAAATATATACAATATATATTAAAACAATTTAAATATATATGTAATAATAAGAATAGAAAGTATATACATAACATAAAAATATCTACATAATAAAGTGTTAAAAAAATATGTACATAATAGTTAAAAAATATACATAAGACGATACAAAAATATACTCATGGAATAGCATGAAAATATAAATCAATAGTATTAAAACTAGATATATATAAGATACTATGTATAACATATACGAGACTATACAACATATATTAGAAATGATAATAATAAAATTAAAAATAACTATTAATAATATTACATAAATATTTACATATATATATGCATACGAATACTAATTGAACTAGTATTAGTACCAATAATAGTGACAAAATGTTGATAATAGGTATAAAAATGACATTAATAAGATATAATAATATAAAAAATATTAAAATAAAATAAAATAAATGAAAAGAGTGAAAAAAGGATGAAATTTAGATTAATACAATAGTTTGAGGTGATTTTAAAAAAGAAATAAAGGAAAATAGGACCGATTTGGATGCGCGCAAAACAAGGTAGGACTAAAAAAGAAATTATTCCTCCCTTCAAAACGCAACACAGTAAGGGAACTAAATTGTAAAGAGCTACAAGTTTCTGGGCCGAATTAAAAACAAAATAAGTACAGGCCAGGCTTAATCGAAGGTCAATGCAAGAAATGGAGGACCAAACGTGTAATTATCCCTTCAATGCGAAACACGCGGGTCCTGGGGGAATTCGGGTCGGGTCCGAACGGGTGAGCTTAAGACTTATACGGTGCTGTTTTCACTGTTAAAACAAATAAACAAAAATAAAAAAAAAACTTAAAAAAGAAAACCCTAAGTTTTAGGCTTTTAGTTTTATTAGCAGACAACAAAAAAGAAAAGAGAAGAAACGGTTTCAGCCTCCCTCTCCGTGCCCATTCTCGGTCGACCTCGGCCTCCGATCGAGTGCCGTTTCGCGTCGCTGAACAATGATGGGTCACACGAGGGTGTTGTTTAAGGCCTACCTTAGGAACAGATAACCTCGGCCCTTCTTTACTCCGATGGCGATGAATGGGAAGGGCTCCGATTGTCTAAGGTAAGTCGCTCCTTCGTTTATCCCTTTTTATACTTTAAATCAAAAAAACGAACCCTAAAACAAGTTAAATCTCACCCAAAAGTCGGATTTGAACAAGAACCCTTCGAGTTTGAGCTCCGATCATCCTTTGTGTGTGAAAGTTTCGATTTTTTTGCTATTTTATGTATATGTGATGGTTTAGAAGCAAAAAAAGGAAATGAGAAAATCCGTCAAATACCTTCGTTTTTTTGTTTCGTATTCGTAAAAAATGCGTAACTCTTACAAAAAATGGTTCCTTCTTTCTTATAGCCGGATTCCCAGGGTTAATCTATTCCTTTCCACTATTTCTATTTCTGCTTTTCTGCTTATTGTTTGCGTGTTGGTACCTTCTTCTTTCTGTTTTTGATCTTTTTGCCGGTGAAGCAGGAAGTCAACGAGTGAGGCTTGGCCATTTTGGGCGCTGTATCGACGAGGGCAGACTCTTGGGGCGTCGTGTATGCTGGTGGTAGTACGGGGCAGCGGTGCTAAGGTTAGCTAAGGTTTCGGGTTAGTTGAAACTAGTTTGGGCCTTCGGTATTCTGGGTTAGGAGTTAAGTTAGGTTTTTGGGCTACGGGCAGTTGGGCCTTTGTCGGGTTAAAATTGTAACGGGTCTGGGTAAGCTTAATTTAGTTTGGGCTTTATTTTTGGTATGTAAATGGACTTTTGAACATTGGGTTAATTTGGACCTTTTAATTTTGGTTTGCATTTTTGATTTGGCTTTTGGTTCATTTGTGTTTGGTTTAAAATTGGGTTTAAAATTAGGTTTAAAATATGGACGGGCAATTTGGGATTCATACAGCTGCCCCTCTTTGCTCATTGGCGTGCAATGGGAATAGAGCAAAGACTTTCAAAGAAGACCAAATTCGCCCGGTCCTGCTGCATCATGACTTGATTTGGTGCTCCTCTTTTCTCGTTCTCGCCCATCGCATCTGGTTCGCTTTGACTCAATTCATCGCACTTCAGAGAAATAGGACTTGTAACTTCTATCTACTTCGCATCTTCAGGGGTATGAGTTTCATAGCTTTGATCTGCTTTAATACTCTTCCCAGGGGGTAAGATCTGATGTCCTTGATCAACTCACTTCTCATAAAATGAGCTTAACATGTGACCTGAGGATTAACTCGTTTCTCGCAATACGAGTTGATTTTTGAAACATAAATTGTAAATACCTCTGCGCGTGACCTGAGGCTCAACTCACTTCTCGTAATATGAGTTGACTTTTAAAAAGCATGAATTGAAAACACAGAAATTGAAAATACCTCAGCGTGTGACCTGAGGCTCAACTCACTTCTAGCAATATGAGTTGATTTTGGGAACATAAATTAAAAATTAAAAATACTTCAGCGTCTCTTGAGGCTTGACTCACTTCTCGCAATATGAGTCGATTTTTGAAAATCATAAATTGAAAATTGAAAACACCTCAACGTGTCTTGAGGCTCAACTCACTTCTCGCAATATGAGTTGATTTTGAGAACATAAAAAGAAAATTGAAAATACCTCAACGTGTCTTGAGGCTCAACTCACCTCTCGCAATATGAGTTGATTTTGAGAACATAAAAAGAAAATTGAAAATACCTCAACGTGTCTTGAGGCTCAACTCACCTCTCGCAATATGAGTTGATTTGTTTAGAAATGAAATTTAAACATAGTACCAAAACATGTCATCTGGTGAAATTTTGGTGTTTTCTTTTGATTCAATACTGATAAAGCCTTTTGCTCTGCTGGGGTACCTGTATATGTTATGCCTAATGTTATCATGATATGCATATGCTTGTCTTAAATGTCTTTATGCCTATATGATTATGTTGTGCGCTTTTAACTTATTTGTCATGAATTTTGTGATGGTCTGCATTTTTTTGCTTCGATTCTTGACTCCCTTTTCACGCTTTGTTTCCTTCCTTAAGCTTTACGAGTGATCTACGTTTCTCAGATATCACCCTTTAGCCCCTATTGAACTTTGTCCTTGCTTTGGAAACTTTTGTACTTACCAAATTCTCATTCGAGTAATACTCAACATTACTTTTGTTTAGAGTATGTCATTTCACTAATCATCATTCAAATAAACTATACAAAGAGATGCATGAAAATGGTAAAAAATAGGTACAAAAAAGATGCCCCACATTTATATTCACTTTAAAGGTAACAAACAAAGAAAATTGACCAAAAAGTCAAAAGAATCATAAAGTAAGAAAAAGGGAATTGTGTTTAGTGGATACAAAGGTTCCGGATATTCATCGTATGAACTTTTCCACGTTTCTTAATCGAGAATCTTTTCGAGGGTGGCCCTTTACGTAGAGGATTTCAAATTTTCAGAAGTGTTTCAAATACTGTAGTCTCGCTGTCTAACTCACTGTTCAAATGGTCTTGGCCCCTTGGGTCCTGAATCTTCTTCATTAGGACGCCCTTTTCGGGTTTTCATCCTAATCTTTTGGTTTATCAAGACGCCCTTTTTGAGTTTTCATCCTGATCTTTTTTTTCTTTTTAGGCATAGTATTTCTTCACGGCATCTGAGTTTATTGGATTCGGTAACTCTTTCCCATCCATCTCAGTAAGAATTAAAGCTCCACCCGAGAAGGCTTTCTTTACAACGTATGGTCCTTCCCAATTTGGTGCCTATTTTCCTCGCGAGTTCTTTACGATTGGGAGGATCTTCTTCAGTACGAGTTCTCTTTCATGAAACTCTCTTGGCCGTACTTTCTTGTCGTGGCTGAAATCAATCTCCTTTGGTACATCTGTCCGTGACAGATTGCCTTCAAGCGTTTTTCTTTGATGAGATTTAGCTGGTCGTATCGAGCTTGAACCCATTCTGCTTCTTCTAGTTTTGACTCTATTAAGACTCGTAGAGAGGGAATCTCGACTTCGATAGGTAGCACAGCCTCCATTCCATAGACAAGAGAGAAAGAAGTAACTCCCGTAGATGTGCGTACAGACGTGCGATATACATACAGAGCAAATGGTAACTTCTCGTGCCAATCCTTATATGTCTCTGTCATTTTCCCGATAATTTTCTTGATATTTTTGTTGGCTGCGTCCACAGCTCCGTTCATCTTTGGGCGATAGGGCGAAGAGTTATGATACTTTATCTGAAATTGCGCGCACACTTCCTTTATCATTTTGTTGTTTAGATTCAATGCATTATCTGAAATGATTCTCTCAGGCAAACCATATCGACAAATGATTTCCTTTTTCAAGAATCTGTAAACTGCAGTCTTCGTCACATTAGCGAATGAAGCGGCTTCTATCCATTTTGTGAAATAGTCTATAACTACAAAAATGAAACGGTGCCCGTTGGAAGCTTTTGGGGAGATTGGACCTATAACGTCCATGCCCCACATAGAAAAAGGCCACTGAGAAGTCATAACATGAAGGGGCGAAGGAGCCATATGAATCTTATCGCCGTAAATTTGGCATTTGTGGCATTTTCTGGCATAACTGATGCAATCACTTTCCATCGTCGACCAGTAGTAACCGAGTCTCATGATATTTTTGGCCATAGTAAAACCATTAGCATGCGTCCCACATATTCCTTCGTGAACATCTTTGAGTATCTCCTTGGCTTCAACAGTATCTACGCATCTCAGAAGCACTTGGTCCTTTCCTCTTTTGTATAAAATGTCCCCATCGAGAACAAATCCCGTTGACATTCTTCAGATTGTTCTTTTGTCGCTCTCATTTGCTTGTTCGGGATATTTTTGGTTCTTGACATATTCCAAGATATCATGGAACCACGGCCGTCCGTCTGCCTCTTTCTCAATACTACAGCAGTGTGCAGGGGCCTCGTATATGCTCATTCTGAGGGGCATTATTTCTGCTTCTCTACTTGCTTTGAACATTGAAGCCAAAGTGGCTAGGGCATTAGCCAATTGGTTTTCTTTTCGGGGGAAGTAATGAAAAGTTATTTCTTTGAATTCTTTGATCAATTTAGCCACTAGATCACTGTATTTGATCAATTTTGCATCCCTTACTTCCCAATCTCCACGGATGTGGTAAATCACCAAGGCTGAGTCTCCGAACACCTCTAGGATTTCGATATTTCGTTCAATGGCTGCACGGAGTCCCATGATACAGGCCTCATATTCCACTATATTATTGGTACTGAAGAAGTTCAATCTTGCAGTGAAAGGATAATGATTCCCGTCTGGTGATACTAAGATCGCTCCAATTCCATGTCCTAAGGCATTCGACGCACCGTCAAAACTCATCTTCCATGACTTCTCTTTCGATGATTCGGATTCCTCTTCTGTGATGCACATTAAGTCCTCGTCTGGGAAGTCGAATCTCAAGGGCTCATACTCTTCTTCCGTCCGAGTTGCTAAGAAATTCGCTATTGCGCTTCTTTTTATTGATTTTTGACTTACATAGGCAATATCGTATTCTGATAGGAGGATCTACCATCGTACTGAGAGTGCAGGCGATTCCATCATGTATTTGATTGGATCTAGCTTTGAGATTAGCCATGTCGTATGATATAGCATATATTGCCTGAGTCTCCGAGCTGCCCAAACCAAAGCGCAATAGTATTTCTCAATGGACGAATACTTTGCCTCACATTCTGTGAACTTTTTGCTGAGGTACTAAATCACCTTCTCTTTCCTTCCTGATTCATCATGTTGCCCCAATACGCAACCCATTGAATTTTCGAACACAGTCAGATACAAAATTAAAGGCATTCCTGGAGTTGGCGGTACTAACACCGGGGGACTTGACAAATACTGTTTTATCTTATCAAAGGCTTCCTGACATTCCTCGTCCCATTCTCCCGGGTTATGTTTTCGAAGAAGCTGAAAGATTGGGTGGCATTGGTTGGTAAGCTAAGCGATGAATCGGGCGATATAGTTTAATCTCCCTAAAAATCCTCTGACTTCCTTTTGCGTGTGCGGAAGTTGTAACTCTTGAATGGCTTTTATTTTATCTGGATCGACCTCGATACCTCTTTCACTGACAATGAAGCCCAGCAACTTTCCCGAGGTAGCCCCAAATGTACATTTGGCTGGATTAAGTTTTAGCTGAAACTTTCTCCGCCTTTCAAATAACTTCTTAAGGTTCACAACATGCTCTACTTCTCATCTGGACTTAGTAATCATATCGTCGACGCAGACTTTTATTTTTTTTATGCATCATGTCATGGAACAGCGTTACCATGGCCCTCTGATATGTTGCCCTAGCATTTTTTAATCCGAATGGCATCATCTTGTAGCAGAATGTTCCCCACATCGTTGTGAAGGTGGTTTTCCCTATATCTTTAGGAGCCATCTTGATCTGATTGTACCCTGAGAATCCGTCTATGAAGGAAAATAACGAATGTTTTGCTGTATTATCCACCAACGTATCGACGTGTGGTAGAGGAAAATTATCTTTGGGACTTGCTCGATTCAGGTCGCGATAATCTATACACATTCGTACTTTGCCATCTTTCTTTGGTACCGGGACTATGTTAGCCACCCATTCTGGATACTTCGACGCTTGTAGGAAGCCTGCGTCAAATTACTTCTTAACTTCTTTTTTTATCTTTAGCAGCATTTCAGGTCTCATCCGTCTTAGTTTCTGCTGGATGGGTTTGCATTCTGGTTTCAGTGGGAGTTTATGAACCACTATATCCTCATTCAATCCTAGCATATCTTGATACGACCATGCGAATACGTCTTTATACTCGCAAAGCAAAGCAACCAAATTACGCTTGGTGTCCTCTGAAATAGAAGTCCCAATTTTCACTTCTTGCCTCTTCTCTTCGGTTCCCAAGTTTATTGTTTCAACAGATTCTTGATGAGGTAAGATCTATTTATCCTCTTGTTCCACCATTTTCAGCAAGTTAGGAGACGAGACATAGTCTTCGGCATTTTTCTCGACTTCGAATTCTCCTAAACAAATAGCCCTCTCAAAATTGATTTCAAGATTTGCAAAGGGTTTGTTCATGTCGTTGATATCCGAGTGCCTGAAAGTTGGATGGAAAAGGAAACTATAGAGGGACATCGAAATATTGAAACTAACAAGCAAAATGTTATGGTGTAATATGAGGTAAATGCAAAGATAGACTGTGAAATGGGAGAATAATTGTGAAATTAATGAGAATGTAAAAGATCATGGCAAAATGCATCTTCATTGATATTCATTAAAATGATAAAGAGCGAACGCAAGCTCTTACAAAAGCATCCTATTACATCTAGGGACATAACAAAAATTTAATGTTGAGCATTACTCTGGGGACTTAGAAACTACAAGAAGGTCCTCAGCAGTCCAATTGTTCAACTTGAAATCAGGAGGGCAAAGGCGTATCATCGAAACATCTTTGCTTGCATCAACTCCTTCGTCAATAGCACTTATGTTGATATTCTGAAAACCCTTCTCGATTATTACTAGCGTGCTTCGTGAATCCTCTTGTCCAGGGTATATCATTCCCGTAGACGTGAACATTCTTGACAGAGGAGGATACTCTATGGGCTCCCATTCCATTTCTCAGCCCAAGGTTCTTGCAACCCTTCTTTCTTGATCCTTCTTCCACTGTTTTCTTATTTGACACGCATCTGGCTGGAACCCTAAACTGTATCGGGCCTTGTGGGGTACTGGTTTTAGGGCCCTGATTATCCCTTGATGATATCTTCCCAGACCTTTTCTTGCTCGGGCTCCTCTTCTTATAGTCAGTTTAATCCCTATCTTAGTATTCTTTGACAACTTAGGTACGGGGATTCTGTTTCCCTCCACAACAAATGTGGCATTGACGAACTCGAGGGATCGGAAGGAGCACTCTAATGTATCTTGGCTTACTTCAACGTAAGGTACATCAGCAGAGATGGATGCGACGATGTCTTCTTCGCCCTCAATAGTAACCAAACAACCATCCATGATAAGCTTCATTTTTTGGTGGAGTGATGATGGAACAGCTCCAGCAGAATGGATCCAAGGTCTTCCCAACAAGCAGTAATATGATGGTATAATGTCCATGACCTAGAACTTGACATCATATATATAAGGGCCCACATCCAGAGGGATCTCAATCTTTCCCATAACATCTCGCCTTGTTCCATCGAAAGCCCTTACCGTGGAATGACAGGGTTTTAAGTAGGACAGGTCCATCGGAATTCTAGAAAGAGTGGCCAAAGGCATGACATTGAGCGCCGACCCATTATCAATGAGCATGTTTGGTATTATATAACCCTTGCAGTGGGTTGTGATATGCAATGCCTTCACAGAGCCCCTACCATTGGGCGGTATTTCATCATCGCTAAAAGAGATGAAATTGACCGCATTCAGATTGTTCACCCATCTGTCAAGCTTCTCCACAGATATGTTGTTCGCCACGTAAGCTTGGCTTAACACCTTTAACAAAGTGTTCCGGTGTGGCTCTGAATTTAATAGTAGAGACAATACCGAAATTCACGCTGGCTGCTTACTTAACTGCTCCACCACGTTGTACTCGCTGTGCTTGATGAATTTTAGGAATTCTTGTGCCTTCTCTTCGTCCACAGGCTTTTTAATTTCTTGTCCGAGTATAGTTTCAAGCTCATCTTCGACCTCGCGTATTGGCGCCTTTCCTTTTTGCTTCAAATCACTGGTTTTCTTTATTGGTTCTGCCTCCTTGGAATAACACCTCCCGCTACGGGTGAAATGACCCACTCCTCCAACATTTCTGGTCGTGACTTTAGACTTCTCACCTTCCGTGTGACAATGTTAACGTCGTACTTCCATGGTACAGCTTTATCGTCCTTATAGGGAAAAGGAGATGGTACTTCGATAATCATTATCGATTTCACCTGTTCCTTCTTGACATCGTAGTAGATCACCAATGGTCGATTGGCGCTATAGGGGAAACCTGATGATTGATTGTCAGAGGCACACACCTCTCATTCATCTGCCTCTTCGCCTTCGTTGAAGATCTCAACCTCTTTACTATCCATCATGTCTTGGAGTACTTTCTTAAATTCCTCACAAGACTGGATATTGTGCTCTTTATTACCATGGAAATTATGAAAACTTTGTCCCATTTCATCTCTTTCTTCAAATACTCTGTTAGGACGACAGAGTAACCCCTTTTCAGCTAATACCTCACAGATTTTCTGCAGAGGTGTTCTTATTTTAGAAACCCACTTCTTGACTTGCCGTTTGTCTTTCTCTCCCACTGTGCTCACATTCCTTTCAGTGTGGTTTGGGAATGGATTCCCGGCCATACTGCCAGTACCATCAAATCGTAGAATACCCGTATTGATGAGTCCTTGAACTCTTCTTTTGAAGGCGAGGCAGTTTTCGGTATGAGTGCCCCTGATTCCCTAAATGATATACGCAACTAGAGTTTGGATCATACCATTTCGGATATGGCAGCTTTAAGGGTACCATATAGTGTGGGGATATCAACTGTTTCTCCAAAAGCTTTGGGTATAGTTCTCCATATGACAAATGAATAGGGGTAAATTGTGGCCTCTCGAAATTGGGTCTCATCAGCCTTGGCTCACTTTTATGTTGGCCTTGGGTGGACGTTGTATTTTGTGGGAATGTGGCGGTTGGTCTCGGGTTGGTGGTGGCGTACAGGGGGTAAGAAGGGTATTGAGGTGGTGTTTGATAATAAGGGGTCTGAGGAGGATAATAAAAATTGGAGGGTGGATAGTTTCGAGGTCGGGGTTGGTTTGGGTACGGGTTAGAGGTATAACGGCTTCCCGTTCCCATCATATGTGCTTCTGGTTCTTTCTTCTTCATGGGCATTGCCCTTCTGGAACTTTCTTGTCCTTCCATTCTACCGCTCTTGACAGCGTTCTCAATAAGCTGGCCGGATATAACAATATCCGTAAAGTCCTTTATGGCGCTTCCCACTAGTTTGTCATAAAATGGCGCCTTTAAGGTGTTAATGAAAAGGACAGTTATCTCGGTTTTTGTCAGTGGGGGTTCTACTTGAGCTGAGACGTCCCTCCATCTCTGCGCATACTGTCTAAAGGTTTCCGACGGCTTTTTCTCCATCATCTGCAACGTCATACGATCGGGCACCATGTCTGACACGTGCTTTTACTGTTCGCAAAATGCTGGCGCTAGGTCCTTCCATGTTCGGATCTTCTCTCTGCCGAGCTGATTATACCAGCGAAGAGCTGATCCAACAAGGCTGTCTTGAAAACAGTGTATGAGCAGCTTATCTTCATTCACATAGCCGGTCATCTTCCAGCAAAACATGACCAAGTTTACCTTCGGACATCTTGTCCCATTGTATTTCTCGAAATTAGGCGCTTTAAATTTTGGCGGTAGAACTAGATCGGGTACCAAACTAAGCTCTTTAGCGCTTAGGGCAGAGAAGACCTCAGTTCCTTCTATTGCTTTTAGTCTTTCTTTTAGGCTCCTGTACTTTTCTTGAGCCTCATGATCCTCCATTCTCAACCTGGCGATTTCTGCCGGATCATTTAGATCTGGAACGGGCGGATTAGCAAGAGTGGTTCTAAGATTTGATACAAATATTCCCTGCCCTAGATGAGCAGCTGGCACAGGTCGTTGTTCCAAGCCAGCGAATTCCCCTTGAGTGTACCCTCTTTGTGTCACATGGGGCGGAGTAAACCCCGGTGGGTAGAGTGGATCTTGATCGAGATTAACGACCTCAGGGTTCTGCACGGGCCCTTTCCCTTTTACTAGAACTGACATCATTTCTATCATCTTAGCCATTTGGTATTTTTGTTCCAGTGACTCCTCCCGGGATCTCACCATCAAATCCCTCGTTTCTTGCTGTGACTTGGCCAATTCTTCCTGTAATTCTCTTTGGAGTCTTTCCATTCTCTCAATTCTTTCATTAAACTCAGCCTCCATTACTCTAACTTGTTGACGTGTCCGATACGAGTGGTGTGATTCCAGCCTTTGTATTGTCGTAACTGCAAATTGTACGATTCTAACCTCAGTGGATGATTATGGGATATGTATATGCAATGGATGAATGAGCAAATGCCATATGAATGTTAGTCATGAATGCAAATGCAAGAATTTGGTGTTGATTTCAAGATATCCCCTATTTAGGCATTTCATTCATCAAAAGAGTTCATTACAAAACATTTCGCCATTTTGATTTGGCCATTACACGAACTTCCTAGCTATATCGCTATATTTCTTTACTCACTCTAAGAATTCTGATATGCTCGATCGTTGGCTCGGTAGGAATCGACAACTGAGATCTTCTATTTCATCTGATAATTGGACCACGTGCATAGCCACTCCACGGATTTCGTTGATCAAAAAGCCAAGTTGCCTTTACCTTTCTTGAAGGTCCGTTTTATAAGTGTGAGTATCTTTATTGTATTGATCACTCTTTTCTTCCAAGGCTTTTAAGAGAGTATCTAGCTGTTGCTGACGAGCTTGCAACATATCTTCCAAATCCCGTATTCTTTCTCTTAACTCTTAACGTTCAGTTCGGCTAGTCATTAATTCAGTAGACGTAGTCTCGTATTCGACATTTTTCTTTCTCAATTCTATCATGACCCGGGCAGTCCTTTCCTCCTCTTTCTTCGCCTTCCCTTTCCAAAACTCCATTCCGCCTTTTATGTTGCTCAATTCTTCCTTCCATTCCTCAGGTGACTTGCCTAGTCCACTATTCTTGATAGTGACTCTTAGCTTCTTATTTTCCAAGTGAAGGTCTCTTAAGTCCTTTCTCATGACTTCAACTTCTTTTTGCACTTTCTCAGTTTTGGACTTCTCAATCTGGACGTCGATCTTCAACTGGTAATTTTCTTCTTGAAGAGTACTAATGTCCTGCAACATCTTGGATTTTTCGCGCTCAAATTCCTGTCTCACCATTTTTAGCTCGGATGGCATTTCTTCCGAGAAAGAATTCTGGAAGGCATAACTCGTCGGTGATACTTGCTGACTATTCACTCGTTGCTTTCTCCATACGTCGTAATCTTAGGTTAGAGTATCGGCGTATAGCGCCAATATCAGATGAATTTTCTTCCAAGGCTTGGCAGTGTCTCGGACCCTCTTCATATAACCCTCACCCATGCAAGCAAACTCGGATTGTGCTAATCCTCTGGTGGCGGGTATGAATTGCCGTGAGGAAAATTACCTTTGGACCATTAATGGGGCATATCCGACTCCTCCCCATAACCCTAGTAGTGGTACCCAATCTTGGTTTTCGACCTTGTATAATAGAACTGACGGGCGTATCCACGGTGCTCTCCAAGTTACATCTTCAGTGCGTAGATGTTGGAAAACTGAGATCCAATGTTGCTCGGTGACCTCCTTTGGCCATTCTTTCTTAAGGTAAGCTTCCAACGGGGCAAATGTTTTTGAAAACATATGGAACGGTGTGCGCTCTACTTTCCAAAAATGGCTCAAAATCTAGACATTGAGCAATTGCGCGCATCCAATAAAACGTCATTCACCTCCCCTCCTACAACTACTTAGGGATCTAAAGGTCTCGGCCAAAATAGTCGGGACGGGGTTAATTCCTTGTTTTAACCTTTCAAAGAAATCGACTACTGCCACTTCTATATGTCCAAGAACTTTCGGGAAGACAATTAAACCGTAAATGGCCAAGGCGAACAAATTCACTTTCTTTAACACATCAGGATGGTTCAGGACCAAGTCTCGCAAGGAAAACCACGGGACACAAATGACTTCGTTCTTCTTCTTTATCTGTTTTTCGGCCCATGCGTCAGTCATGTCTGTCAATCTTACTAGCTTCTTCTTGAAGGTCATCGGCTTAGGTTCCTTCACATATATCTTATAGGGCTGCACATTATCGATACGAAGTAAAGCCGTGTACTCTTCTATTGTCGGAGTCATATCTTCTTTGTTGAAAGTGAAGCATTGATAAGCTGGATCCCAGAATTTGATCATGGCTTGAATCAATTGCTCGTCTATATTGATAGCGATCAAGTGGACTATATCTCCGTATCTCTCGGTGAAAATGCCCCTAGTGTCCGAGTCCCACTGATTCCAAATCCGAACCAAATCTTCAAGGTTATTTTGACGAACATTCACAGTTATGTGCTCGGGCAAATTGGCAACACATCCTTCCATCAGACTGTCCTCTTTCTCTTTCCAGGTTTTCAGAGACCAGTCCCTAACCTCGACATTCTTCTCGGTTGTTTGTATAATCGACTCTTCCATTAGAAACCCGTTTTTTGGCAACTGACCTCTAGTAAACACCTTCCTAATATGATGCCTAGAATGCATGATGCCAAATAAACAACAACAAACAAACCCTGGTTAGTGATATAGGTAAAAAATGGAAAATTGCACAAATTAAGCTACCCGATCCTATTTATTAAACAAACCCGATTCCCTTGCATAGAAAATGAAAATGCAAAAGGTTGGAGGCGTTTCTCCCTTGTACTTATTTCGGTAACCACTAAATGGACAGAGGTTCGACATGGCTCTAGTTAGGTGGTTCGTACGTTTTACTATATGCGGTTTTGGTTCTAGATAGGTACTCGAATCGTCCATACTATCTTCTATTAAGATTAATACAGAACCTCGGTCATGGCCTATCACAGGCTTATGAGTTCAATTCGAGGGATTACATTTACTTATGCCTATGCGGAGGGACAAGTTAACTCACGAAAGCATAAGTCGTATGTAACCCGAAAGTATTCACTAGCCTGTGTGGAGGGACGAGTTAACTCACGAAGGCATAGCGTTTACTTTCACTTAAATGGACGGAGCCCAGGTATGGCGCTCATGTTATGCGAAAATGTACGTGCACGATGTGTGGGGAGAAACTCACAAACCTTTCGTTTTATTTTAAAAACTACGAAACTAAAATCGTACAAACTTGGAGCTTAAAAACAAAATAATAAAGTAAATTAGCAAAATATTTACAAAAGATGCAAATGCATGATTTTTCAAAAACAAAATTTTAAGATCACGACTAAATATCAAATTGAACAAGGAATTTCAAAAATTTTGACAACACATGTTTATTTCTAGACTCGACTCTCAAAAACTGGGTCCTTAGTGGAGTCGCCAGCTGTAGCGACATAAAAATTTTGAGGTAGTTATCTGAAAATTTGAAAATCAAAATTTGATTTTGTTGAAAAAAGGGGGGAGTCGCCACCGATCCCTTTTTTCTAGGTGTGATCGGACACCTAATAAAACCTCTTTTAACGAAAAAAATTTATTATTGGGTAAAAAGAAGGCCGGGTTTAGGTCTACGTTAAAATTCAGAGAAAAATAGGGCTCGGGAGTTGGTTGCACACGAGGAAGATGTTAGCACCCTCGTGACGCCCAAAATTGGTATCTTATTAAACACGTGTCGTCTTGATCTTCAAAAATGCGAGTTCCATTTAAAAATTAAATCGTGATCTGATCAAAACACGAGAAAAAAATTATTTTTAGAAGGACATCCCGTTTTTGACACGAGCCGATGATTCACCCAACGTAGCGATGAAATCGACAACTTAGTGTTGAATTGGAACGTTGCCTTATGTATTGAAACAAATAAAAAAACAATAATAGGATTTTTGAAGTAATGAAAAACAAATTGATATGAAATAGAATGGATAATAGGAGTTTGAAATACATCGAGGCAAATAATGAACATTACAATAATATTAAAACAATAACGATGCATGCGATATCAATCGTGATAATAATATTGAACATGAGATAAAAACAATGAATATATATAAAAAGGATGTAAAAAAGGAAAAATTTATATATGCATGATAGAATTTAAAATACATACATAATATGTAAAAAGAAGACATACGTACGTAGTAAAGTGTTTAAATATATACACAACCTATATATATATATATATAAAGTAATATTGAAAAACTATTGATATATATATTGTATAAATATACGCTTATATGTTAAAAATATATAACAAAAATACATAAAAATATATAATAGTGTCAAGAATATGTACGTGGAACATATAATACTCGAGTTAAAAAAATATATACAATATATATTACAACAATTTAAATATTTATGTGATAATAAGAATAGAAAGTATATACATAACATAAAAATATCTACATAATATAGTGTTAAAAAAATATGTACATAATAGTCAAAAAATATACATAAGACGATATAAAAATATACAAATGGAATAGCATGAAAATATAAATTAATAGTATTAAAACTAGATATATACAAGATACTATGTATAACTTATACGAGACTATACAACATATATTAGAAATGATAATAATAAAATTAAAAATAACTATTAATTATATTACATAAATATCTACATATATATGCGCATACGAATACTAATTGAACTAGTATTAGTAAGTGACAAAATGTTGATAATAGGTATAATAATGACATTAATAAGATATAATAATATAAACAATATTAAAATAAAATAAAATAAATGAAAAGAGTGAAAAAAGGATGAAATTTAGATTAATACAATAGTTTGGGGGGATTTTAAAAAAGAAATAAAGGAAAATAGGACCGATTTGGATGCGTGCAAAATAAGGTAGGACTAAAAAAGAAATTATTCCTCCCTTCAAAACACAACACAGTAAGGGAACTAAATCGTAAAGAGCTACAAGTTTCTGGGCCGAATTAAAAATAAAATAAGTACAGGCCAGGCTTAATGGAAGGTCAATGCAAGAAATGGAGGACCAAACGTATAATTATCCCCTCAACGCGAAACACGCGGGTCTTGGGGGAATTTGGGTCGGGTCCGAACAGGTAAGCTTAAGGCTTATACGGTGCTGTTTTCACCATTAAAACAAATAAACAAAAATAAAAAAAAACTTAAAAAAGAAAACCCTAAGTTTTAGGCTTTTAGTCTCATTAGCAGACAACAAAAAAGAAAAGAGAAGAAACGGTTTTAGCCTCCCTGTCCGTGCCCATTCTCGGTTGACCTCGGCCTCCGATCGAGTGCCGTTTCGCGTCACTGAACAACGATGGGTCACACGAGGGTGTTGTTTAAGGCCTACCTTAGGAGCGGATAACCTCGGCCCTTCCTTACTCCGATGGCGACGAAGGGGAAGGGCTCCGATCGTCTAAGGTAAGTCGCTCATTCGTTTATCCCTTTTTATACTTTAAATCAAAAAAGCGAACCCCAAAACAAGTTAAATCTCACCCAAAAGCCGGATTTGAGCGAGAACCCTTCGGGTTCGAGCTCCGATCATCCTTTGTGTGTGAAAGTTTCGATTTTTTTGCTATTTTATATATATGCGATGGTTTAGAAACAAAAAAAAAGAAATGAGAAAATCCGTCAAATACCTTCGTTTTTTTGTTTCGTATTCGTAAAAAATGCGTAACTCTTACAAAAAATGGTTCCTTCTTTCTTATAGCCTGATACCCAGGGTTAATCTATTCCTTTCCACTATTTCTATTTCTGCTTTTCTGCTTGCTGTTTGCGTGTTGGTACCCTCTTCTTTCTGTTTTTGGTCTTTTTGTAGGTGAAGCAGGAAGTCAACGAGTGAGGCTTGGCCATTTTGGGTGCTGTATCAACGAGGGCAGACTCCTAGGGTGTCGTGTACACTGGTGGTAGTACGGGGCAGTGGCGCTAGGGTTAGCTAAGGTTTTGGGTTAGCCGAAACTAGTTTGGGCCTTGGGTATTCTGGGTTAGGAGTTAAGTTGGGTTATTGGGCTACGGGCAGTTGAGCCTTTGTCGGGTTAAAATTGTAACGGGTCCGGGTAAGCTTAATTTAGTTTGGGATTTATTTTTGGTATGTAAATGGACTTTTGAACATTGGGTTAATTTGGACCTTTTAATTTTGGTTTGCATTTTTGATTTGGTTTTTGGTTCATTTGTGTTTGGTTTAAAATTGGGTTTAAAATGTGGACGGGCAATTTGGGATTCATACACTCCCCTTTCTTTTTCATTTTCTTATAGTATCGTCAAGCTAGCTCGGGGATCGAAGGACGTCGGAGACTCAATCACACTATCACTGTCAATTGGAACAGTGGGTATAGCTAGTTTTATCATTTTGAGTATGACATGTACAGGGACTTGGTCTTTTTGCTATATGTCATATTGGTGTAGCCCAATGTGTTGGCTTATAATGATATTGATGAATGTTCATTTTTCAAAAGGCCATTAAGGGTTGGCCAATATCGATCACATCTATAATCAATTGATGTTGCCTTTCATAAATGTGGATGTTTGCATGTTTTGGATAGATAAGTGTGTGATGTTCGTGCATGATGGTTGTGGTATGTGAATGTTGAGTTTATGCCATAAGTTGAGGATGTTTGGATGCTAAATCATGACATGCTATGTGTTGTTGAAATTGGTATAAGTGTGATTGTGTTTCAGGATGGCAATTAGCTTGGTAAATAGCCTATATGTTATCCACACGGGTAGACACATGGGCATGTGTCTAGGCCGTGTGTGACACACGATCAGCCCCATGGGTGTGTGAATAGGCTGTGTGTCCCCTGTACCTTAATTTTCAAGGAACAGAATGCCCAGTATAGAGCACACAGGCAGAGACACGGGCGTGTGTCTTAGTCGTGTGAAGGGCATGGCTTGGAACACGGGCGTGTACTAGGTCGTGTGAAAACTTTTTTAGCTTCGAAATGAGATTAAATCAACACAGGCGTGTTTCTCAGCCATGTGGAAGACACGACCTTGGGTACGGGCTTGTGCCAAGGACGTGTGAAGTCTGCACCTAATTTACGAAAATATAATTCGTCACATAGCCTAGCACACGGGTGTGTGGCTTGATCGTGTGGGTCCATTTGGTTGATGATGTCATAAACAGAGAGTTACACGGGGTATGGACATGGGCGTGTGTGATCACACGGCCTACCCATACAGGCGTGTCCCAAGCCACACGAGCATGTGACCCCTGTTTTGATGAAAAATTTTCTAAGTTTTCCAAAGTTTTTGGTTTAGTCCCGAACCACCACGTTTTGAGCCTTGTAGGCTCACTTAAGGGACGATGTGCATGTGTATGAATGATTTTAAAGATGAATGAAATTTTATGACTCGATTTTGCATGGATGTTAATGTTTAAGTCCGGTAACACCTCGAACCTTGTCCTGGCGTCGGATACGGATAAGGGGTGTTACACCAGGTGTGGTCTGGGTTTACGTTACATTAGTTACGTTGCTGTTAGCACTTTGCCCTCTTCTTGTAATTCACCAAAAAAATTGAAATCAAGATTAGATTATTACCAAATTATGTTTTATCAAGGACTTATTTATAAAAGGTGAAAACTTTGAGTTTTATTAATAAATAATAAATTAAGTGTTAGAGTATTAGATCAATAGAGCTGTTAAAGTTATTAAAGATTCATTTAAAATAGTTATGCAGTTGTGGCTACCATTAGCAAATATTGTTGTCACGTAAAAAAACCCTTGTTATCTTTATGTATGGTAAGCATTAATTTGATAGTATTGCTTTTCATAGAAAATGTTGCTTTGTGTTTTTTGTATTGCACTTTTATCTTTCTTTATTATAGTTTAACAAGAAGTCCTTGTACTATATTTATCAAGTAGGATCTAAATTCAATCAAATAAATTGTGCAATATAAATGTTTTGATTATTAAGGTAGTGAAGGACTAAAATGAATTAAATGCATTAATGTTTGATTTTGTTGAATTGTGTTAAATTATGTGATTAACGATGTTTCTATAATTGTATTATTGGAAATAGTCAAAGACGATGTTGGAATCTAAAAGGCAAAAGGAAAAGAAAATTTGGACGTCATTATAATCAATATGACTATGCATCAAGGTAATACTATCTTTTCCCTATAAACTTTGAATAATGGATTTGATTGATGATATTTGAATAATGTGATAAATTTTTGAAATTGTTTTTGATGCGTGCTCACAATCGTGAATTCGATTATAAGAGGTTGAATTGCCTGATCGTCTAATTCTGTATCGTCTCAATTAGCATTCAAGGTGAAATTATAGATAATGAAAATTTGGTAGATGAAAATGATGAAAAGTGGGTTGGATGGATGACTTGCACAAATCAAATACTTAGAAATGAACCAATGATATAAGAGATCGTAATCCAATTTCTATAAAGTGAAATAATAAACAAGTCTTTGAAGAAGAAGAAGTAAACTGTGACCCACTATTTAGCAAAATAGGAACCAACAGTATGTTAGAACACCACACTTCAGAACAAAGAAAGATAAGATAAAAGTGATAAGTTCAAAAAGAAAGGGTTTGACGCTACAAGGAGAACATTGATAAGTCCAAGTAAGTTAGACCAAGAACAAAGAGATAGAATTCTCACACAAAACTTGGAAAAATTCAATTCAACATTCATTAGCTAACAAAGGCTCTTTTCACAAATTATTTATAGGTAGCATTGTGACTATTCAAATGCCTATGTGAGACCTTTCATCTTCAGCAATTAACTAATGTTATTACAAGCATTAATTTCGTTTTAAACTCATATAGGAAAGCTAATAGCTATGTCTCTTTACTTGATTCTGGTGTAGATGAAAATACATGTCTCTTCACTTTATTGATGACTTAATGAACCCTTAATGTACTGTTTGGTGTCCCTTCATCTCCCTTAAATCGAATGTCAAAAGACTTGTGCATTCATCTCTTTAATTGTCTCCTTAGCTAGTTTTGAGTGCTTTAAAACTGAACAGATTTGAAGAGACACACTTGGACCATTTGAATAGCCACCATGATCTTTGAAGGCTTGAAAAAATGCCCAAACTTGAAGAGTCAATTAGCCATATGAATAGTCACCCATAATGATCTTTGAAGGCTTGAAAAACGTCTAAACTTGGAGAGTCAATTAGCATAGATAATTAAGCATTAAGGACACTCATAAAAATCAACACACTATAAACACTCATACACGAATTTTTTAATGAACATGCAACTCAAATCACCTTATTTAAAATGAAAACAAAACACACTTTAATTTATGCAGTAAAAAGTAACAGCCAAATTAAATAACATACTTTTATAAACAAACTCAAACATATTTAACAACTAATATGCTTAAATGCATGGTTTAAGATGCAAACTAAATAAACAAATGAGTTACTTAATGCATGACTTAATTTAATGATGCAAACTTTAACTAACATGAGAGTTGCATAAAGTGTAACACCCCCTAACCCTAAACCGTTGCCGGAACAGGGTTATAGGTATTACCGGACTTGTACACTAACATACGAAGAAAAACGAGACATAAATTTGAGTGTCAATCTAAAACCATATAATTTCCATCAAATAGTTCTTAATATAGGCCTACGGGACCCAAAATAGGTTTAGAAAATGATTTGGAATTAAACCAGGAACTTTAAAAATTTTTCTTGGAAAACAGGGGCACATGGCCGTGTGGATTGGGACATACCTGTGTGGCCAGCCCGTGTGGCTCCCCATGGCTGTGGGGCCAGGCCATGGGCAGATCTGACTTGCCACACATGGCCGTGCAACTAGCCCGTGGGCAAGTCTGACTTCCCCCACACGACTTGGGCACACGCCTATGTGTCTTGACGTGTGAAAACATCATTTTTCACTATTTTTAAGTTATTTTCACCTACTAAACATACCTATATCATGCCCAAATCATTGACTTATAAATCTTAATCAAATACCATTCATTTCATTTTCAAATTTAACAAAAACTCATTCATTCATTCCAAAAACTTCTTAAGGTTTATAAACCATATTTACATTCAAAACATAAAACATTTACAAGTGACAAACATTAAACCTAGTACATGCCACCTTTCCAAAAGTTATATATACATCACCAAAATTTGAGCTGAAACCGGGATTGATTCGGATGCTTGACTGTACTTTAACTTTACCTATCCTGCGCACGGGAAACAACTGTACGCTGAGTATTGAAAATACCCAGTGGTATTATCATAATTCAAATATATAACTACAATCAAATATCATAACATACTTAGATAAATAGTACATCAAACATATATGTTCATGCTAAATTATCATATTATCAATGTGTCATTTTCAACATTCAAATTAATATCTCAACAATAGAGTTCCAATCATTCATGAACCTTAGGTTCATCTCTCAATCACATATACATATCTAATTCACATTTCAATAGGAACCATCCATGAACCTTTAATATCATAACATAATATCATTTCTCATTTCAATTCACATTATAACTTTCATTGTTCATTCAATGGTTCAAATAATCAATTTCAATAGATTTTCTCATTTCACATAATTACCCCTATTAACATGACTCGGACTTTGGCGGATACACAGATCCAACCAAACACACCATATTGGCACCCAGTGCCTCATCGGATAGTTCGAAGCAATATAGTGACACCCAGTGTCTCATCGGTCTAGCCTAAGTAAAGTGGTACCCAATACCTCATCGAATCTATCCGAAGCAATATGACACTCCAAGTGTCTCATCGACTCGAGGTCGAAATAACCCTGAACTCTTCCAATCCTATGGCATGCCAACTATATCCACTAAGCCCGACTAGTTAATAGGGTATCACATTCCTTTCTCTTTTCGATCAAATTCACGTCAATTGCACTTTAGCCACATTTTCTCACATATTTCTCAATTCAAGCACAAGTTGTTCAAATTCACATTATCACATATTTTCACTTCATTTCCATTCTCAATTGATCAAAATCATTCAAAATCAATTCAATCACATTAATAGTTCAATTTCAAATCTCAAATTCATATGCATACCAACATTACTCAATTCAATCATATAATTCAATCTCACATGCATATATTTGTTCATCAAGTAAATCTAATACACATTCAATTCAACATCAATATTTACCCCACATTCAAATTCCATACACATATATTAAAATTAAACATTTAATAAGAAATAACTTGAATTATGATAATACAAACCGATATTTTTCTCGAGTTACTCATCGATCACTTTTTCTTTTCCCTTCGTATTGGGCGTCTCGGTTTCCTTGTTTGCTACAAAAATTAGTATAATTATAATTAATTAATAATACACATATTTTATACAAAGTAATAATTTTCCATGCAACTTTTACCTAAATACCAAATTTGTCCTAAACACATTCATCTTCTTTCTTTTAGCAATTCACATCATTTCCTTATTCAATTTCCATCAAAACTTCAATATAACTATCAAATTTTCATCATTTTTCCATAATTTTGAATTTCTCCCAATTTAATCCCTAAAACACAAAACTTATAACCTATTTCACAAATTAGTCCTTAAATAAATTCAAATAAAAAAATTTGTCAAATTAATCCCTAATTCCATCATTTACTCAACATAAACCCTACTCAAATATCTATCAACTTCCATAACTTCCATCTAGTTTCAACAAAACTCAATTCTAAAGCTTCTAAAACATTTAAATTAAAGAATAAGGGCTTAATTAACTTACCTTTCAAACTTCTAAGCTTCAATTCCTCAATTTCCCCCTTTTTCCTTTCTTTCTTCTTTTCTTTCCCTATTTTCGTTACTTCTCTGTAACCTTTCTTATTCTTTTGTTTCTTAGTTTTCTTTTCTTTATTTCTTTTTACTTTTTACTTTTATTTACTTAATTTATTAATTATAATAAAATATCTAATTATAACTAATTATATACACACATTTGTACACATACATGTTACTACACATGTATTAATCCACACCATACACTTGTCTCTATTTATTAAATTAAATAAATTATAATATTTACATAATAATAATAATAATATCAAATAAATAATTAAAAAATCTTTTACTTAATAATTAAGTAAATACATAGATATTATACATTTGTACCAATAATTTAAAAACACATGTATTTATTTTCTAACATACACATGTCACTAATTTGGTTTAATTACTAATTTAATCCTTTAATATTTTTCTATTCTATAATTAAACTTTATACTCTGTTCAATTTAATCTTTTCTACTAATTATTTCAAATCAAATTAAATTCTCTTATTTCAAAGCTTAATTATACACACAACTACACACTCAAATATTTCTAATAATTATTTACTAACTCAATTTACTAAGACAAAGGCCCTACGACTCGTTTTTTTCTAAGACGGAGGCCCTAAACTCACTTTTCCGGTGCCCGTGGAATTTGGGTCGTTACATAAAGCATGTCATAATTTATGATGCAAACTTAACTAACATGAGAGTTACATAATGCATGACTTTATTTAATGCAAAACACATAATGCATGTCATAATTAAAAGACGTAGATTAATAATGCAAGACATTAGTTAAAGATGCATATAATAAGCAAGTCATAATTAAAACCTGTATAATTAATTAAACTAAACTAACAACCACATGCAAAACAATGCGTAGACTTGGAACGTTATTTTGGGTCCACTAAGGGTTGGACATTTCATGTTCAGCCCAAACTTGCTGGACTAGGCCCATCATCGCATCTTTAAACTTCTTTGATCTAGCACGTGTTATAAATCCGATGAGAATTTCAATTGGATCCTATCTGGAAGTAGGCAACTTGGAGTTTTGTCTATTCAATGAACTTGAATGCACTTCAATCGTTCCCGTACATGCATAAGTTTTGGACGTGATTATGAATATTTGGACATTGATATTATAATGATATATGTTATAATGTTAATGCCCCCATTAAACGATGTTAGATGTAGTCCGGTATAATTGGCATGTCATAGGGTCACCGATATAATAATTTACTAGCCATTGTTGTCAGGCAACCCGAGATGGTAGAATAAACAAATACTAAAAGTCATCGTTATTGGACAACTCGGGATGATAGAATAAAATAGTACTAGTTCATAGAGGTTGTGGACTTACTTGATATATAGATTCGAGCATCCATCCTAATGTTTATCGTGGATAATAGGGGCTAAAATGAATAAGCATGAGAATTGATATTGAAATGTGAATTTAAAAATAAAGTTGGATAAAAAAAATAAGATTAGTTAAAGTAGTAAATATCAATGTAATTGATGCTTGTTATATATATATATATACACATACATGTATTTACTTTAGTTCATTGTCAATAAAATGTATTTGAATTATATTAGCACCATTGAGTATTCAATATTCAGCGTAGGTTTTGTTTATTTCTATGCGCAGGTCTTGGATAAGGATTTTCATAAGTTGAAAGTGTCAAAGCATCTATTCTCAACTCAGCTCGAGAATCATTTTTCCACCTCTTTTGTTTTTATATATGTGCTTGAGTTGGAATGACATGTACCTAGGTTGTTTTGGGCTTATTGTTTAAGTGGTCATTTTGGTATATTTGGTATTTGGTCTGTAAGGTTTTATAAGATGAATTTTAACCTTTAATTAGTAGATAATTATACTAGTTTATACAAGTTTGATTATGAGAAATAGTTAGTCAAATGATGACACATTGATGGTTATGATTTGATGATGTTTGATAGTATTTATATAACACCCTTCACCCGGAATGAACCGATACATCATAAGTAAGGGATGTTACATTTAGACACTAAGGCTACGTAACTCAAACATCAATTTTGAAACTTTTTTTTAAACATAAATAGACTCTTTGAAGTTATTCAAGTCATTTCTAGGCATCTTTAAAGTTTTGTTGCAAATAAGGGTCATTCGGGACTTGTTCAGGTCAAAATAGGGTAAACAAGGTTAATATAGTGACACTGGAAATGGGTGTCGCGACATTGAGGGTAGAATCTCCAATCTCGTGACACTGGATTCTAATTACATGTCCAATGTTGCGACATAGATTTCTAGTGTCGCAAAACTGCGGATAAGTTATCCATGTCTAAAACATCTAAAACTAAGTCTAAACAACCATACGTCATTCCATAACACTTCTAAACATGGTAAAATATAAATCTCCATCAAAACATCATATAGTTCAACATATAACTCAATCAAAATTTAACTAAATTCATAAGGTTAACAAAATGATCAAGATTCATCAAGTATTTTCTCTAGAAATCTTGTACACATGACCAAGAATTAAACTTACCATTGAAATTCACTAATGTTAACATATAAATTTATTTATTAATAATATTACGATAAATTTAAATAGGGAATATCTATAAGGAACTCTTGAATTAACATTCTATAAGTCACTTACCAATTTCACTATTAAGACCACTTACCATTTTAATTTTTAGCCCAATTGTAACCTTGATAGAACACCTAGGATATGCGGAATGATTTCATGAACTTGAAAATTATACATGAACTTTTATGCAATGTGTAATATCATACATAGACTTTAACTAGTGTAATTTTATACATGAAATTTTAATTTGATTAAAATTTCACAAACCATTAACAACATTATTGAATTAGCATCATTTCACATTGATATATTGCATATACAAATAACTATATTAATCAAATATAAAAATAAATATGTGTATTCATTAATTTAAATATATACAATTGAATCAAAATCAAAGTTTTATAAATGCATACGAATATTATATATCATTTTACTGCTTTTTCTAAATGAAAAAGTTAGGAAAAAAATGTTTTTACTTTTGGTTGAAAAGCACTATGCTGTTTTTACTCCAAAAAAAAAAAAAACATTTTAAAAAAGCAACAAGTATCAAAGCCTTAAATTTGCTCAGCCGGGATTAATTTGAAGCACAAGATGTTTCTTTTTGTTAAATTGTTGTTTTTTAGGTTGAGTTTTTTCCCTTATTTCTAAATTGTTTTGTTCTGTTTTTGAAAGCCTAAATTATTGTTTTTTTAAAGCACTAAATTATTCTTTCACTTATCTGCAAACGGGATCCTATCTCTTGCCCAGTTGATATGGTCGATGGGAGCTGTTTTACCAACAATTGCAGTTGTACTCGATTTTCTATTTATAACAAATCTGGTTTACCAAATGTCATGCATAGTTCCTAAAACAAATATACGGGCGGAACTGAGGACCGCTTGTATGAGAAGACCTAGAAACCACAATGACGACCGTCGATGGTGCGGCCATTGCCCTAACCCTGTCAGCAATTCCACCCTCATTAGTTCCAGGCTTAAGCCTTTATATATGTTCCATATTTCTCTCTAAGCCCCTCACAATTTCTCATACATACAGCCTTAAAACCCAGTTATATTTTCTTTTCCTCTTTATTTGACCTTGGCGTCGTCATGTTCGTCGAGAAAATCCCTCGAGATTATGAGAATGGTGATGTCAACAAGAACTTGGACGATGATGGTCGTGTCAAAAGAACCGGTTAGTTTACCTGAAATATGTTATATATATATATACCGCCTTTACATGTTTTATGTAAATAATATAATATTGTATTATTTTGATTTGAAGGGACTTGGGTAACTGCAAGTGCTCATATTATCACTGCTGTGATCGGGTCAGGAGTGCTATCGCTTGCATGGGCGGTTGCTCAGTTGGGCTGGGTGGGTGGTCCGGCTGCTCTAGTGGTTTTCTCCTTCATCACTTACTTCACCTCTACTCTCCTTGCTGATGCCTATAGGGCTCCTGACCCTGTCCATGGACAAAGAAACTACACTTACATGGATGCTGTTAGAGCTTACTTGGGAGGAAGAAAAGTCCAGCTTTGTGGATTGGCTCAGTACATGAATCTTACCGGAATAACCATTGGTTACACTATCACTTCATCTATTAGCATGGTGTATGTATAATCATTTTCCAAACTCTGAAATTTCTCTTCTTAAACTAACCCTTTTTGATGTCTTTTTTTTTTTTTTTGATTTCCCTTGTAACCAGGGCGGTGAAAAGGTCGAATTGCTTCCACAAGCATGGGCATCATGCAAAATGCGAGACATCAAACTACCCATTCATGGTCATCTTTGGCTGCATTCAGATAGTTCTGAGCCAAATCCCCAACTTCGCCAAGCTTTCATGGCTCTCAATCATAGCATCCGTCATGTCTTTCGCTTATTCTTTTATTGGCCTTGGACTCTCCATTGCCAAAGTTGCAGGTAATGCTGAATTACAAACAAAGTTGATCAATAGATTTGGTTTTCTGTTGTATTGAATTTCATGTAATTAATTTGTGGTCTGAATTCGGTGTGAATAAGGTGGGGAAGAAGATGTCAGGACAACCTTAACAGGAGTGATAGTAGGGGTGGACGTGTCGGGGCCTGAAAAGGTTTGGAGGACACTCCAAGCTATAGGGGACATAGCCTTTGCCTATTCTTTCTCCAACGTCCTCATCGAGATTCAGGCAAGATTATATATTTTCCATTTTTTACGATTTTCATTTCTAAAATTCAGACATTTAACCTCCAACAATCCACGAAAAGCACTTTCCAAAGACACAAACATATTACTTATTTGTGCTGATATATAGGCTGCACTATTAGAGCACTGCTTTTCCTATTTCTTGCTATTATTAACAGGCATGTGTGGTTCTCTCATTTTCCGGATTCTTACATAAACCCTTTAATTTATTTTAAGTATTTTGATATATGCTAGAAGTTGAGACACTGCATTCGTATTGGCCCTTTAATAGATATATGGTTACCGTAGGATAGCGAGCGACAAAGATCCCTATGGACCTTTAAGGATTTTAGTGACTGATTCTTATTGGCCATTTGTAGACAAGAAGTTGAAAATACAATGAACTAGCTCAATTCAAGAGATGAAATTTAATTTCGATTTATTTAGTTGGCGTCGATTTTCGTCGATTTTGTCAAATGTGCATGTTAACACCGATTTATTTCTATGTTATCTCATTTGAGTGATTATTATTTATATTCAGGACACAATCAAATGGAGCCCAGTAGTACCAGAGAACAAATCAATGAAGAGAGCAACCGCTATTGGAGTATCAACAACAACTATATTCTACGTGCTTTGCGGCCTTGTTGGTTATGCAGCCTTCGGAAACGATGCACCCGGGAATTTCCTTACTGGCTTCGGCTTTTACGAACCCTTTTGGTTAATTGACTTTGCCAACATTTGTATTGCCATTCATCTTCTTGGTGCATATCAGGTAATTTCTCTAACCTTTTCGAGATCCGTGTCTTGGATACCATTTAGGCTCCTAAAGCCTAAGGGCCAAGTGGTTGACAGGTCTAAGTAACATGATTGACATATACATCCAGGTTTTTGCCCAACCGTTGTTCGGGTTCGTGGAGGGCTGCTGCTCGAGGCGATGGCCGGGTAACAGGTTCATTACAAGTGAACAGGCTGTAAGAGTTCCATTCTATGGTGTGTATTACATCAACTTGTTCAGGTTGGTTTGGAGGACAACATACGTTATTGTAACGGCATTGGTAGCCATGCTTTTTCCTTTCTTCAATAACTTCTTGGGTCTTATTGGAGCTGGCTCGTTTTGGCCATTAGTAGTCTATTTCCCAATAGAAATACACATTGCACAGACGAAAATGGCTAAGTACTCGTTCAAATGGATGTGGCTCAAAATATTGACCTGGGCCTGCTTGATTGTTTCACTCATTGCTGCTGCCGCTTCTGTTCAAGGACTGATTCAAAGTCTCCAGGCATACAAGCCCTTTCAGCTTCAAGATTGATCATTGTTGAAGATCACTGTTCTTCCGGCCGGACTGCCTGCAAAAGGTCAAAGAGTGTCGTTGGACTTTAGTCTTCGACCGTGCTTCAAAAATTCTATATATGGAATATAATGGAAAAGGTTGCTCATTAAGAAAGAATTTAGTGGAAATTAACTAGGTAGTTTGTGTTATCTTCTGAAACAAAATTGTAGGATAAAAGTTTCTGCTATTGGTGCTGCTTTGCTCTTTCTTGATAACCGAAGCATAAGAGAGGATTAAATCAATTCTCAATGAAGTGACAATTTGTGGTCACTCAATTGCTAGATTCAATGGCAGGGACAAACGTCTTTCCTTTGGCCTTTACCATATAAACACTTTGAGCTTCAAAAAAATGATAAATTTACTTTCAAATCTTAAAAATTATATAAAATTATAAATTAATATAATAAAAATATACTTTAACCTTTCAAAAAATTTATGATTCAAAATTGTCCCCACAATGAAATTCTTACTTGCCCCAGTCCGTATAACATCAATAATATTTGACAAGGATTTGGTCATGATTACTTTATTTAAAACCCCAACAATCCCAGATATGGACCCATTAACACAAGGCAGCAAATATAGCAATAGAAGATTCATAGCTGAATAACTAGTATGATGGATATGCAAATCATATATCTGGTCAATGCACTTACTATCACTAAAGTGATCCTTAGTGTTTTCAGATAATCACTTCTATGCTCACTCGACAGTTGCTCCTATGGCCCCATAGTCTTGTATTCATCAAGATTCTCCATTACCAGACTTTGAACCATTTTTATTACAGATTTATCCACAGCCTCTAAAGACTTGAAGGAGACCATAGTAGTTTGGCAATGTTGAAAATTAGCTCCTTCACTAATTTAAGTCGTTTGATCTGCAATTTCATTATCAGTTAGTTTTGACAATTCATCGAACATGGTTGATTCTTATGCTCAGCTTCTTTAGGTTTAGCGTGTATCTCTTTTTTCTTTTTAATTCCCCTAACATGCTATCATATAATAATTCTTGTCCTCCTCCGTTGGCCTCATCCCACAACTAGCCATAGCCAAGAACGATGGTTCTGATACTAATGTGCGGACAAAATATCTGAGCTGAAACTTACTGATAAAAGGAAGAATGAAGAAGAGAGAAAGGAAAGGAAAAAGAGTCATGTAGCATAGAAGAAGAGAACTTAGAGAAGGCAATTTTTTGTTTCATAAAATTAATAATGGAAATATAGTGCCCTTATTTTTGTTTCTATTCGTAGTAACCACTTACATAGTTTCTCATGTTTCCCTTACCAGCTTGTGCAAATACAAATTATATAACACTTCATAGAATTGAAATTAGGCATATATCACTAAAAAAAAAACAGAATGTCGGTAATGACAATATATCGCAAAGAAAAGAAAAAGAAAAAAAACATACAGATTTTTACGTGGAAACCCTTTCAGGAAAAAACCACGAGTAGAGGAGAAGAAAATTCACTATATCAAATTCTAATGATTATAAGAGGAATATACTATGTCTAGGCTTGTAAAACCATATTCTAATAGGAGTGTAGTAAAATTGAAACACCTTATTCTAATCAATATCAAATAGATGAAGTTTAATATGTTTAAAAAACCTTATTCTAAAATAAAATAAAAAAAGTGTAGTTTTATAGGGATTTTACTTTTATTTTATTTTACCACTGTATTTTATTTAAATAAGGATTCGGGTCACTTAATTCTAACAATCTCCAGCTTGACATAAATTCTCAATAAACAAGTTCTTCATTGCGAACTCTCAACGAACAAGTTCTCCACCTTTTCCATAAAACCCCTTAAAGGTTTAGCTTCAACAATGAATACCAACCAAGTCTAAGCAATGCTCAAACTTGGTTATAGGAAGTGACTTAGTCATCATATCTGCAGGATTTCATGAGTACTAATTTTGCTCACAACAATATCACCCTAAGCAATAATATCAATAACAAAATGATACTGAACATCAATGTGTTTTGTTCTCTCATGAAACATTTGATCTTTTGTAAGGAAGATGACACTTTGACTGTCACAATATACTGTACTGATTTGAATGTCTTTATGAATTCACTAAAGAGTCCTTTCAACCAAATGGCTTCTTTGCAAGCCTCAGTAATCGTCATGTACTCAGCTTCAGTGGTAGACAAAGCGATTGTAGTTTGCAAAGTGGCTTTCCAACTGATTGTACAACCTCCGATTGTAAAGACAACCTGTGAAAGATCTTCTTCTATCAAGGTCTCCAGCAAAATTAGCATCAACATACCCAATGACTCCATCTCTATTTCTTCCAAACTATAAGCAAACATCAGTAGTACCTCGTAAGTATCTTAAAATCCATTTAACTACTATCAACTACACTGACTGCATATGATAAATCTGGACGTGAACAAACCATAGCATACATGAGAGATCCCACTGCACTAGAGTATGGAACATGTGACATGTACTCAATCTCATCATTTGATTGTGGAGTCAATGCCGATGAAAGTATGAAATGAGTTGTTAAAGGAGTACTAACAGGCTTAGCACTCTGCATATTAAACTTATAAAGAACTTTCTCAATATACCCTTCTGACTTAGGTACAATTTACTTGCTTTTCTATCTCTAAGAATCTCCATACCAAGTATCTTCTTTGCTGGTCCCAAATCTTTCATCTCAAGTTCTTCACTTAGTTGGGCTTTAATGTTTATTATCCCTCATTTTATCTTTTGTTGCTATCAACATGTCATCAACATAAAGGAGTAGATACACAAAAGAACCATCATTGTTTTTCTTAAAGTAAACACAACTGTCAAAGCTACTTCTTTTAAAATCATGAGAAGTCATAAATGAATCAAAACCTCTTATACTACTATTTTTGTGACTGTTTTAAACTGTAAAGGGACTTTTTCGGCAAGCAAACATAGTCCTCTTTTTTCGAGACTGTAAAACCTTCTGGTTGTTGCATGTAAATATCTTCCTCAAGTTCTCCATGCAAAAATGTAGTTTTTACATCTAACTGCTCAAGCTCTAAATTATGCATGGCCACAATACCAAGCAAAGCTCGAATCAAACTATGCTTCACAACTGGGGAAAACACATCTGTGAAATCCACTTCTGGAATTTGATTGTAACTCTTTGCAACAAACCTTGCTTTATATCTGGGTTCTTCAACTCCTAGAGTCCCTTCTTTCTTTTTAAATACCCATTTACAACGAACAGTCTTTTTACCTTTAGAAAGTCTCACAAGATTCCATGTTCTATTTTTGTGGAGTGATTCTATCTCCTATTGCATAGCAAACATCCACTTTTCTGAGTCTTCACATCTAACCGCTTCAGAATAATTAGATGGTTCTTGGTTTCCATCTATATCTTCAGCCACATTTAAAGCATAAGCAACTAGATCGGCCTTGGCATACTTTTTTGAAGGTTTAATTTCTCTTTTAGTTCTATTTTTGGCGATAGAGTATTGTGATGAATAAGTAACTTTATTCTGAATTTTTATACTGGCTTAAGGAGTCGACTCTGTTGTAGATTCTGGATTAATCTGATGCTCCACTTGCTTTTGATTTTCTTTATTGGAAGAGTCTTTAACGGATAAGTTAGGTAACATAGCAGTTTTATAAAAAAACAACATCTTTGCTAATCACAACTTTTCTATTTTCAGGACACCATAACTTATACCCTTTTACACCAGCTTTATAACCAAGAAAAATACATTTAATGGATCTTGGTTCTAATTTTCCATTATCAACGTAAGTATAAGTAGGACACCTAAAAATCTTTAAATCAGAATAGTCAGTAGGGTTACCAGATCATACCTCTTGTGGAGTCTTCTTCTCAATGGCAACGGATGGAGATCGGTTGATAAAAAAACACGCAGTAGAGGTTACTTCGACCCAAAATAACTTTGGTAAGCTGGCATTTGACAACATACATCGAACCTTCTCCATAATTGTTCTGTTCATTCGTTCTGCAACGTCATTTTGCTGTGGAGTATGACAAACTGTCAAGTGTCTCACGATCTCTTCTAACTTGCATAGTTTATTAAACTCATCAAAACAAAACACTAAGTTATTGTCTGTGCGGAGGTATTTTATTTGTTTTCTCATCTATTTTCAATCATAGTTTTCCAAGACTTAAGTGTGAAAAACACATCACTTTTCTGCTTCAGGAAGAACACTCAAACTTTTTTGGAAAAATCATCAATAAAAGTTAGCATATAATTAGCTCCACCTCTTGAAGGCACTCTGGATGGCCCCCACAGATTAGAATGAATATACCCCAACGTTCCCTTCGTGTTATGGATTCTTCTGGTGAATCGAACTCTTTTTTACTTCCCAAAAATGTAATGCTTATAAAATTTTATTTTGCAAATTCCTTGCCCATCAAGAAATCCTCTTTTGCTCAATTCTGCCATGCCATTCTCACTCATATGTCCTAGGCGCATATGCCAAAGTTTAGTAATATCATCATCTGACAAGAAAGAAGAAGCAACAGTTGTATCACCAGTAACAGTAGAACCCTGCAAAATATATAACTTGACAATCTTTCTCTTCCCTTTCATCACAACAAGGGAACCTTTGGAAATATTCAAAACCCCACTTTTAGCTGTGTATTTGTAACCTTTTGAATCAAGAGTACTTAACAAAATTAAAGTTCTCTTCAACTCTGGAACATGTCACACGTCACCAAATGTTTTGACAACTCCGTCAAACATATTAACTTTAATCATTCCAACACCTGCAATTTTACACGAAACATTATTTTCCATCAAAACAACACCTTCAGACACTGTTTTGTAAGTTGTAAACCAATCCCGATTGGGACTTATGTGGAAGATACAGCTCGAATCAATGATCCACTCCTCGTTCACTTTAGAATTGTTGATAGAAATGACTAGAAGTTCACTATCGCTGTAGTCTTCTACAATATTAGCTTCACTGGAATTTTCTGGTTGTTTTCCCTTTTGATTCAAAGCCTCCCTTTTGATATTGTTTTGTAACTTATAGCACTCAGATTTAATGTGCCCTTTCTTCTTGCAGAAGTTACAAGTTTTACTTCTGTTTGAAGACTTCGATCTACCCTTAGATTTATCGCGAGAATTTCATTCAAGTTTCCTTCTACGATCATCATCAGCATTTCAATCTTGTCTCCCATGAACAATGAGACCTTTTCCCTGAGAGTAGGTTTTAACCACAATATGCTTCATCTTATCATACGAGGTTAAAGAATCATAAACTTCATCAACTGTGAGAGACTTGTGGCTATATAAAATTGTATCTCTAAAGGTTGAATAAGACAGTGGCAACGAATAAAGTAGAATCAACCTTAGATCTTCCTTATCATACTGAACCTCCATGGCCTCCAAGTTTGAGAGAATTTTTTTAAACACTATTAAGTGGTCGTGTACAGACGCACTTCCTCTAAACGATAAGCATAAAGACGCTGCTTCATATGCAGCTTGCTGGTTAGAGTTCGACATATATATTTGTTCCAACCTCTTCCATAATCCAACGGCGGTCTTCTTCTTCATCACATCCTGTAAAATTTTGTTAGACAAATGCAGATGTAACTGTGTTAACGCCTTTCGATCCTTGCGTTTCTTCTCTTCCTCCGTCAATGTCGAAGGTATCTTATCTACCCCTAGTAGAGCTTCCTCTAAGTCCATCTGTGCAAGAACTGTCTGCATCTTTATCTGCCACAACACAAATCTGGTGTTGCGATCCAACAGTGAAATTTCATACTTCAAAGACGTCATTATTATGATCGAGATGAACAACCCAAGAGCTCTGATACCAATTTGGAAAAAAAATAGAACGTCGGTAATGACAATATATCGCAAAGAAAAGAGAAAAAAATAAAGAACACAGATTTTACGTGGAAACCTTTTCGGGAAAAAACCATAGGTAGAGGAGAAGAAAATTCACTTTGTCGAATTCTAATGATTACAAGAGGAATAAATAATGTCTATTTATAGGCTTGTAAAACCATATTTTAATAGGAGTGTAGTTAGATTGAAACACCTTATTCTAATCAATATGAAATAGATGGAGTTTAATAAGGTTTAAAAAAACCTTATTCTAAAATAAAATAAAAGAAGTATAGTTCTATAGGGATTTTACTTTTATTTTATTTTACCATTGTATTTTATTTAAATAAAGATTTGGATCACTTAATTCTAACAATCGCAAACCTCAAATTTCAATGGAACTCAAACTTCTTACCCAAAACAAACAATCAGTGCTATAGATTGATAGTAAGAACAAGTAATGTGAGATTAATGCATTTTTTATATACTAATTTATATAACATAAATTTATATATTTATGTTATTTTATATGTGGTATATATTTTTGGGGGAAAGATCTACTTATTCTGGTGTAGTTTTACATCTTTCTGTATTTTTTTGTACGATTAATATTTTAATAATCTAATAATTGAATTGATCAATATAATTATACTTGTGTGAATTTTTTAGCGATTCAATATCTTTGTCATATTGATCTAAGATACTCTATATATTAATATATATATTCAACGGTTGAATATTTTTTATATAAAATAAATAGTTAGAATTTTTTAGTTTATATCAAATTTGACATGCATGATCTATATGAATGAAATATTAAATTTAAGAGTTAAATTATTAAAATATTAATCATACAAAAAAAAAAAAACAAAATCAATCATGGCATAAGTAATCAAAGTGAAAAGTGACTTACGACCCGTTTTTATTGCGTTTGAGGTTCCAAAAGCAATAAAGAACACCTGACTTTTGGAGTCAAAACTACGGTGAAAAAATGTTTTTCACCCAAATACAAAAGTTAAGATAAGTGTTTTTAGCTTTTGCATTTAGAAGCAAAAATTATCAAAATGTCTTATTTAGGGTTTGTTACTTGAATAATATAAAAAATAAATAAATATGAAAATAAGATAACAGAAATAATATTTACGGAAATAGGCAAAACCAACAGTGCAATACCAATGCCACCTGACCAATCGGCGGCGCCACTTTATTTTTTTTAATATTTTTTTCAAGTGCAACCTGATCAATTGGTGGCACCCGTATTTAATACCAGAAAATACGATTTTTTTAAACAGTATACGAAAAAAAGAAAGAAAACACGATGTTTTAAATTTTTTTTGGTATTAAAACGTGGGCCCGTGACCAATAGGGCACATCCATGTCATCCATCAGGCTGGTGCCACTTGACAAATCGACGACACCAGCCTGACGGCTGACGCGGATATGATGCAACACTCCTAACCCATATCCGTAGCCGGAATGGGGTTACGAGGTATTACCGGAGTTTTATAGAACATTTAACATTTACATAATATTCACACAATATAACATGTAATTTAAACATATCAATATTCATAATTAGGTTATACGAACTTACTTCGATACTTATTCGTATACAAAACTCTACTAATCTGAGACTTTTTCCTTTCCTCGATATAGCTTCGTATTTGAGTTTTTCAGATCTAAATAAATAAGTTTATCATCAATTCAATGCATTTCATATTCATTTGGACTCAATTTACACTCTAGGCAAAACTATTATTTTACCCCTAAATTTTTCATTAATTTCAATTTTGTCCCTAGGCTCGAAATATGAAATTCATGCAATTTAATCCCTGTTTCAAGCCTAGCTGAAATTTCCATATATTATTTACATCACTTATGTTTCACAAAATTTAGAATTTTTCTTTGAATTTCACAAGTTTATAATTTAATCCCTATTACACAAAACTTTTAACTTATTCTTGAATTTAATCATTTACCCAATTCTAACTTGAAATTCTATCAATTCAACCCCTAATTCATCAATTAATTCAACATAAACCATGTCCAAAAATCTACTAACTTTCAAAATGTCAATATATACTAAATAATATTTTGTTCTAGGATCATCAAAACTCAAAAATTACAAAAAAAAAATTAAATTAAATTAACTTATCAATTTGAGTTTTAACCTTAAAATTCTCTAACTTCCTTTTTCTTTCTTTTCTCCCTTCTTTCCTTCTTTTCGTTGTCAATTCTTTTCTTTCTATTTCTTTCCATTCTTTTCTTTCATTTGTTTTATATATATATAATAATATAATATATATATAATATAATAATATAATAATATAAATTAATATATTACTTATTTATTAAGTTAATATAATATAATATATATTTTAGTTAAAAATATCTTTGATAATTTTATTGTAAACCGCTTCAACATTTAAAAATGGTATAATTTCCTATTTGGTCTTTTTAGCTTTCTTTAATCTATAATTAAACTTTTAATTCTATTGCAATTTAGTCATTTTTCCTAATTTCTCTTATTTTAAACTAATTTACCTAACCAAAACCTAATTAAACTTACAATTAATTTCGTAAATATTTATTAAAAATATTTATAAATCCGATTTAACGGAACGGAGTCTCGGGAATGCACTTTTTTTTTAATTTGGTCCTTTTTAATCAATTAACCATATAATCAATAAAATTTTCTTATCAAAATTTTTATGCAACCTTCCTATCATAATATAAACCATGCCACAATATTAAAATTAAAATTTCTTTCTAGCTCGAATTTGTAGTCACGAAATCATTGTTCCGATTCACTGAAAATGGGCCATTACATGTGACCCATCAATCACAGGTCCGTGTTTTAATACTTGAAAAAATTTAAAACACCAGTTTTTTTCTTTTCAGCTTAAAAACAATTTAAAATTTAAAACTTTTTGGGTGCCAACATTGGCAGCACCAATAAGAAAATTATTTTTTTATTTTTCATATACTGTTTAAAAAAACTCATATTTTTTTGGTATTAAATACGGGTGTCGCTGATTGATTAGGCTGCACCTAAAAAATTAATTTTTGTAACGTAAAGTGGTGCCGCCGATTGGTCAGGCGGCACCGGTATTCCACTATTTATTTTACCTATTCCCATAAATATTATTCTTGTTATCCTATTTTCGTATTTATTTATTTTTTTATATTATTCAAGTAAAAACTCCATATTTATATTAACTATTTAAAAATGTATATAAAAATTAAATTAATTTATATTTTATGTATTATTATATTAATTTATTTAAATATTATATACCCTAATTAATATTTAAAGATATTATAACTTTCAATTATAATTATTGATAATATTAATAAACAAACTTATCAACCAAAAGAGGAGTAGCAATTAGCCAGCTTAGTTAATTCTTAACTATTCATCGATATCCAAGGTATATTGCGAGCCCCGAAATCCATAACTGCCTTGATTTAACCCAAAACGCCCTTATACATTCCCCGCTATTCTGCCTTAAACGTCTCTTGACACATGGACCTAATTTTGTAATTTTCAAGGCACTCTCCGCGCGCTTAAATGATTTTCTCTTCCAATCCTACCAGACCAGTAGGACTGGTGTTTTTTCGTTTGTGGAAAATTTTCTTTCTTTTGAAATCCTTTGTGAATTGTAAACGGTTTTTAATTTTTGAAACTTTTCAACTTTCAAGGAAAAAGAAATCAACAGCGGCGAAAATGAACGATATGGTGGAAGCCGTTGGGGTTCCTCCTCCGCCGCCATCTTTCTCCTCACCTACCAGTCCAAGGAAACGCGGCAGCGGTGGCTGCTACTGCCGCATTCGGTCTTGTTTGAGACGAATTTTCTCGCAGAACAATGCGAATTTCGAACGGAGTGCGGTTTCGTCGCGGTTCATGTACTATCGCTGTGCTTCTTGGTTGAATTTCTCGGACGATGATTTACAAACAGTGCGTACAGGTTTCTTGGAGCGGAAACCGATTATTGAAGCAGTGATCGACGGTGCAAAGTATATAATTGATTTTAAGAGGATGCAGCAGATCAATTACTCGACAGGAAATTAGCGGTCAGTTGCTTGGATCGATCAAGATGGCAAGTGTTTTTTCCCCAAGGTGTTTTTCTGCAATGAAGACTTGTGCAAATCTGAATATGAAAACGAAAGGGATGATGATATCAGCTGCGACTGCAAAAAGAAGAATAATCGCACTCCTGCAAAAAGGCTAGTGGTTTTACAATAGCCAGGCTGATCAAGAGGTTGAGATATTGCTAGCCCGCCATGAAAGAGGACTACATCAGTGTGTCGTAGAGGTCAAATTGAGGGAGATAAGATTCATGTGGGGCATAGACGTCACTGGGCCCCGACTTCAAGTCACCTTCACGATGATTAATTACTTCACCAAGAGAGTAAGGTCACGTCACTTCGTGTGTCAAGGTCACCAAGTAAACGGTCATCAAATTCAAATTCAAAATCCAAATTCAAAGCCGAATCCAAATTCGAGCTTGAATTCAAAAAAAAAAAAGAAGAAGAAAAAGAAAAAGAAGAAGAAATAAATTGAAGAAGATGATCGAGACTGGTAAAAATTGGTATAAGAATCTACCACTTACTCTCTATGCTGACGCTGAAGCAAACGCCTTTAAATCCCTATGATCTCATAGGCATCAGTCCGTACACAGTCTCTGAAGCTTGAAGTGATAGATTTTCCTTTCAAACCAGTGGATTAAGGTATCATGAGGGAAGACTTCTATACAAATTCAGGGAAGAGGAAGCCTGATCAGCTCATTATTTCTAAGGATCGAGTTAGCAAGTCTCAGCTCAATCAAGTTTTGAACAAAGAATGTGATCAAGTTCCTTGACAAAAATGGGAACCCCAAGTTCATGGTCATTATGGCACAAAAAAAACCATCATACTAAGTTTTGCCAGCAGAGATTTCTTGACAATGTCCCGCCTGGAACTGTTATAGACAACGAAGTCTGTCATCTTAAGAACAATGACTTCTATCTTTAAGCCCATGTTGGAATGATTGGAACCAAGAGGCATATTCACTATCATGTTCTCTTAGATCAGATCGGGTTTTGGCTAATGAGAGATAGTTCATTCTCTAGTATATGAATATCAAATGAGCAACACTGCTACACCTGTAGTTGTTCCTATTCGCTCTGGCAGCCTCACAGTTGGAGAAATTTGTAAGGTCTGAGGACGCTTAAGAGACATCATCGATCCGTAGTGGGATGACTGCTCTGGGAGCAACTTATGTACCTCAGCTTTCCAAGTTAAAGGATAATGGCAGCAACTTCATTCTTATCTGTTGGGAATCATTGAACCATCTTTTTGTATAGGGCGAGTCAAACGACAACTAGGATCGCTGCAGGGGCAACCTCTTTCTCATGGGTTTATGGATCGATATCTCTCCCTTCAAGCCTCGATAGAATCAAGATTTGTTGAGAGTATCCATCCTAATCAAACGTATCAAAATGGGTGATACAAACTTATGTCGAGAAGAATTCGTCCACAAGAATTTCTCAAGGAAATCAAGAGGAAAACTCGCAAAGGGCGTCTTGAGACCTTCTAAAAAGTTGATCAAGCAAAAAAGAAAAAGAAGAAAAAAGAAAAAAAGAAGAAGGAGAAAAAGAAGAAAAAAAGAAATGAAAAAAGAAGAAAAGAAAAGTAAAAAAAGGAAAAGGAGAGGCCAAAGTGAAAACCCGCAAAGGGCGCTTTGAGCCCAAAGGGCATTTGAGTTGAAAACCCAAAAAGAACGGCTCAAATTCTAATCAAAAGTGGGGCACGCGGTAGCCTTATCATGCTTAAATTGACAATGAGGAAGTATGGTACGTCTTGGGGCATCGACAGAGTACTCCGAATCCCCTAGGCACAAATCGAGCTTAGAGGAGTTCTTAAGAATTGGGACAGAGAAGCTTAGGTTGCGATATCTGGGGCACCTAGCTTTCATCTTTCCCAGCATATTTGTTATCTTCAAATCATGATGGGTTGTGCTCCGATCAATTTCCTTCTTATTTATGAATTTATCTGTGTCGAGCTATGCTCCTAATAAATTTTTTAATCGCTTTTGCTTAACTTGCTTGTTTCGAGTTACGCTTGCATTCAATTTCTTTCTTGTCCATTGTCATGATCTTTTTCAAGCATTTTGTATTGAAATAATGATTAGTGGACTAATAACACTTTTATGGAAGGAGTTTTGTGTATTACCTTGGAAGTTTCTAAATAGTACAGAAACCTCAAACAGGACTATTGTTTAAGACCTCCCATGCTTAAGGGTTAGAAATCTCTAAATCCAAATTGAAATCATCTCCTCAAGTTTTTAAATCAAAGGTATTAGCTGAACAGAAACTAGATATCGCGTCAGTAATATAATCTTGATGGAACGAGTTACAGATCATGTACCTTTGAGATACAATGGAAGGGACCCTTAAGTCGCAGTGGGGCAAGCTAGTTGAGCAAAACATTTCCTTGAGTTTTGGGTCGACTTACCAGTCAAATAATAGGGCGTCCCAAGTTGAAAAAGAGAAGAAGATCAAAATGAAAACCCAAAAAGGGTGTCCTAATTAACACGAAAAGGATTAGGATAAAAACCCGAAAGGGCATCCTAATGAAATGGATCTGGGCCCAAGAAGTAAGACAATTCGAGCAATGAGTCAAACGGCAAGACTACAGTATTCGAAACATTTTCAGAAGCCTGAGATTTTCTATGCAAGAAGCCATGCTCAAAAAGATTCTTGATCGAGAAACATGGAAGAGTCATGCGCTGAGTATCTAGAGCATCACCTGGATGAGAATTTGATGAGTACGAAAGCCTCAAAGCAAGGACAAAAGTTCAATCAGGGTCAAAAGAGTGATTACTCGTAAAGATGGAAGACGATTACAAAACCTGAAAGAAAGTCAAGAATTGAAGCAATAAATGCAAATCGTCACAAGAAATCTCGACGAAAAGCAACATATGACAAACATGCCTAGGGCGCATAGCATAATCATGTAGGCATATAGGCATTTAAGACAAACATGTGCATATCATGATAACATCATGCATGACATATACAGGTACTCTAGTAGAGCAAGAAGTTATGATGATAGTGATACTGGATTACGAAAAGACACCCGAATTCCACCAGATGAGAGATTTTGGGTATACTTTTATTTTATATTTCAAAAATCAACTCATATTGCGAGAAGTGAGTTGAGCCTCAGGTCGCACGCTGAGGTATTTTCAATTTATGTTTCAAAAAGTCAACTCATATTGCGAGAAGTGAGTTGAGCCTTGGCTCCCACGCTGAGGTATTTTTTTATGCTTTCAAAAGTCAACTCGTAGTGCGAGAAACGAATGGCGCCTCAGGTCACATGCTGAGGTATTTGCAATTTATGTTTTCAAAAGTCAACTCGTATTGCGAGAAACAAGTTGCGCCTCAGGTCACACGCTGAGGTATTTGCAATTTATGTTTTCAAAAGTTAACTCGTATTGCGAGAAACGAGTTGCGCCTCAGGTCACACGCTGAGGTATTTGCAATTTATGTTTTCAAAAGTCAACTCGTATTGCGAGAAACGAGTTGCGCCTCAGGTCACACGCTGAGGTATTTGCAATTTGTGATTTCAAAAGTCAACTCGTATTGCGAGAAACGAGTTGTGCCTCAGGTCACACGCTGAGAAATTTTAAATTTATATTTTCAAAATTCACCTCATATTGCGAGAAGTGAGTTGATCTTTTTCAATTTCTGCTTTTTAAAATTTCTGTTCATTCAACTCATAATGCGAGAAGTGAGTTGATCTTTTTCAATTTCTGCTTTTTAAATTTCTGTCCATTCAACTCATACTACGAGAGGTGAATTAAGTCTCAAGTCACACATGGAGACACTTTCAATTTATGATCCAAAAATTAACCCATATTGTGAGAGTTCGCAGGCCGAGCTATTTTCGATAAAGGATAAAGGATGGAGCTGATCGAAGATTCAGATTTTGCCTTCCTGGAGTTGCGATATAGCAAATTGAAGATACAAGATTCATCATCTTGAAGGTAATGAAAGTAAATCAAAGAAACCAAGATTTCATCTCCGAAGTTGCAGAAGAACCAGATTACTTTATGCCTTTGAAGATGCGAATGGAACAAGGCTACGAGTCAAAGCTCAGGAGTCGCGATGGATTCAACCTAAAGCTATAAGAGGCGGTGGGTTGGAACAGGATTGCTTGAACAAGAAGAGCACCAAAGAAGTCAAGATTTGGCGAGACTAGACAAAATTGGCCTTTCTTTATGTCTTTGCTCTATTACCGTTACACGACAATGAGCAAAGAGGGGCAGCTGTTGTAGGCCAATTTTGGCCAGATCCAAACCACTAAATACAAATAAACCAAGAAATATTAAAAACCCAAACCAAAATCAAAAAAGTCTAAGTCCATTTACACACCAAAATTAAAATCTAACAGACCCACTAACTAATGTTAGCCCATGCCCGGTAACCCATTCCCACTACCCTGGCCCAAATGCAATAACCCAATAAACCCAACTCAATTCATAAAACCCGAATGGCCCAATCAGCTAGCCCAAACCATTAACCAAATTAGGGTGTCAGAAACCCTAATCTCTAGCCTCCTTTCAGCAGCCTCCAACGCCGCATGCTAGCATCCTTAGGCCTACCCACCGGTCACTTCTGTCCCACCTGCCCATCACCTCCACTTCCTACTCCATTGACTTCTTAGACCTGCAAACAGAAGCAAGACATGCAATAAATGGAAACAGAACCAAAGACAGAAATGGCAGCAAAGAATGGCAATCAACAACAGTGGCAAATAAGATCAAACAATAGTATATAGATGTCATTGTATTTAGATATAAAGGAAAGGAAGAACCGATTGTAATAAGGGGGGTCGTTCGGCTAAAAAGGGAGGCCAAAAGCTTTGAAGAGATCCCCATTTCTTTTTTAAAAAAAAATAACAAAGCAATAAAAGGTGATTTCTTTGATATTCATGATTTTGCTCTCTGTTTTTTGAATTTCTTTTTACTGCCTTTCTTCTCTGATTATTTGTACATAAAAACCAAACAAATACAAAGGAAGCAGAAAAAGGAGGGTTTGAAACCTTACCTTCGCGTCCGGGATTTGAACCATTCGAGCCCAGATTCAGTCTTTCGGAGTGAGTTTCTTGCTCGTTTTAGGGCTCGTTTTTGATTTAAGGTTTTTTTTTTAAAAAAAGGGAGAGGAACTTACCTCTTTCGTCGGACTCCTTGCACATCGCTGGAATCGGGTCCGAAAAGGAGTCGAGAGTCTCCTCCTTTCGGTGCCTCTGCGCCTCAGTGGTATGGCCCTTAAAAAGGGTATCCAAATCAGGCCTGAAAAGGGCCCTTTTCTCGTCACCGTGACCACCGTTTGCGACGGTGGTGCGCCGACAGCGAAACGGGTTCCCTTTGGAACCCTAACAGCAGAGAAAGGGAGAAAATGGGAGGGTAGGAGGCCTCTGTTTCTTTTTCTTTTCGGGGGAGAATGAAAGGAAATTTAGGGTTTTCATAAACACAAAGAAACGGCGCCGTATGTGCTTCAAGCCCAGACCCGTGTGACCCGACCCGATAAGGGCCAAGATCCGCGTGTTTCCTAAGGGGAGGGGCTATTTGCGCACTTAGCCCCTCCACCTTTAGATACTTTGCTATCAGGTTATTTTCATTCACGATTTGACCATGTAATTTATGTGGGTTTTCAAGTTGGTCCCCTTGCTGCTATGCGTTTTGAAATGGTTGGGGAAATTTCTCTTTTGGTCCCCTTTTGTTTCACGCGCGTTCTAATAGGTCCCTACCCTTCATTTTTATTTCAAAATTTACCCGGTCTTTTGCTTTGCTCCCAATTTAATCCTTATTTACATCTTACTGATTTACCTCGTTTTTTTTCTTTTTTATTTTTATTTATTTTTTTATTATTATATTTTATGTACACCTTGTCTATATTATTTTGTCACTACTATCATTTTACTTATTATTTCTAGTATTATATATATAATTACTGTTTAATATTTATTATTGCTTATGTTAATAATGTTATTTAAATACCTACATGTACATATGCATTTTTACGTACCTCTTATTTTATTACTCATTTGTTCTTGCATATATTATTGCATGTATACATTCTTAATATTATTATGTATTTTTGTGTATTACATGTATATATTTTAATTGTTTTATTTTATGTACTATGTATATATCTTGATGCCATACTATGTACATATTTCAATACTTTTAATATATTTTATATATATATATTTTTTTGATATTTTATATTGTATCATGTTTTTTAATATTATCACTTTCGCTATTATTTTCTGTATTATTATTATTATCATTATCTACGTGTATATATAGTATCTCGTATATATTTTTAATACCATTGGTTTATAATATTATATTATTTCATATATGTATATTTTTATATTATCTTGTGTGTATTTTTTAATAACTTTTGTATATGTATTTTTTTTAATCTATACCATGTACATGTTTTCAATATTATGTATATACTTTTTATTTCAATTATTACGTATGTATTTTATTACACGTATCTATATATATTTATACATCGTTATTATTAGTCATTTTTACATTATCATTATTTTCAATATTTTATTATTTGCCTATATATATATACATGTAGATATTTTCTTTATATACTTATTATTTATTGTTGTAAAATATTTTTCTCTGGTCATATTATTATACATGATTTTTACTCTTTTCTCTATTATAAATTTTTTATTATCATTCTAATGTTTTCATATTATGTTAATTTTTTATTAATCATATCATTATTTGCATTTCTTTTTTTCTTTGTTTTTACAATGATCTTATTAATTCTTTTATCATTACAAAAGTATTTTTCATGCTTTTAATTAATTTCAAAAATAAGGTAATGTACCAATTTTAACATTAAGTCTGTGATTTCATCGCTATGTTGGATGAATCACGTTGGCTCATGTTAAAACGGGACAACCCTTCTAAAATAAACGATTTTTGAAATTCTCGTGTTTTTGAACGTATCGCGATCAAATATTAAATTGAACTCGTGTTTTTTGAAAATCATGACAACGCATGTTTGCAAGATACCAATTTTGGGCGTCGCGGGGGTGCTAATACCTTCCCCGCGCGTAACCGACTCCCGAACCCTATTTTTCTCTGAATTTTAACGCAGACCTAAACTTGGCCTTATTTTACCCGAAAACAAATTTTTAAAAGAGGTTTTACCAGGTGTCCGATCACACCTAAGAAAAAGGATCGGTGGCGACTCCCCTTTTTAAAACTAAAATTCGATTTTTCAAAATCTCTCATAGATCGCCACAATTAGCGACTTGAAGCAAATTTTTACGTCGCTACATATGTAATGAAACAATTATATATATATATATATATAAAGGTTTTTAAATAAATAATATGTATATATAGTATAAATAAATAATAATTTAAAAAAAAAACTAGGCTGAAAAAAAATAAAATAAAAAAGGGATTAAATCTAAATTAAAATAAAAATCTAGGGGTGAAATTTTAAAATATAAAAAAAATTAAATTAGGGACTTAATTGAAACGCGCGCTACAGATGAGGGAGTCACTGGGCAAATACGCCCTATTCCCAAAACGGCACTGTTCCACCATCTGTGCTTAATTGGTCCAGTGGCCATATTGAGACAAAAGCAAATCTTCAGGGCTGAATTAAAATAAAAGGGAAGTAGAAATTGGACGAGATTGTAACAATACGATAATGCGGAAGGGCCTATGTAGCAAATAGCCCATTTATCAAAAATGCGCGGATCCTCCCCGAGTATTGGGTCAATGCGCGGGTTATAGCCTTAAAATGATGTCATTTTGGGCAATAGTGACAACTCCCAAAACGGCGTCGTATGGACGGCTTATATTTCATTTTAACACCCCTCTTTAAAAAAAACAAAACTCTCTGAAAAAAAAAGTAGCCCCCTGTGCTCCAGCCCTAGCTTGGCCGAGCTCCGGTCATCGGGCGTTACACGCGCTCACGCGCCTCCGTCGCTACCGCCATATATGGCGACCGGAGGCCGAAAAACCCCTTTTTTAGCGCAAATCGAAAGGTAAATCTCTTTCGTTTATTTTTTAGTAGTATTTGTAAACAAAAAAAAAATGATTCGTATGTATTGAACAAAAAATAATAAAATAATAAAATAATAAAAAAAACTAAATGAAATAACAGTAAAAAAAATCACCTTTCTCTAATTAAAAACTATTTGTATATATGTGTAACTTTTTTACAACGATGGTGTTTGGCTTTTATAGCCACTGTTTAAAGTACAAAAGTTGGTATTTTCCGATTTCTAGCTATATTCCAGTTTCTGTGGTTGTTTTCTTTCCTTTTTTTTACAGGTAACGGCGAGAAATCTGGCGACGAAGGCGCGATTCCTGCGCTGATGACGGCTCGTCAAAGGGCCTGTGTCGGGTGCTCACGGCGCGAGACCCTTGCTAGGGTTTCCAGAGGCTGAAACTTTTTGGGTCGTCCGGGCCTATTTGGATTTTGGGCTACCGTATGGGTTTGGGTAGATTAGGATTGGGTTAATTTCGGGCCAATTGGTTTTTTTGGGGTGTAATTTAGTTTAGGTTGATAGTAGGCCACGTGTAATATTTGTAAATTTGGGCATGTAAATTTGGGTTGTATAAGGACTTTATTAAACATTATTTATTTTTTGGTTTTTTCTTTTATAAGGTATAGGCCCGGGCAAATTGGGCCTATTATAGCTGCCTCTCTTTGCTCATTGTCGTGTAACGGGAATAAAGGAAAGACTATAAAAGGATCAATTTTGCCCAGTCTGGCCAAATCTTGAGTTCTTTGTCTTCGTCTTCTCCAAATAACTTCCAATCCATCTGCAATTTCAGAGGTATTGGACTATACGTCTGATGGCTTCAATTTGCTTCGCTGCAACTTTAGGAAGGCAATATCTGCTATCTTTAATCTACTTCACTACAAACTCAGGTAGACAAGACTTGTTACTTCAACCTGCTCCATTGCAACTTCAGGGAGATAAGGTTAATATCTTTTTGATCTACTTCCCGCAACTTCAGGAAGATAAAATCTTCAGTCTGCTCCACTGCAACTTCAGGGAGATGGGACTTGCAACTTCAACCTACTCCACTGCAACTTCAGGGAGATAAGGTTAATATCTCTGATCTGCTTCCTGCAACCTCAGGAAGAAAAGATCTTCAGTCTGCTCCACTGCAACTTCAGGGAGATGGGACTTTCAACCTACTCTACTGCAACTTCAGGGAGATAAGGTTAATATCTCTGATCTGCTTCCTGTAACCTCAGGAAGAAAAGATCTTCAGTCTGCTCCACTGCAACTTCAGGGAGGTAAGTTTAATATCTTTTTTATTTGCTTTCTGTAACTTTAGAAAGATAAAATCTTCAGTCTGTTCCAATGCAACTTTAGGGAGATGGGACTGATCTTTGATCTGCTTCACTGCAACTTCAGGAAGGTCAGATCTGCTATCTTTAGTCTGCTCCTTACAACCTCAGGGATGCCAAACTGGTATCTTTGATCTGCTTCACTGCAACTTCAGGAAGGCCAGATCTACTATCTTTAGTCTGCTTCCTGCAACCTCAGGGATGCTAGACTAATAATTTCAATTTGTCTTCTAGAGGACATAACCTATAGAATGAATATATGCTCATGCCTAATAATTAGGATACCCTGATCGAAATCAGTCATATGCTCCTATTTAGACATGCTATGAATGCAAAAAAAAAAAATGTTATGAGAATGATTCCTATTTGCGATGTCATCACTCATTTTTCATCAAGGTTTCATCTTCGTTCATTTTGAAATATCATACCTTGCTCAAATAATTTGCCCCATGGTAATTTAAGGTTAACTCTATTTGAGCCTTGGGGACCCAAGGCTTGTATTGCTTTCAAACCATCCCACCAAGATTTAGGTTTTGAAACCTTTTAATTCCTTCCTATTGTAATTTAAGGGTAAATGATCTGTTCCAACTTTAATCCGTTCTACCATAATTTAACGGTTTCAAATCTTTTCATATCGACTTGGTCTATCATACTGTTCCCTGAAGGCTATGACCCAATGAGAATGCTTGTAAAAATAATCCTCTCTTATGATTAATATTTTCCAACCATCATTTGGACAAAAAAGAGATAGTCCCAATTTAGACCTTTCTCAAGTACCTCCGACTCTTACACATGGGAATTCTTAAATAATTGTCCCGTTTCAGTTTCTTATATTTATCTAGAAATTTCCAGAGTAATATGCAAAACTTATTTTGTGAAAACATTATTAGTTCACCAATCATTATTTCAATGCAACATGCTTATGAATAATAGACAACAAATAAATTGATCTTGGAAACAATTTGGAGTCGAATAGAAAATACAAAGGAAATTAACTAGGAACATATCTTTGAGAAGAAAAAGAATCCAAAGATAGTAAATTTAACATGAATAGGACAACATCCAGGCGCTCTAGATATCACAGTTTGGGCTTCTATATACAAACTCTATAAAGACTACTCTGAGCTTAACATGTGTTTAGAAGATCTAAAGTATTTCATTGATGCCCCAATATGTAACACACTTCGTCTCCTGTTGATTCAAGTATAGCAAGATCACTGCATGCCATTCCAAATTTGAGCCGCCCTTTTCGGGTTTTCAACTCAAAACCCCTTTGGTCTCAAGGCGCCCTTTGCTGGTTTTCGTATTGGCCTCTCTGTTTTTTTCTAAGAAGTCTCAAAGCACCCTTTATGGGTTTTCACCTTGGCCTCTTCTCCTTTTTAGGCAAAATATTTCTTGACTGAGTCTAAATTCACAAGATTGGGTAAGCTTTTCCCATCCATTTCGGTTAAAATCAGTGCGCCTCCAGAGAAAGCCTTCTTCACCACATATGGTCCTTCCCAATTCGGCATCCATTTTCCTCTGAAATCCTTTTGTATGGGAAGGATCTTCTTTAATAAAAGGTCACCTTCATGAAATTCTCTTGGACGAACTTTTTTGTCGTAAGCTCGCATCATTCGCTTCTGATACATCTGACCATGACGAATAGCCCTTAGCCTCTTTTCTTCAATCAAGTTCAACTGATCGTATCGTGACTAAATCCATTCTGCCTCATCCAATTTTACTTCTGATAAAACTCGAAGGGAAGGTATCTCTACTTCAATAGGTAAAACTACCTCCATCCCGTAGACCAATGAGAAAGGAGTTGCGCCAGTAGAGGTTCTGACGGACGTTCGATAGGCATAGAGTGCGAATGGTAATTTCTCATGCCAGTCTTTGTAGGTCTCTTTCATTTTCCCCACTATCTTCTTAATATTTTTATTGGCCGCTTCTACTGCCCCATTCATTTTCAGACGATACGGAGACGAGTTGTGGTGTTTGATCTTGAATTGACTATAGACTTCGGCTATCGTGCTGTTGTTCAAGTTCAGTGCATTATCTGATATGATCCTCTCAAGCATTCCATATCGACATATAATCTCCTTCTTCAAGAAACGACTAACTGCCGTCTTAATAACACTTGCATATGAAGCAGCCTCTACCCATTTCATGAAGTAATCGATAACCACAAAGATGAATCGATGCCCATTCGAAGCTCTAGGTGAGATCGGCCCAATGACATCCATACCCCACATGGAAAAAGACCATGGAGACGTCATAACATGTAAAGTAAAGGCAGTATGTGAATTCTGTCACCATAAATCTGGTATTTATGACATATTTTGGCATAGTCGATATAGTTTCCTTCCATGGTAGACCAATAGTATCCAAACCTCATGATTTGTCTAGCCATCGTGAAACCATTGGCATGTGTCCCACAAACACCTTTATACACTTCTTCTAAAAATTTTCTAACTTCTACTGCGTTAACACATCTCAAGAGCACATAATCTTTCCTTCTTTTATATAAGATATCCCCGTTCAAAACATAGTTGTAGGCTAATCTCCTTAATGTCCTTTTTTCATTATCAGTTGTATGCTCAGGGTATTCACGATTTCTTATGTATCATAATATATCATGATACCAAGGGTGGTCATCCTTTTCCTCTTCCTCCATGTTGCAGCAATAAGCTGGAACCTAAAAAATGCTCATCTGAATAGGTCTCATGTTTTCTTGTTTGTTTACTTTGATCATAGAAGCCAGAATTGCCAAGGCATTGGCCATTTAGTTTTTATCTCGAGGGAGATAATTGAAGGTGATGTCGTCGAATTCTTCAATCAATCCCAAAACTATTTTTCGGTAATCAATCAGTTTGGGGTCTCTTGTCTCCTATTCTCCTTTAAGCTGGTAAATTACTAATGCAGAATCTCCATATACTTATAGCACTCTGATTTTACATTCTACAGCTATTTGAATTCCCATGATGCACGCCTCATACTCCGCCATATTGTTTGTGCAGTAAAAATTCAATTTGCATGTGAATGGATAATGATCTCCATTTGAGGATACCAAGACTGCCCCAATTCCATTTCTTACAGCATTTGATGCTCCATCAAAGAGTAACTTCCACGGGTACTCTTCAGTAGTTGCCACATACATTAATTCTTCATTGGGAAAATCAAAGCTCAAAGGTTCATAATTCTCTAGTACTCTGCTAGCTAGAAATTCTGCTATTGCGTTCCCTTTTATAGCCTTTTAATTCACATAGACTATATCAAACTCAGAAAGCAATATCTACCACCTTGCCATCCTTCCATTCAGAGCAGTTGACTCCATCATATACTTTAATGGGTCGAGTTTCGAAATTAGCCAGGTTGTATGATATAGCATATATTGCATCAAACTTTGAGTTGTCCAAATCAAGGTACAACACAACTTTTCAATCAGCGAATATCTTATTTCACACTTAGTGAATTTCTTGCTGAGGTAATATATCGCTCTCACTCTTCTTCCTGTCTCATCATGTTGACCTAGCATACATTTGATAGAGTTACTGAACACTAACAAATACAGTATTAACGGTCTATCTGGACTAGGCGAAGATAGTACTAGAGCATTTGACAAATATTGCTTGACTTTATCAAAAGCATTCTGGCATTCAGCATCCCAAGTGCCTGGTTGTGCTTCTTAAGAAGGCGAAATATGGGGTCACATTTCTTAGTTAATTGTGAAATGAACCGAGCAATGTAATTTAACCTTCCCAAAAAACCTCGAACTTCTTTCTGAGTGTGCGGTGGAGGCAATTCTTGTATAGCTTTGACCTTATCTGAGTCAACCTTTATTCCTATTTTGCTGACTATAAACCCAGTAATTTTCCCGACCTAGCTCTGAAGGTACACTTTGCCGAGTTAAGCTTTAGTTAGAATTTCCTCAATCTCAAGAACAACTTCTTCAAGACTTCGATGTGCTCTTTTTCTGTTCGAGATTTGGCGATCATGTCATCCACATACACTTCAATTTCTTTATGGATCATATCATGGAATAAGGTCACCATAGCTCTTTGATATGTTGCCCCTGCATTCTTTAGCCCGAATTGCATCACCTTATAACAAAAGGTACCCCACAGGGTTATGAAGGTAGTTTTGTCCATATCCTTAGGATGCATCTTTATCTGATTGTATCCCGAGAAACCATCCATGAAAGAAAACAATGAGTATCCTGTCATATTATCTACTAACGTGTCAATATGAGGCAAGGGAAAATTATCCTTCGGGCTGGCATTATTTAAATCCCTATAGTCTACACACATCCAAACCTTTCCATCTTTCTTAGGGACAAGAACAATATTGGCAACCCACTCTGAATATTTCACCACTTGTAAAAAACTAGCATCAAACTGCTTCTTGACTTCCTCATTTATCTTTAGTACCACATCAGGCCTCATCCTTCATAGTTTTTGCTGGACTGGCTTGCATTCTTCTCTTATGGGAAGGCGATGCACCACAATATCAGTACTTAACCCAGGCATATCATGGTATGACCATGCAAAGACTTCTTTGAACTCTCGTAGTAATTCAACGATGTCTTGTTTCGTCTCTTCAGCTATGTGTGTTCCAATTTTCACTACCTTCTCTTCCTCTAAGGTCACATTCTCTACTACCTCTTCATGGGGTAAAATTTATTTTTCTTCTTACTTTACCATTCTTAGCAAATCTAAAGACAAGTCACAATCTCTGTCACCTTCAAAATCCTGAGATTCTTCTAAACAAATGTCTTGCTCAAAAGGGAATTTAGAATCTGTAGTATCGTTGCTCATGTCATTGATATCTAAGGACCTGTGGTAGGTACAAAAGAATGTACAAAGAACAAATGAATTCAAGAATAACTATTTACATGGTATGAATGAGAATAAAAACATTTGGAAGGAAATTAGAGGATCGAAAGTATAAAAGAATATTTGTTCAAATTGATCATCAAAAGATGTTTTTATTGAAAAAAAGATGATTGAACATGAGCCTATTTCACAAATGAAATCTTATTATTTCTAGGCTTTAAAACAACAAGTGTGTTCTGAACATTACTCTATATAATTTTGAAAAACTACAGGAAGTTCCTCTGCAGTCCAGTTGTTCAAAACAGTCCCAGGTTCGCAAGGACGAATACCCAATAGGTTTATTTGTTCAGTCTCTTTTCCGTGTATAACATTGATGTGAAGGTTTCTATTTTTCAACAACCCTCTCTCAGGGTGAATTATCCCTCCAAATACGAAAGTTTAGGATATGTGAGGGAACGTCATCAATTCCCACTTGACTTCTTCTCCACTTAGCCATGCCCTTCTTCTTTCTTGTTGCTTCTCCATCTCTTTCCTCCTTTGTCTAGGATCTGGCCTGAAACCCAAGCCAAAACGGTCTCTCTTTTCCCTCAGCATTGGTACTTGAACCCCTCATTGGAGATTTCTAGCTAATCCTTTTCCTGGTAAGGCCTCTTTCCCCACTGTCATATGCAAGCCCATTCTCGTGGTTCTGGATATCTTGGGCACTGGTACCTCATTCCCTTCTAAAATGAATGTTACGTAGACAAATTCTAAGAATCGAAAGGAGCATTCAACTACCTCCTCATTTGCCTCTACATAGGGTGTTTCATTAGTAACAATCGCTATGATGTCCTCTTCCGCATTTATAGTAACCAACCGTCCTTCTGTTACTAATTTCAATTTTTGGTGCAAAGATGAAGGCACCGCCCCTGCTGAATGTATCCAGGGCCTCCCCAACAAGCAATTATAGGAGGGCTTGATGTTCATTACCAAAAAATCTACTTCGTATATGTTTGGTCCAATCAACAATGGTATGTCAATCCTTCCCATCACTTTTCTCTCAGTGCCATCAAATGCTCTCATTATGTTATGGCATGTTTTCATGTGAGAACTGTCTATAGGAAATCTGTTCAATGTAGACAATGGTAAGACGTTCAGCGCAGATCCATTATCAATTAGCACACTGGGCAGAGTATATCCTTTACAGCGAGTAGTGATGTGCAGAGCCTTGGTCTGTCCCATGCCCCCAGGTGGAATTTCATCATCATTAAAGTAGATGAAGTTGTCGGCACTTATGTTACTAACCAGACGATCCAACTTGTTGACGGATATATTGTTAGTAACATAGGTTTCATTCAGCACTTTTATTAATGCATCACGATGCACTTCTGAACTTAGAAGCAATGCTAGCACTGATATGCAAACCGGTTGTTTGCGCAGCTGCTCTACCATGCTATATTCACTGTGCTTCAAGAATTTCAGAAACTATTTAACCTCTTCCTCCTTCACCGGTTCATTAATAAGTGCTTCAGCCCCTTTCTCTCGTTCAACTACCAAGGCCTTTGCTTTCATAGGCTCAATTCTGACGTTTCCCGCATCGTAACGCCTTCCACTACGTGTGTAAGATCCTTCACTTCGGCCCTCCTTGGAAGTACTAGCTAGATTTTCCCCTCTTGGTATTGTCACATTACAGTCGTAATTAGAGGTGTGCATGGGCCGAGCCGGGCCGGGCCCAACTAAAAATTTAGGCCCAATTATCGGGCTCGGGTAAGGCTGGGCCCAAAAAATGGGCCTAAAATTTTGCCCAAGCCCGACTTGAATAAAAATGTTAAAACCCGAGCCCGGCTCGGCCGGCCCATATTAATTTTTATATTATTTTTATATAATTTTAAAAAATATATAAACCATCAAAAATACTAAAAACATTAAAATAAATATTTCTCAACAAATAAAAATAAATTTTAAAAAATATGTATATTTAAATAACAATAAAATAGATGTAACTTAACAAACAAATGCCTCTAAAATAATAACAATATTAACAAATGTCTTTAAAATAATAACAAAATTAACAATAAAATAAGTTTTATACAATATCTAAACAATAACACTAAAATAGTAGCAACATAATAGTAAAATGGTAGCCAAATAGGAAGAAAATAATAAGAAAGTAATATTAAAAAATAGATTTTTTTGTCTTTAGTGAATTCGGGTCAGGCCGGGTCAGGCCTGGGCCAAAAATGCCTTACCCGAGCCCGGCTTATTTTTTAAACGGGCCTTATTTTTTTGTCCAAGCCCATTTTTCGGGCCTATATTTTTGCCCAAACCCTCCCACGTTTCGGGCGAGCCTTCGGGCCGGGTCGGGCCGCCCGGCCCGTGCACACCTCTAGTCGTAATTTCAAGGTACCATTTTGTTATCCTTGTAAGGAAAGGAAACAGGTTTCTAGATTACGACCTTTGGCGCTACTTGTGCTCCGCCCTCAGTGTTTCTTGGTCAGAAAATGATGATCTTCAGGTAATTGACTTTTTGATTCGTCAACTCTCCTTCCGTCACACAGATATTTCCTTCCCCTGAGCCTTCTTCATAAAACTCCATCTCTTTATTGCCCATGAGGCTTTGCACCAAGACCCTAAACCCAATGCATTCCTGGATCTCATGCCCCTCTACCTTGTGGAACTTACAGAAGTCCCTTACTCCTTCACATCCTTCCTCAGAATCTGATATTATCATTCCTCTTCCTACCATTTTTTTCCAAACCGTCTTCAGCGGGGTTCTTACTTCAGCTATATCTTCCTTAATCCTTCTCATGATATTTTCCCCAATTGCATTTACCCATTTATCCTTATGGTTAGGCAACGGGTTTTTCGCACTAGGGGTATCATCAAATTTTACAATCCCCATATTAATGAGTCTTTCCACTATTTTCTTAAAAGCAGCGTAATTTTCTATTGAATGCCTCGATATTCTCGCATGGTGGTCACATTGAGTGTTTGAGTCATACCATTTGGGATATGGGGGCTGCAGCGGTTTTAGATAAAATAGGGACACCACGTATGCGTCAAACAAACTTTGATATAGCTCCTTATACTTCATCGGGATGGGTGTAAATTGGAGCTTTTCAGAGTTTTTCCTTGTGCCAGATTCATGCCTTTGCGAACCCTGTTGCTCAGCTACTTTTGGCTGACTGACAGTTATTGACTTTGAGTACCATTTGCTATAGGTACTTATATTATTCACCTCATTCTCCTTTCTCCTTAGAGCTGACCTCTTAGTAGTTTTCCCTTCAATCTTGCCACTTCTTATGGCATTTTCAATCATCTCTCCCGCCATTACTATATCCGCAAAGCTCTTGGTGGTACTCCCTATTATGTGAGTAATGAATGGGGCCTTCAAAGTATTGATAAAGAGCATTGTAGTTTCCTTTTCCAGAAGCAGTGGCTAAACTTGCATGGCAACTTCCCTCCATCTTTGCACATACTGCCTAAAGCTTTCATTTGCCTTCTTTTCCATATTTTGTAGGGTGATTCTGTCAGGTGTCATATCCGTCACATAATTGTATTGCTTCATAAAAGCTTAGGCTAGGTCTCTCTAGGAACTAATCCTAGCACGTCTCAATTGATTGTACCACTTAGACGCCGCCCCAACCAAACTATCTTGGAAACAATGGATCAGTAGTTGATCATTGTTAACGTAGCCGGTCATCCGTCTACAGAACATGGTGATGTGGGCTTTAGGGCAACTAGTCCCATTATACTTCTTAAATTCTGACATCTTGAACTTATGAGGAAGCACCAAATCTGGGACTAGGCTCAAATCTTTAGCATCAATGCCATGGTGATTGTCAGCATTTTCCAAAGCCTAGAACTTTTCTTCTAACCATCTGCAACGGTCCTCTAACTGCCTTAAGGATTCAATTCTCATTCCTTCCCTCTTGGCTACGTCTAGATCGGGCATGATAGGATTGGCGGGGTTATCTCCTAGGTTAGATCCCGAGCCAATTTGGAAATTCATGGGCACCCTAGATTAGCTTGCTCTTGTTGAGGCCTAATTGTGACAGATGGCCTTCGAGGATGCACCTTAGGTTGTGTTTGTGCATGCGGTGGGGTAAAACCCGGATGGTAGTCCTCATTATCCTCTCCATTATTAGTCATGGGGCCTTTTCTTTTGTCTATTACCCCATTCAGCAGCTGGGCCATTTGAGCCATCATATTTCTTTGAGCTTCCAACATCTGGTCTCTTATCTCTTGTTGAAGCTTTGCCAACTGCTCTTGTATCTGGTCCTGCATGTCTCTTTAGAATTGTTCAAGTCTCTGATCCATATTTTTCATCTTGGTACGTGTACCGTAACGGTGTGTGGTTTTCAAGTTAACTTTATCTTTCCTTCTCTCTCTATCTCTCTGTAATAACTATAACTAATTAGGGTCCTTCTATGGATTTTAATGCATATGATATGATGTAATGCAAATGCATGAATGCAAAAAGAATATCAATTTGAATTTAATTTTAATTTAGAAAACTTTATTTAGAAAATAAAATTCTTTACACAAAATAGATTACAAATACGCTTTCGCTCTAAGGCCCAAAGCTTTAACCCTTCCAAACAACACAGCTAATTCTCAACCCCTATCTGATTCTAACTCATACTTTACACTTAACATATCAGCCTGCGCTGCCAAAGCTTGTAAATGATCAGCCACTTTATGAATTTGGACTATGGCTTCACCCATGAGGTAATCCCTATTTCTAACTTGATCTTGAGAATGGTGAAGCTCTTCCTTCCAATGCCATTCTCTTGCTTCAAGATGCTCGATCCGGAGTTCATAGTTTTGTAATGTCGACTTTAACCCTTCAATCTTGCCCTTCATTTCCTCGATCTTGATCAGACTTAATTTTAACTCGATTGCAGAATTAGGACTTCGAAGGTGATAGAGAGACCGTCCAAGTTTAGCCACTTTAGCCTTTAATCTACATTTCTCCTTCTGACTCTTTGCCAAGCTTTTTTCTAGAGCCTCGTTTTTCGCTTGAATTTCTTGGAACTTCCTCTCCCATCGATCAACTTTGGCTTTTTCCTCTCGAATCTCTTGTTGCCATTGTTCTGAAGTCTTCCCCAATCTGGCTCTTTTCATCGACAGCTGTATCTTCTTATATTCTGTCTTCAAATCATCTCGATCTTCCTCAACCTTCCTCTTTTCTTTTCTTACTTTTTCAGCCTCTAGTTTCTGAACATCCACGTCTAATCTTAGGTACATTTTTTATTCCTCCAGCTTCTCTATCCTCTTTTCAAGCTCTAGACTCTTCCCTTCGAAACCTTGCTTTATAATCTCCAACTCTGATGGGACCACTCGTAAGTACTCCTCTATCGATTGAGCACCCTCCGAACTTGGTCTAGGGATGTTATCATTGATCCTTTTGCTCAACCGCTCCTTATACTCAAAGGTTGCTATCAGACCTGCAGTCAAAATTTTCATATAGCAAGTTCGCTTCCAAGCCTCAGAAATTTCTAGGATCTTCTTCTTATACTTATCCCCTTTATATGAGAATTCACATTAAGCTAACCCGTGTGTTGTCGGTATGAACTGCTTAGCTTTGTATTGCCTTAGTACGAGTAACGGTGCATATCCAACAGCTCCCCAGATTCCAGGCAGAGGTACCCACTAAAAATTTCTACACCGATAGAAGACCTCGTCGGGAACCATCCAATGGGCTTTCCACTCAACATCTTCCTCTCGAAGGTTTTGAAGAATTGCCATCCATCTTTCCTCTGATAGATTATCCCTCTTTGGTGTAGCTGCTGCTTCCTTTAAAGGAGAATAATTTTCGAAGAACACTCGGTAAGGAACCTTGTCAACCCTCCAAAAATAACTATAGAACCAAACCAACAATAACTGTGCACATCCAATGAATCTACCTTCACCGGCCTTCCGACATGCACTCAAGGATCTGAACGTCTCAGCTAGAATTGCAGGTACATGTGTGACCTATTTTCTAAGTCAATCAAATAAATCAGTGACTGCCTCATCTATATGCCTTAGTGCTTTTGGAAAAATCACTAGACCATAAATACTTAAGGTCAAGACATCAACTTTCCTCTTCACATCTGGGTGCGCTAATATCAAATCCCTCAAACTCGCCCAAGGAATGCATTTAACATCACCATTTTGTTGGATTCGAGCTGCAACCCACTGTTCACTCATCCCCATAATATTCATTAATTTCTTCACAAAAGTTGGGATATTAGTAGCCCTAAAGTAAGTTTTGTTACCTCAAATCCTTGGACAACGAAGCAAGGTCGTATACTCCTCTATAGTAGGTACTAAATCCACCTTCCCAAAAGTGAAACAATTATAGGCAGGGTTCCAAAACTAAGCCATAGCCCGAAACAAATGCTTGTCCACCTTAACGTCAAGCAAGTAGGGTAGATTACCATAATTTTGGTAGAACAGCTGCTTAGTCTCGTCATCCCATTGGGCTCATATATCTTTCAATTCCTGGAGCTTATTTTGCGTCGTACTGATGCGAGTGAAGTCCCACAATTCTGATGTATATCCCTCAGCGATACTATCACCTTTTTCTAATTGGGTTTTCTCTGACCATGCATGGACGGTAGCGTTGTCCTCCACTTTATCAAGAAATTTATTCTCCATAACAAAACTCTCTAATTTAGAAATCGAATCGTGAATCGACACTCTTTTAAATGACATGCAATGATAACAAAATAAAACTAGTCAGTGTCATGTATAAAAAAATATAATTCAAATAAAGCAGGGAATAAACAAGCACCTATATAGGTAACTACTATGGGTTATCATCGTACTACCTAGGGCGAGCTTTTAGGGTTCACTATTTGTGTTTTTGGTTCTCAGGTAAGGGTATCTAAACCAGCAGATTCTTCGATCCTCACCCATTATAAGCTCATATAGACCGAGTTCAGTTCAGGGGGACACATTTCCCTATGGCCATGCGGAGATGAAAATCTCACGGAGACATAGGTACGGATGTATCCCGGAAGTGATCCACTAGCCCATGCGGAGGTGAAATCCTCACGAAGGCGTAGCTTCTCACTTCCACTTAAAGGGTGTGACCACAACGGTCATGCAATACAATGCGGAAATAACCAAATGCAATAAGAAGCATGATTTCAAATCAAATTTTCTAAATTTCGACATTAGGACAAAAATGATCAATTTTACGGCTTGACTCTCTTATCGGTCCCCAGCGGAGTTGCCAAGCTGTCGAAACCATTTTTTATTCTTGAAAAACGGGGTCGACTTTTTAAAACAAAAAATGGAGTTGCCACCAATCCCTTTTGCTTAGGTGTGATTGGATCACCTTATAAAATGTTTTATTTCAAAACATTGATTTTGGTCTACGAAATTAAAGAAAACGGGTTCGGGAGTCAGTTACGTACGAGAAAGGGTTAGCACCCTCGTCACGCCCAAAATTGGTACCAAATTGATTAGTTATTATCCTAACGTCGACAATTCGAAAAGATTTTAAAATATGATCTCTTTAAAAACTTGAACAATTTGAGTTGAAACTCGAGATTCCTTTGTTCCGAAAGGATACAAACATCGCATCCAGCACGTTAGGACACGATGTTTTAAACCTTTGTAACCAAAATCATCTCATGGTTTACAAAATTTATTAAAAGGATATTTAGTTATTTAGACAAACGGAAAATCGAAACTCAGCACGTTAGGGCACTATTTCCTGAATCTCTAAACACAAAACATTGCCTTATTTAAGGAAAAAAAACTTTTGGATAAAATGTAGCAATTAAATTAAATATATTTTTTTAAAAAATGTTTTGAGCAAAATGCAACATTAATATATTACATAACATAAATACCAGAGCAATATATAAATTACATGATATACCAACATTTCATACAAATGTAGACAATTAAGAAAAAAAAAACATAAAATAACGAATTATACATGTAATGAAGTGACTATACTAAAGCAATAATAGGCAAATAAATAACTTGAATAGACAAATAAAAGATATAAAGTAAACCATAACAAATTTCTTTTAAAAAATATGCGAAATAAAAAAACTTAGAAATGAATATAAAATTATAATAAAAAAAAGTAAAAGTAAAATGACAATAGAAAATAAATGAAGTATTTAAAATAACAAATAGATATTATAATAATAAAAAATGACAATTTTTAAATGGGTTAATATATATACATACAAAATAATTAATATATTTTAATGAACAACATACAAAACTTAAGATATAAAATATATATATATAAGATAACTTATAATAAATTTATAGTATAACAATTTTTATAAAAAGGATAATATACCTATTTAAAAAAATAATATAAAAACTTTACCTTATTAATAAATCAACTTAAAATATTATACAATATATAAATTTTTTTAAAAAAATACATAATATATAATAGATAATATACAAAAATATTAATATAAAAAAAGAAAATAAAATAGTATGTAATGAAACAATTTTATATATATAAAAAAAGGTTTTTAAATAAATAATATGTATATATAGTATAAATAAATAATAATTTAAAAAAAAACTAGGCTGAAAAAAATAAAATAAAAAAGGGATTAAATCTAAATTAAAATAAAAATGTAGGGGTGAAATTTTAAAATATAAAAAAAATTGAATTAGGGACTTAATTGAAACACGCGCTACAGATGTGGGAGTCACTGGGCAAATACGCCCTATTCCCAAAACGGCACCGTTTCACCATCTGTGCTTAATTGGTCCAGGGGCCATATTGAGACAAAAGCAAATCTTCAAGGCTGAATTAAAATAAAAGGGAAGTAGAAATTGGACGAGATTGTAACAATACGATAACGCGGAAGGGCCTATGGAGCAAATAGCCCATTTATCAAAAATGCGCGGATCCTCCCCGGGTATCGAGTCAACGCGTGGGTTATAGCCTTAAAACGACGTCGTTTTGGGCAATAATGACAACTCCCAAAATGGCGTCGTATGGACGGCTTATATAAGTCAAAATTCAGCCTAAAAATTTTATTTTAACACCCCTTTTTTAAAAAAAAAAACAAAACTCTATGAAAAAAAAAGTAGCCCTCTGTGCTCCGGCCCTGGCTTGGTCGAGCTCCGGTCATCGGGCGTGTAACGCCCTCATGCGCCTCCGTCGCTATCGCCATATATGGCGGCCGGAGGCCGAAAAACCCCTTTTTTAGCGCAAATCGAAAAGTAAATCTCTTTTGTTTATTTTTTAGTAGTATTTGTAAACAAAAAAAAAATGATTCGTATGTATTGAACAAAAAATAAAAATAATAAAAATAATAATAAAAAAACTAAATGAAATAACAGTAAAAAAAATCACCTTTCTCTGATTAAAAACTATTTGTATATATGCGTAACTCTTTTACAACGATGGTGTTTGGCTTTTATAGCCACTGTTTAAAGTACAAAACTTGGTATTTTCCGATTTCTTGCTATATTCCAGTTTCTCTGGTTGTTTTCTTTCCTTTTTTTGCAGGTAATGGCGAGAAATCCGGCGACGAAGGCGCGATTCCTACGCTGATGACAGCTCGTCAAAGGGCCTGTGTCGAGTGCTCACAGCGCGAGACCCTTGCTTGGGTTTCCAGAGGCTGAAACTTTTTGGGTCGTCTGGGCCTATTTGGATTTTGGGCTACCGTATGGGTTTGGGTAGATTAGGATTGGGTTAATTTTGGGCCAATTGATTTTTTTGGGGTGTAATTTAGTTTAGATTGATAGTGGGCCACGTGTAATATTTGTAAATTTAGGCCTGTAAATTTGGGTTGTATGAGGACTTTATTAAACATTATTTATTTTTTGGTTTTTCCTTTTATAAGGTATAGGCCCGGGCAAATTGGGCCTATTACAAATGTCATCAAATTTCTAAAAATAAAGTGATTTTTTAACAAAAGAGAATAACTTCCATTGTTGAAATATATTTTAAATTTTAATTTATCTAAATTATTATAAGATATGAATAATATTTAATAAGTTTAAGATTTGAATTTTTGAATGAGGAAATATGCTTGTATTTGGTGTCATTCTATACTAGAAAAATAATGATTGATAAGCAGCATTGTCACACCGCGCCTATGTAGCGGTTTCTTCTAATCATATGGTACACAAATTTGGAAGGAAATTTTCATATCGAATACAAGAGTTGTTATATATACACAGAATTTCCAACCTAATCCACTTATGTCTTACAGTTTTGGGGAGACAATATCTAATAATTTCCAAATTTATTTTCAGTTATATAATGACATCTAGCTTTCTTTAAAAAAATTCAAATTTTATTTTACTTGATTTCTACATCACTTTTAAAGAGTATTGCATAAAATTTAATAGTTTTAATATTAATGTTTATGATTTTTTCTTTTTGTTTTGAAATTGTTATCTTTTAGGAGTGAGTAAAACTCGATTCGATTTAAAAAAATTGAAAAAAAATTTATAATTTCGAGTTAACCGAATCAAGTTATTTGAATTATTTGAATTATTCGAGTTATTTTAATAAATAACTCGATTCAAGTTTCGAGTTCGAGTCGAGTTGAATTTCGCAATTCAAATAACTAGAATAATTCGGATAACAAATTAGTGTAAATACCCTTTTGGTTTCTATCAACTTTAAAAATAAGTAAATTAGAATTACAACAAAAATTAAAAAAATAATTTTCAAAAATTCAAAATATTTATAAAAATTTCAAAAATCATATTTTTAAAAAATTATATGAGAACTTGGTTATATGAGAAAAGCTCGGTGTTGAAGAAGTAGGATTGTATCGGTAGCACAAATATTAATTTAGTATGTTTTACATTAAAATTGGAGCAAACAAACCTTATGTGAAGCGACCAAAGCTATTAAGAGACCAAAAGTGACAAATCTTACCTTCCAAATGAGATGTAGCCTAAATTTTTACACCTTTATGTTACACTCATAAACATGTATATTTATAATATAAAAAAAAAGTAAAAATAATGGAAAGAGTGAAAAAAAAATGGAAAGTGAATAGATAAGAAAATTATGAATTTATTTAAAATTACCAATGTAACCTTAATAATATATATTATTTATTTTGTAATTTGATTTTTATATATTTTCACTATTGATACATTGTTTATTTTGTAAATTTTAAGTACTTTTTTTTGAAATAGTAAATTTGAAATACTTTAATTATGTCATATTATTATTCGGGTATGAGCTAAAATAGTTTTAAAATTATTTAAATATTAAATCAACAACAAACTTAGAACAATCAACCGAGCTGGATTAAACCAAAGACAAATCTAGATTAAGAAATAAACTCGATAACTTGACCCTTGATATTAATTATTAGCGAGTTTTGAGACTTCATATCATGGGTTTGCCCAACTTAAAAAATATTATTTTTGACTAAACACATAATAACCGTGAAGGATGAAATCATGAAATCAGTCAAACAAAATAAAAATAATTATTTATGTATAATTTAATTTATGTTTTGATAATCCAACTTTAATTAATTACGTTTTGATCAATAACGTTATCGATTTGTAATATTTTAATTACTATGTCATTACTAAGATTTTGAAAACGTTATGAAAATCTAAAATGACATAAACTGTGTTGTTAAAAGCTAACGTGCCATCCACATTTGCCATGTATAATTATATACAATTTTAACCTTTTTTTCTTTTTTTCTTTTAGGGGGGAGCAGAATTTGAATCGTTTTTGAAAAAATCAAAAAATATTCGAATTTTGAATTATCTAAATTAAATTAATTGAGTTAATCGTGTTGAAACTGCTGTGGTTCATGTTGGATGGTGGTTAGTAGAAACTACATTTGTATGTGTGATAGTGGGACATGTAGTTGGTGGTTTTTTATGGGGAACCACCACTATAAATACCAACTAGCTTAAGGTCCTTAAGCACCAAAAACAAAAAGCAATTCTATTTCAAAGATAAGGAGTTATATACCATTTAGTGAGGTTTTCGAGTGCTTAGAGGATTTTAGCAGTTTTCAAATTTTCATAAAGCTAAGTTTGACGTCCTCGTCAGTAGTTTGACGTGCTCGACAATGGTGTCGCAACATTTGGGTTTTGGCATTTGGTTTAGGCAATGACTGGGGATATTTTTGTTCGATCTTTTCCGTTGCCTATATTGTAAATTGTTATTTATGCTAATATTTGGTATCCAAGCATGGTTCATCTTTATCTTGTCCGGTTTTGAAAGTTTGTATATTTCTCAAAATATCGATGTCATGTTTCTTTGAATTATTTTTTTTTTTTGAGATTCTTTATTGTAAAATTTTGTGCAAAATCATTAGATTTTATTAAAGTGAAATTTCTAAAACTAATTATGTTATAAATAATTTAGTGAAAATTTTTAAAAATTTGTTATTAGTTACATACATTTTGTAGGTGCATGAAAATTTTAAACTTATTGCATAAGGTATTTAGCAACAAAACTTTAGAATATATGTCTAGGGATCCAAATAATTTTATTTAATTAGAGAATTAGCCACAACAACTTTAATTAAATGAAATTATTTATTGTAGTAAGGATCTCATAAGGTTTCTAGACAATAGATGTTGCATAATAACTTAGCAACAATCTTGAATAAAGTTAAAGGATTAATATCTAGCTAAGTGATTTTCATAATTTTATTTAGTTAAACACTAGCCACAACATATTTAGTTAACTAAATTTATTAAAGTTAAAAAATCACATACGGAAAGCATATGTATTAAATTCCATTGCATAATTTATTAAGATAAAATTATTAGATGCCTTTTTATAGTTTCCCACAAGAGTTATGAAAATTAATTTAATACTTTTTTATAAAAAATGGTAGTAAACAATTCTATCATAAAATGGATCTAATTGAATTAAAAATTTAGTCCACAAACAATTTTTATGAAACTAGATTCATTATTTGCATAATTTGCATTGGTAAATTATGATTTATGTTTGCCTCAAATTTTTGTTAAGCATTTATGTTCAATCATTTTGCAGTTTTACAACCTCTGAATATGTTTGATAATAAAATAGATATCCCTGAATTAACTAGTGAGAACTTTGAGTTCTGGAATGAGAGTATTCTTCTCCAATTGGTGTAACAACCCACTTCAGACCCTAGTCGGAACGGGTGGTTTCGGGACCACTTAACCGTGTCGAATTATTATTTTTATTACTTTAATATGTTTTACAGTATGATAGAATCACCGTGTGAAAGTTTCGTTTAGACATTTTATCGTTTGACTGGTTAATTTGTGAAAAAGGATTAAATCGCGTAAAGCAATAAATTAGAGTTCTATTTCATAAATGGCTTGTTTGGCAATGGCTTTTTAAATAGAAGGCCTTAAGTGGTTATTTCACCATTTTTTTAAGCTAGTGGACACTTATGCCCTTATTATTATGGTTTTATAAATTATGTTATAAAGGTTAGTTTTGGTTTTTAATTAATATATGTTATATGTTTAATAAAACATGAAATTTTTATTCATTTTATATTCTTCTTCACCGATTCTCATAAACAAAATAAAGGTTTTTATGCTTTCAAATATTCAGCTACTTCAAGCTTCAAATTAAGGTTCGTTTTTGTTCTGTTTTCGATAATTTTTACGTTTTTGAGATCGTTGCTTCGTATATTAGTCGACCCGTACCTCAATTTCTGATTTTGTGAATATCCTTGAAAAATTCCATTGATGAATCCTTGATATATTGATAGATTTTGATGAATTATTGTATATTATGTGGAAATATACAAGAATTTTAAAGTGATTTTTGAAGAAAATGGGTTTTGAGGATTTGATTGTAAAAAGGTAGAATTTTTAAGGTTAAATTTGTGATTTATTGAAAGATATATGCTTGTATTAGTCCCTTGAATATTCGGCTATAGTGAATTAGGGGATTAATTGTGTAATTTATCATTTTTGTGATGAGAGGACTAAATTGCAAAGTATTGAAAATATAGGGGCTAAATTGCAAATATGTCTAATTATATGTTTTTGGATTGAATTGAATATGTGAGTTAGTAAATAGCTGAATTTTGCATTAATTTAGATAAAGACGATCGAATCCCGGAACTTGATCTGGGAAAAAGGAAAATAGACGAGTAGATACGGGATTATGAGGTAAGTTCGTATAACGAATTTAATGTATATATATATGTTCATACGTATTGTTATTTGAAAATATGAAATGCTAGATGATTAAATAGCCTAATGGAACGAGTATATATGAGATTGAAATAGAAATGTTAAATTGTTACAAGTGATAAATTGAATACCAAGCCCCGTTAGAACCGTAGAAGTCGATAGGATACGAGTGACATGTCACTAGGGCTACAGGGTGGTTCGAGCTCCTGCATTTGTTGCGGACTCACCACGTGCTCATGAGCTACAGGTTTATCCTTCGGGATCACATGTTTAGTCTTCGGACTCACCGTTCAGCCTACAGGCTTACCGTTCATCCTTCGGGATCACATGTTCAGCCTTCGGGTATACCGATACAGGCTCGAAAGAGCATACATGATGCATTGATGGATTACAGGTTATATATATATATATATATACACTGTGTGTGTATCACCCGAGTATCTTTCGATGTTCTTATAGGTTCAACGGGCAATACCGATACATGTTACAGGAAAGGTTAATTGATATTTAAATATATGAGAGAGATGTTATGTGAATACATGAATGGTATAAGGTACATGTTATAAGAATTATGTACTATACATGAGATAATGAAGTATATGAAATACATGTCATATGAATTGTATGAATGGAATGATACTAGTTACATGATCAACATGTTATGTGAGAAAGTACAAAATGAAGGCATATTATGCCATATGATTTACAAGATTTGTATATGTTACTTGAAACGAAGTATTTGATAAGCTTTTATATATGATATGTTATGAAACTACATGAACTAATGAGTGTGAGCTTGTGTAATAGGCTATAAGATCATATGTTTGTAATGGCCTTACTTATGGATACCTCATTGAAATGGTAAGTTTCATTTCATGTTATATTGACTTACTAAGCTTTAGAAGCTTATTCCGTTTATTTCTTTCACTGTCTTCTAGATTCGGAAGCTAGCTCGGATATCGGACGAGTCGGGGATCGCTATCACACTATCGATAAAGCTTCGGTACTTTTGAGTATTTTGCAAACGTTTGGTCATGGCATGTATAGGCTAGTACTTTTGTGAACATGATATATTTTGGTAAATGATCAAGCTATGAGATGTGGCTTGGATCATATATGAATATAATCAAGTATTAGAGTTGTTCTTTGGCTATATGTGCTTATGGAAAGATATGTGATCTTGATGAGACTATAAACTTGCATAATTGATATGTACATATGTGTGGATGAGTGCATGGAAATGGTCATTTAGGCCTTTGAGTTGGTGTGCTTGATTTGTGAATAAGTTGAGATGATCTTGGGTCCATTTTGTGCTTGAATTGGTATGTTTTAGGTTGGTAGAATGGCATGAAATGTTGTTGGTTAATGGCTAGTAGAAATGACCTATATTGGGTGGCAAATTGGCTTAAACCAAGCCTATATTTGTGCCACACGGCCAGGGAACACGGGCGTGTGCTTCGACCGTGTGTCCCCTGCACCTTAATGTTTTGGTCAATTTTGGTACATGGCCTAGACACACGGGCGTGTCTGGTAACTTGTAGCCGTGTGAAATTTGGCAGTATAGTCACATGGTCTACTCTGTTTTGTACACGGGCGTGTCTGGCAGCCGTGTGATATTTGACAGTTTCAACCACGGGGTAAGGGCACGGACGTGCCTAGGCCGTGGGCGACACACGGCCTAACCCCATGGGCGTGTTGGACAGCCGTGTGGGATAAGTCAGTTTCAACCACGGGCTAAAAAGTTTGGGCGTGTCTGGAGGGACACGGCCGTGTGTGAAGAACACGGGCAAGGGGCACGGCCGTGTGTCCCTAACTTTGAAATTTTGCACATGTTCTCCTATCTTTTAGCATGTTTCCAATTAGATTTCCAATAATTATATACATCATTTTATGATCATTTGAAGTATGCTCTAATGACAGATGATACGTGATGGTTCTTGATTAAAAAGTTTGAAATTTTAATGTTCCGATATATGTTACAAGTCCGATAATGCCCCTTACCTATTCCGGCGACGGTTACGGGATAGGGGTGTTACATTTAGTTGGTATCAGAGCTAAAGTTTAGTCGATTCTAGGACTACCGTAGTGAGTATTAGTCTAGCTATACATGCCATGTACATGAAATGTGATAGTGTGATATCTCCTAACATCCTTTGAAATCTGTTTTATATAGTAATGGATCCGAATCGAGCTTTAGCTGATGATATTAAAAGTATTGCGCCAGCACACGCTCAAGGGGCTGTGCCTTCTGAATCGGGCCCTGCTGTGGCCAATCAGGAAGAAATTAAACAAGCTTTCTTCCAAATGATGTCTGGATGGTTTAGTGAGTTTGTGCGAGCAAACCCGGCTGCTCCGCAACCTCCACCCCCTCCCGTCCCATAACCTAACCCTGATAATGTACGAGTTGTGGATCCTCTGAGATTGAACAGACCTCCTGTCGATAAGATACGGAAGTATGGTGCTGAGGAATTCCGAGCTTCAGCAAGTGATGATACTAAGAGGGCTGAATTTTGGCTTGAGAATACGATCAGAGTTTTTAATGAACTGGCTTGTACTCCTGATGAGTGCCTGAGATGTGCTATTTCTTTGCTTCGGGATTCAGCATATCAATGGTGGAATACATTGACCTCGGTTGTACCACGAGAACGAGTTGATTGGGATTTCTTCCAGACGGAATTCAGAAAGAAATATATCAGTCAAAGATTCATCGATCAGAAAAGAAAAGAGTTTTTAGAGCTGAAACAGGGTCGAATGTCTGTAACTGAATACGAGAGAGAGAGAGTTCGACTCAGCAAATATGCTCGTGAATGTGTTTCTACCGAAGCAACAATGTGCAAAAGGTTCGAAGATGGGCTAAATGAAGAAATTCGACTATTAGTCGGAATACTTGAGCTGAGAGAGTTTGTAGTTCTCGTTGATCGGGCCTGTAAAGCCGAAGAGCTTGCTAAAGAAAAGAGAAAAGCGGATTCTAAATTCAGAGAAGCTATAAAAAGGTTTGCGGGTAAACCGTATCAGTCTGGATCCAAAAGATCAAAGGATTTCCATCCTCGTTCTGCTACTTCTACGGGCATATCTATTCGAGACAAAAATGTTAAATCTTCCCATTCGAGACCTCAAGCAACCTCGGTAGCTAGTGCTGATAGTGTGAGAACTCCCGGACCTGAATGCAAGTATTGTAATAGGAAACATTTTGGTGAATGCCGATTGAAAAGCGGAGCTTGTTTTCGATGTGGATCGTTAGATCACTACTTACGTGATTGTCCTGAAAGATCTGTAGTTGATAAGGAACAATCGACTAAGACGTATAGTGTTGCATCGAGAGGTAGACCACCTCGGAATGCTGGGAATCAAAGTGGAAATCGCAGTGTGGCGAGAGATGCTAATGTGAGATCTGAGATGCGTATTCCTGCGAGAGCTTATGTAATACGTGCACGCGAGGAAGCCTCGTCGCCTGATGTTATTATCGGTACTTTTTCTCTCTATAACACTGATATTGTTGCGTTGATAGATCCTAAATCAACTCATTCATATATCTGTATGAAATTAGTGTATGAAAAGAATTTAAGTGTTGAGTCTACGGAATATGTAGTTAAAGTATCGAATCCATTAGGAAACTCTGTGTTAGTTGATAAGATATGTAAGAAATATCCGTTGATGACTCGGGGATATTGTTTTCTGGCTGATCTGATGCTCCTCCCTTTTGACGAATTCGATGTAATACTGGGCATGAACTGGCTAAATGCGCATGAGGCTATTGTGAATTGTCGAAGTAAGAGTATAGAATTGAAATGTCAGAATGGTGAGATTCTTCGGATTGAATCAAATGATTCGAATGAATTACCGATAGTGATTTCTGCCATGAGGGCTCAGAAGTATGTTAGAAAAGGCTATGATGCGTATTTAGCGTATGTGATGAATTCTAGTAAGATAGAATTAAAAATTGAGTCTGTACCAGTTGTTTGTGAGTTTTCAGATGTTTTTCTGGAAGAATTACAGGGTTTACCGCCGATTAGAGAAGTTGAATTCGGTATCGAATTGTTACCGGGCACTACTCCGATTCGATTGCTCCATACAAGATGGCACCGACTGAGCTAAAGGAGCTGAAAGCACAGTTACAAGAATTGACAGATAGAGGTTTCGCGAGACCGAGCTTTTCACCTTGGGGTGCTCCTGTATTATTTGTGAAAAAGAAAGATGGAACGATGAGAATATGTATTGATTACCGACAGTTGAACAAGGTAACAGTGAAGAATAAATACCTTCTTCCGCGGATTGATGATTTATTCGATCAGTTAAAAGGAGTTACTGTATTTTCAAAGATTGATTTAAGATCGGGTTATTACCAGTTGCGAGTTAAAGATTTAGATATACCGAAAACTGTTTTCAGAACACGATACAGACATTATGAGTTTCTGGTCATGCCTTTCGGTTTGACAAATGCACCTGCAGTGTTCATGGACTTGATGAACCGTGTATTCAAACCGTATTTAGATAGATTCGTTGTCGTGTTCATTGATGACATTCTGATTTATTCGCGTGATGAGGTAGAGCATATTGAACATTTGAGAACTGTGTTACAAATTCTGAGAGATAAGCAGTTGTTTGCCAAATTCAGCAAATGTGAATTTTGGCTTCGAGAAGTCAGATTTTTAGGTCATATTGTTTCTGCGGAAGGCATCAGAGTAGATCCGAGTAAAATATCTGCTATTATAGACTGGAAACCCCCGAGAAACTTATCTGAGATTAGAAGTTTTCTGGGATTAGCGGGATATTACCGAAGATTTGTTAAAGGATTTTCGATGATTGCAGTACCGTTGACTCGAATGCTACAAAAAGATGTGAAATTCGAGTGGACTGATAAATGTCAGCAGAGTTTCGAATAGTTGAAAACCCTGTTAACAGAAGCTCCGGTTTTAGTTCAACCTGAATCTGGCAAAGAATTTGTTTTATACAGTGATGCATCTATTATCGGACTGGGCTGTGTATTGATGCAAGCCGGGAAAGTCATAGCTTATGCCTCCCGATAGTTAAAGCCGCATGAGAAGAATTACCCGACGTATGATCTTGAGTTAGCTGCTATAGTATTTACATTAAAGATTTGGCGGCATTACTTATATGGTGAGAAATGTAGAATTTTTACCGATCATAAGAGTCTGAAGTATCTAATGTCACAGAAAGATTTGAATATGCGACAGCGGAGAGGGCTCGAACTACTAAAAGATTATGAATTTGTAATTGATTATCATCCAGGGAAAGCTAATGTTGTAGCTGATGCGTTAAGTCGAAAGTCTCTATTTGCTTTGCGAGCTCTGAATGCTCAAATGACGTTATCTGATGATGGATCTGTTTTAGCTGAGCTAAAGGCTAAACCGTTGATTCTGCAGCAAATTTTCGAAGCTCAAAGGACTGATCCCGATCTGCAAGCTAAACGACTTCACTGTAAGTCTAATTCTAATTCTGACTTTTCTATAAGGAATGATGATTGTTTAATGTTCCGAAATAGAATCAGTATACCGAAAAATAGTGAACTCATTCAGAAAGTTCTGCACGAGGCACATGATAGTCGATTTTCAGTTCATCCGGGTAGCACTAAGATGTATAATGATTTGAAACAGCAATACTGGTGGTCAGGAATGAAACATGACATATCAGAATTTGTATCAAAATGTTTGATCTGTCAGCAAGTTAAAGCTGAACATCAGGTACCGTTAGGTTTATTACAGCCTATTATGATTCCGGAATAGAAATGGGACAGAGTCACTATGGATTTTGTATCTGGACTACCTCTGACTCTGAAGAAGAAAAATGCAATCTGGGTTATCGTCGACAGATTGATGAAATCTGCACATTTTATACCGGTACGTACTGATTATTCTCTGGATAAATTAGTGGAACTATATGTATCTGAAATTGTGCGATTACATGGTATACCGTTATCTATTGTGTCTGATAGAGATCCGAGGTTTACCTCGAGATTCTGGAAGAAGTTTCAAGAGGCTTTGGGAACGAAATTGAGTTTCAGTATAGCATTTCATCCCCAGACCGACGGTCAGTCTGAAAGAGTTATTTAGATTCTGGAAGACATGTTACGGTGTTGTATTCTTGAATTCGAAAGTAATTGGGAGAAATACTTACCTCTGATAGAGTTTGCATACAATAACAATTTTCAGACGAGTTTAAAGATGGCTCCATATGAAGCATTATATGGTCGTAAATGTCGAACACCGCTATACTGGACGGAATTGAGTGAGAGAAAGTTACACGGGGTTGATCTAATCCGAGATACAGAAGAAAAAGTAAAAGTAATACGCGATAGTTTAAAAGCAGCTTCAGACAGACAGAAATCATATGCTGATTTGAAACGGAAAGAAATAGAGTTTCGAGTTGGAGACAGAGTATTTCTGAAAGTATCACCGTGGAAGAAAATTCTTCGTTTTGGCAGAAAAGGGAAGCTAAGTCCTCGTTTTATCGGGCCGTATGAAATTGTGGAACGAATTGGACCTGTAGCTTACCGATTATCGTTACCGGCTGAGCTTGAAAAGATTCACGACGTATTTCACGTTTCAATGCTTCGACGATACCGATCTGATCCGTCTCATATCATTTCTCCCACTGATGTTGAAATACAGTCTGATTTGTCATACAGTGAAGAACCGATTAGAATTCTGGCCCAAGAAATGAAAGAGTTGAGAAATAAGCGTATAGCACTTCTAAAAGTTCTCTGGTGTAAACACGGAATAGAGGAAGCTACATGGGAACTCGAGGAATCTATGCAAAAGCAATATCCTAACCTGTTCACTGGTAAGATTTTCGGGGACGAAAATCCCTAAAGGAGGGAGAGTTGTAACAGCCCACTTCAGACCCTAGTCGGAATGGGTGGTTTCAGGACCACTTAACCGAGTCGAATTATTATTTTTATTGCTTTAATATGTTTTACAGCATGATAGAATCACCGTGTGAAAGTTTCGTTTAGACATTTTATCGTTTGACTGGTTAATTTGAGAAAAAGGATTAAATCGCGTAAAGCGATAAATTAGAGTTCTATTTCATAAATGGCTTGTTTGGCAATGGCTTTTTAAATAGAAGGCCTTAAGTGGTTATTTCACCATTTTTTTAAGCTAGTGGACACTTATGCCCTTATTATTATGGTTTTATAAATTATGTTATAAAGGTTAGTTTTGGTTTTTAATTAATATATGTTATATGTTTAATAAAACATGAAATTTTTATTCATTTTATGTTCTTCTTCACCGATTCTCATAAACAAAATAAAGGTTTTTATGCTTTCAAATATTCGGCTACTTCAAGCTTCAAATTGAGGTTCGTTTTTGTTCCGTTTTTGATAATTTTTACGTTTTTGAGATCGTTGCTTCGTATATTAGTCGACCCGTACCTCAATTTTTGATTTTGTGAATATCCTTGAAAAATTCCATTGATGAATCCTTGATATATTGATAGATTTTGATGAATTATTGTATATTATGTGGAAATATACAAGAATTTTAAAGTGATTTTTGAAGAAAATGGGTTTTGAGGATTTGATTGTAAAAAGGTAGAATTTTTAAGGTTAAATTTGTGATTTATTGAAAGATATATGCTTGTATTAGTCCCTTGAATATTCGGCTATAGTGAATTGGGGGATTGATTGTGTAATTTGTCATTTTTGTGATGAGAGGACTAAATTGCAAAGTATTGAAAATATAGGGGCTAAATTGCAAATATGTCAAATTATATGTTTTTGGATTGAATTGAATATGTGAGTTAGTAAATAGCTGAATTTTGCATTAATTTAGATAAAGACGATCGAATCCCGGAACTTGATCGGGGAAAAAGGAAAATAGACGAGTAGATACGGGATTACGAGGTAAGTTCGTATAACGAATTTAATGTATATATATATGTTCATACGTATTGTTATTTGAAAATATGAAATGCTAGATGATTAAATAGCCTAATGGAACGAGTATATATGAGATTGAAATAGAAATGTTAAATTGTTACAAGTGATAAATTGAATACCGAGCCCCGTTAGAACCGTAGAAGTCGATAGGATACGAGTGACATGTCACTAGGGCTACAGGGTGGTTCGAGCTCCTGCATTTGTTGCGGACTCACCACGTGCTCATGAGCTACAGGTTTATCCTTCGGAATCACATGTTTAGTCTTCGGACTCACCGTTCAGCCTATAGGCTTACCGTTCATCCTTCGAGATCACATGTTCAGCCTTCGGGTATACCGATACAGGCTCGAAAGAGCATACATGATGCATTGACGGATTACAGGTTATATATATATACACTGTGTGTGTATCACCCGAGTATCTTTCGATGTTCTTATAGGTTCAACGGGCAATACCGATACATGTTACAGGAAAGGTTAATTGATATTTGAATATATGAGAGAGATGTTATGTGAATACATGAATGGTATAAGGTACATGTTATAAGAATTATGTGCTATACATGAGATAATGAAGTATATGAAATACATGTCATATGAATTGTATGAATGGAATGATACTAGTTACATGATCAACATGTTATGTGAGAAAGTGCAAAATGAAGGCATATTATGCCATATGATTTACAAGGTTTGTATATGTTACTTGAAACGAAGTATTTGATAAGCTTTTATATATGATATGTTATGAAACTACATGAACTAATGAGTGTGAGCTTGTGTAATAGGCTATAAGATTATATGTTTGTAATGGCCTTACTTATAGATACCTCATTGAAATGGTAAGTTTCATTTCATGTTATATGGACTTACTAAGCTTTAGAAGCTTATTCCGTTTATTTCGTTCACTGTCTTCTAGATTCAGAAGCTAGCTCGGATATCGGATGAGTCGGGGATCGCTATCACACTATCGATAAAGCTTCGGTACTTTTGAGTATTTTGCAAACGTTTGGTCATGGCATGTATAGGCTAGTACTTTTGTGAACATGATATATTTTGGTAAATGATCAAGCTATGAGATGTGGCTTGGATCATATATGAATATAATCAAGTATTAGAGTTGTTCTTTGGCTATATGTGCTTATGGAAAGATATGTGATCTTGATGAGACTATAAACTTGCATAATTGATATGTACATATGTGTGGATGAGTGCATGGAAATGGTCATTTAGGCCTTTGAGTTGGTGTGCTTGATTTGTGAATAAGTTGAGATGATCTTGGGTCCATTTTGTGCTTGAATTGGTATGTTTTAGGTTGGTAGAATGGCATTAAATGTTGTTGGTTAATGGCTAGTAGAAATGACCCATATTGGGTGGCAAATTGGCTTAAACCAAGCCTATATTTGTGCCACACGGCCAGGGAACACGGGCGTGTGCTTCGACCATGTGTCCCCTGCACCTTAATGTTTTGGTCAGTTTTGGTACACGACCTAGACACACGGGCGTGTCTGGTGACTTGTAGCCGTGTGAAATTTGGCAATATAGTCACACGGTCTGCTCTGTTTTGTACACGGGCGTGTTTGTCAGCCGTGTGATATTTGACAGTTTTGACCACGGGGTAAGGGCACGGACGTGCCTAGGCCGTGGGCAACACACGGCCTAACCCCATGGGCGTGTTGGACAGCCGTGTGGGATAAGTCAGTTTTGACCACGGGCTGAAAGGTTTGGGCGTGTCTGGAGGGACGCGGCCGCGTGTGAAGAACACGGGCAAGGGGCACGGCCGTGTGTCCCTAACTTTGAAATTTTGGACAGGTTCTCCTATCTTTTAGCATGTTTCCAATTAGATTTCCAATAATTATATACATCATTTTATGATCATTTGAAGCATGCTCTAATGACAGATGATACGTGATGGTTCTTCATTAAAAAGTTTGAAATTTTAATGTTCCGATATATGTTACAAGCCCGGTAATGCCCCTTACCTATTCCGGTAACGGTTACGGGATAGGGGTGTTACAATTGGAGTGTTTGGATAATGACTATGCCATAAGGAAATCTGAGCCACATATTACTGAAACCAACACTTAGATTGATCTTACTATGTATGAAAAATTAGAGCGATATGATCGCTTAAATATCATGTTCATAAAGAGTAAGGTTCCTACTAATGTTTGTGGCTCAATTGAGCATTATGAGAATGCCTAAGAATTATTGACGACCATTGACAAACAGTTCAAAACTTATCAAAAGTCATTAGCTAGCATCCTAATCATGAAGTTTACATAAATGAAGCTCACTATTGTGAAAGGTGTACATGATCACATCAACAAGATGAGAGATTTAGTAGCTCGATTAAAAGGACTTAAGGTTGAAATGTCTGAATCTTTCTTGGTACACTTTATATTGAACACTCTTCCACCTCAGTATGAGCCATTTAAGATCTCCTATAACACACATAAGGATAAGTGGGTCATTGATAAGCTTTTGACCACATATAATCATGAAGAGACTAAACTTATACTAGAGATGGGAGAAAGTGCATGGACGGTTACTCAAGGAAAGAAGACAGTCCAAGTCAAGCAAAAGGAGAAGACCAAAATACAACCTTAAGCTGACATAAGGAAGAGTCCAAGTGTTTTTTCTGTAAAAAGAAAGGACACTTAAAGAAGGACTATGTTAAGATTAAGAGTTGACTTGAGAAAGGTAAATCAATCTCACTTGTTTGCTTTGAGTCAAATATGGTTGATGTTAGTTAAAATACATGATGGATTGATTCTAGCTCTACAATTCATATCTCAAATTCCTTACAAGGATTAAGAAACTTGAGGGAACTAGAGAGAGATAAACGACACATCTATTCAGGAAATAAGATGGAGTTGCATGTGGAAGTAATTAGAACATATGAATTAGTGCTTAGAAGTAGTTTTGTTTTAATTTTAGAAAAACTTTTTTATATTCCCAATTTTTCTAGAAATTTAGTTTCTATTTCAAGACTTGTAACTTTTTGACTTGTTTTTCAAACATTGGTTTCGGTTTATTTTATAAATTTGAACTTGTTGGAAATAATGTTTTATCTAATATCATTTATTCTCTTAATTTGCAAAATAACACCACTCATAATGTTATACATGTTCAAATTGGTACTAACATCGTGTTATAAATGAATATTCCTCTATTTTATAGCACCAGAGATCAGGACACATCTCCATTGAAAGGATTAAGAGATTAGTAAATGGGTTACTCGGTACTTTATATTTTACTAATTTCAATACTTGTATAAACTACATTAAAGGCAAACAAACTAACAAGTCAAATAAAGGTGCCAAGAGAAGTTTGACCATATTGGAAATAATTTATTCTAATATATGTTGCCCAAATATAGATGTGCAAGGTTAGAATTACTTTATCACTTTCATACACAATTACTCACGATACATGTATCTCTATATGCTTCATCACAAAAGCGAAGCATTAGAAGCCTCTAGAGTTTTCAAGGTTGAAATAGAGAAACAATGTAACAACCAAATCAAGATTGTGAGAACTAATAGAGGTGATGAGTATTATGGTAGATACATTGAGGATGGACAAGCATCTGATCCATTTGCGAAGTTTCTTCAAGATAACGGTATAGTTGGCCAATACACCATGCCAGGCTCACCTGATCAAAATGGTATTGCGTAAAGAAGAAACCAAACTTTAATAAACATGGTGCGAAATATGCTTAGTAGCTCTAAGTTACCTAAGTCTTTATAGGTTGAAGCTCTCAAAACGACTTTGTATATATTCAACCAAGTTCCAACCAAGGCTGTCCTAAAGACACTTTTTGAGTTGTTCAAAGGTTGGAAACCAAGTTTGTGACATATACGCGCATCAGGATGCTCGTTTGAAATAAGAGTTTATAACCCATAAGAAAAGAAACTGGACCCAATTACCATTAGTGGGTATTTCATTGGATATGCCGAAAGGTCCAAATATTATAGATTCTATTGTCCATCTCATAGCACTACAATTACGGAACTGCAAAATGTAAAATTCCTTGAGAATGACTCAATCAGTAAAAGTGATCTCTCTCAGGACACGATTTTCGTAGGTCAATCTTCCACTTCTGGTGAGAGATTGGTTATCATACATAACACCCCTCAAGATCAACCGAATGTTGAACAACCGATCAATAAAAATCCACACGCTATTGAAAACACTCCAATAGAACAAATTGTTCAAGAAAATTCTAAAATTATTGAACAGTTAGTTAAACAACATGATCCACAAGAAAATGTTGGTTCAACATTGAGGAGATCTACTAAAGAAAGGAAATTAGCAATTTCTAGTGAATATATTGTGTATCTGCAATAGTCTGACTATAATATTGGAGCTAAGAATTATCCTGAGTCATTTTTACAAGCCATGAGTTGCGTGGTACAATGCTATGAAAGAATAGATGAATTCCATGAAAAATAACGACGTTTGGGAATATTGTGCCGTTGTTTAAAGGTTTAAAAAACATTCGATGTAAATAGGTCTTCAAAACAAAAAAAGACTCGATAGGCAATATAGAAATATATAAAGTTAGACTCGTTGCGAAAAGGTTCACTTAACAAGAATGAATTGATTATACTAAGACTTTCATTCTTGTATCTAAGAAAGATTCTTTGCGCATTGTGTTAGCATTAGTAGCTAATTTTGACCTTGAGTTGCAACAAATGGATGTGAAAACCACATTTCTCAACGATGACCTAGAAGAAAAGGTATACATAAAACAACTTGAAGGATTCTCCTCTAGTGATGTAAACACTTGGTATGCAAGCCAAAGAAGTCCATATATGGATTGAAACAAGCCTCCTGACAACGGTATTTAAAATTTCATGAAGTTGTCTCTTCGTTTGGTTTTGTTGAGATCATGGATCAATGCATATACCATAAGGTCAATGGGAGTAAAATCTATTTACTTATTCTATATGTGGACATTTTACTTGCAACAAATTATAGGGATATGCTACACGAGGTGAAACAATTTCTTTCTAAAAATTTTAATATAAAAGATATGGGTTATGTGTCTTATGTCATTAGCATTAAGATTTATCGTGATAGACATCGCGATATCTTAGGTCTATATAAAAAAAACCTATATCAACAAAGTTTTAGAAACATTTCAAATAAAAGATTGTTCACTAAGTGTTGCTCCTATCATGAAGGGTGATAAGTTCAATTTGAACTAGTGCCCGAAGAACGAATTTGAGAGGGAGCAAATGAAAAACATTCAATATGCTTCTCTTATTATAAGCCTGATGTATGTTTAAGTCTACACAAGACCTGACATTGCATTTGCAGTTGGAATGTTGGGAAGATATCAGAGTAATCTAGGTATTGACCACTAGAGAGCTACAAAGAAAGTTTTGAGATATCTTAAAGGGACAATGGACTGCATGCTTACTTGCAAGCGATCAGACAATTTGGAGGTGACTGACTACTCCGATTCAGACTTTGTCGGCTATGTTGATTCAAGTAAATCAACATCAAGTTACATATTTATGTTTGTTGGCGGAGCTATATCTTGGAGGAGCATCAAGCAAACCTTAACGGCTACTTCCAATATGGAGGCTGAGTTCATTTCATGTTTTGAGGCTGCCTCACATGGAGTATGGTTGAAGAGTTTCATATATGGGCTTAGACCTATGAATTCAATTTCTAGGCCGTTGATGATATATTGTGACAATCCAACCGATATATTTAAGAACAACAAAAGTGGAAGTTGAAGAACATATTGACATTAAGTATCTAGCCATAAGGGAACATGTTAAAAAAAAAAAAAGTGTTCATTGCGCACATTAGCACTGAGCAAACGTTATCCGATCCTTTGACTAAAGGTGTGTCACCACACAAATTTAAGAATTATGTTGTCATTATGGGACTTGTTTCGACCTTGTAAATTTTCATTATAAGAACGATTATAAAAAAACTCTGCTAAGTTTGATGTTTCTCATATTTTGTATACACATTTATTTAATTATTTTGAGAAATGTCGATTTGGAGAAAGTTTAATTTAAAAAAAAAAAGGTTATAAAATCCATTTGATCTCACGTGCAAAAAAAAGGAAAGATAAGGGGAAATTGAGTCTTCAATCCCTGGAGTTAACATTTAATTACATAATTTGTGTCGTGTTAAACTTTCGTAATGTTTTTAATATTTTTAATTTACCTAATAAAAAATTAATAAAAGACAACGAAGAAACCCGATAAAATTTTTTCTAAAAAATCACGCGTGAGCAATTTGGTTATTAATATCAAAGAAAATGATACGCGTCCAAAAACCAAGCCAAAAAGCATGCAAATGCGATTCTTCGTTGAATCCCAAGACGCCTATTTGTACCCTCAAATCCTCCCCTTGCATTTGATATTCTCCCCTTTGGGGTTTTCTCTTTTGTTTGCTTAAGCGACTCATCGGAGTTTCCTCATAAAAAAACGACGGCGAAAAAAAGAAGAGGAGAACCTAATACGATGTCGCAGTGTTCCATCGAAGTTTTACCACCCCAACAACAGAGAAGTGATGTTGTTGTCGGTTACGCCCTTACATCTAAGAAAGTTAAGAGCTTTTTACGACCCAAGCTCCAAGGTTTAGCCAGGTGAGTCTTCTGTTTAATGGCTTTCTGGGTGTTTTTTTTTTTTTTCTTATGGGTTGTAATTTTTGGGCAACTTTGTTTCTGGTTGATCGTTTTGGAGTCTAATGTTGTCGTTTAGTCGGAGTCTATAGTATTATGGTGATTATAATATACCTATTTCAGTTTTTCATTATTTGGAAATGATGCATGAAGATTTTTACATAGTATTTATTGAACCAAAGATTTTGAATTTGATAATATTCTAATATATTGAATTTGCTACTTTTTAATAAAGTCTATCTTTAAGCTGAACCTTGAACTACCTCCATGGCTCTAAAGAAAGCTTTTTTCTCTTCTTTTTATTGTAATGTTAAAACAAGTGTAATTTTCTGTTGTTGCTGTGTTGTTTCTTTCATTTTTGTAACTGTGTGCAAAATGTTGGAAATGGTGTAGGAATAAGGGGATATCGTTTGTTCCAATTGATCAAAGCAGACCTCTTTCGGACCAAGGTCCTTTTGATATTGTATTGCACAAGGTTAGTAAATATATTTCTTGACGTGCGTTTAACTGTCTTTCTTACATTCCAAGATGAAATGAGGGGGGAAAGCAATGAAAGGGTGCAAACAAGCACTTATGCAAGCATGGTCTTCCCTAATACGAACCGTTTTTATTTTTGATGCAGATGACAGGAAGAGAGTGGCGCTAGACTCTTGAGGTTGGTCTGGGTTCTAGGTCCTATAGTTTCTGTTTCCTTTTGGGAATGATGGTATCTTAGAATGATCTAGTGTGAACTATGAAGCCAGTTTTGTTTTATATATATATATGTATACCCTTTTGTTGTGGGTTTACATGTTAGGAAACAAATAACAGTGACTGTTGCCTGTCAATTAGCATTTAACTATAGGTATTGGTAATAAGTTCTTTTGATGCAATATATTTTCTCCATTAGCTTATAGTTATAGTCAACTTTCCCATAGTGAGCTGTATTCATGTTGATTTTGAAATGGTTTCATGAGTTTTATGTTGCTTTATCTGTAGAGAGTTAATTTTTTTTGGGGGGGGGGGGGGGGGGGGGGGGGTTCTGTTTATCTAGCTATTTAGTGGGTCATATCTGACCTGTTTTGTTGGTTTTCCTTTTTCTAAAGTATCTTGTGGCCTGTATCAGCTATTTTCAGGTTTCAATAGTTCATTTAGGCATGAGTTTAGGTGCCTGTATGAGCTGTCTTTGAGTTTCAATAGTTTTGGTGTTGGCATGAATTTTGGTGGTGGCATTCATATGATTCAATCTGATGAATAAGCGTTTTATAATTGCAGGAATATAGACACACACATCCAAAAGTCCTAGTTCTTGACCCTGCAGATGCTATACAACATCTACACAATCGCCAATCAATGCTACAATGTGTTGCTGATATGAATTTATTTGAATCTTATGGTAATTTCTGCTTTTCTTTTGTTGACATTAGAATCGAGTAGGAGTTGGATCTCAAAATAAACTCCCGAGCTGATCAGATTAAATGGTGATGTTTTATAATGCAGGAAAAGTTGGTGTTCCGAGGCAATTGGTCATTAAAAGAGACACATCATCCATTCCTGTTTTTGCTGCCGAAGCTGGGTTGAGACTGCCCCTTGGTATGCACAGTTTATAATGTGTTGTTTTAGCATTTTATTAGGTCCATTTATATTGTACATAGTTTAATAATCTGTTTCATGATGCATGTTAGTTACCTTCGAGATTGACATTGGACCATTGCCAAACTTGAATCTTAAGAAGAATAGAAATGCTTTTTCTAGATCATGCTCCCAAACCATCTGATTATTTTTTCGGGTTCCATTGTTTTTCCCTAGTGTGCTCCTATTATTCATAGCAATTCTTTCTTATCGGACTTGCATGTTTCCATCTGTTTCAGTTGCGAAGCCATTTGTTAATGATGGAAGTGAAAAATCACATGAATTATCACTTGCTTATGATCAATACTCTCTCCAGAAACTTGAACCTCCACTTGTTCTTCAGGAATTTGTTAACCATGGTATTTTACTACATCATTTATTACCGGCTTAAAAACTGTACAGTTTCCAACTTTAACAAGCAATGCCTAACTGCTGTAATGCTGTCGTCTAATGTGCACAGGAGGTGTTCTCTTCAAGGTTTTTATTGTTGGAGAAGCCATAAAAGTTGTCAGGCGTTTCTCTTTACCAGATGTAACCATACGAGAGCTCTCAACCAATGTTGGTGTTTACCGATTTCCCAGGGTTTCTTGTGCTGCTGCTTGTGCAGATGATGCAGATTTGGACCCTAGTGTGGCTGGTATGTTGTTGCATCTAAAGATACCCTTTCTTCTTTGCCACTTTCGTGATTCTTCATGTTAGTTCTTCAAACATGAATGTTTGATCATGCAACTATGTTCAGAACATATTTGAAGACATGTTCATGGTTGGCTCAAACCTCAGTTTATTGTGGTTTTTCAGTTAATGTTTGCAAGACCCTGCTTTGAACTGTGTTGCAGTGTGAAACACTGTCATAAGAAATGCCTTTAGCATATTTCTCGGCCATCTAACATATGTTTTTCCTTCCACTGCAGAGCTTCCTCCTTGGCCCTTACTTGAAAGACTAGCAAAAGAACTTCAACAAAGACTGGTAATTTTTTTTAAATTTTGACTGTTGGTTTTTTGTTCTTTGCACATTATTGATCTCTAAACAACTTTTTTTTGTGTGTAGGGTCTTCGGTTATTTAACCTAGACATTATCCGGGAGCACGGAACAAGGGATCATTTCTATGTCCTTGACATCAACTACTTTCCTGGCAAGTGGTACCTCTATTCTATAAGAGGTTATAGTTCCAGTTTTCTACCTGGTTTGAAGTCCATTTTATTCTTTACTTGAAGAATTTGGGTTTGCTATCCCGATTATGATTAAAGGTCCTTCCCTTTTGGCCGGTTGTGGGCAAAGAGGGTTTCAAACCTTCGAGTACCCTTAATAAAAGAACCTTTCCTCTCCCTAGCTATTTCGGGTTAAGATGTGAAAGTGCCTTTCTCTTTATAGGAAAAGTTGAGCTTGTAAAAAATGCTGACTTGCTTCCCCAATTGTTTGACAATATTGCAGGGTATGGGAAAATGCCTGGGTATGAACAGATTTTTACAGACTTTATATTGAACCTTATGAAGAACCGATAAAAAAAACGACTGGTTTATGTTACTCGATAAGGAAGTCAGTGATGGATACAGAGATATTTCCGTCCGACTCAGGTATATATATATTTTCAAGGTTTTTTTTTTAATACTTATTATATCCTCGTATTCATTTATGTGTAGGAGTTGGAGCAACATAAGCTGATACAGGTAACTTTGGGAGACCATGGGGGAAAGAAGATGTTAAAAAGATGGCAAAATGTTGCAACTCCAAAGCAAACATCAGATGATAGGAAAATAGTGCAATTCAAAGCAGTGATGAAATCTGAAAACACCAAATTTTGTGGAATTAGAATGGGGTCTGCTATTTGATTGCAAATAGTTGTTTTTAACCATGTCTTGTGGGGCTCTCTCTATTACTCCATTGCTGTTGTTACGTTTAAAACATGGTTTGATAAGAGAGCAGTTGGTGTAATACATTATTTCTGATGTTTCTTAATTGCAGATTCTTTGATTGCTTGCACTTTCTTTGTCATCAACATTCTCAATTTTTATTCACCTAAATTTCAAAAACTTAATTTACTTGAATATGAAAATCCTGTTAAATATTAAATGAAATTACCATTTTTTAACTCAAACTTAGAAATGAAAAAAAAAAAAAAAAAAAAAGAGAAGAAAGTAGCATATTTTTTCTTATCGTAAAATTTTCAATGATTTTGTGAACTAGTCTATTGGTTGGATGGATTTTAATTGATTGGTCTTATTTGATTAATAAATTGTTAAAAAATTATTAAAAAACGAAAAACTAGATCAATTTCTCAATATAGTTCAATTAGTTCATATTGGTTTGCAAATTAATTAATTCAATCCCTTTTTTTAAATTAATATATTAATAATTTTTTATCTAACCAGTCCAAACGATTGTTTCAGTCCATTTTCAACATAGTAATTTTTTATAACATAATAGCTAAGATTGTAAGGTTTCGGTTGGGTTTTAAGAAACAAATGTCATTTTTGTTTTCATTTTCATAATGAAAAGCATTGAATAAAATGCGTTTGATTAAAAATTTTAAAAATAATTAAAAAAAATGAAGATATGTGAAACTTAAAAAACAACAAAAGAGATTTTTAGATGAATCGAGGATTTTTTTAAACAATTTTTAAATATCAAATATATTATCATAGTTCAAATTATATGTAGGAATTTATTTTATTTTATATTTCATGTTTTTATTAAAGAAAATAGGTGTCAAATATATTTTCATTTTTTCATTATTAAAAACAAATTTTTATTATTACGTACACTTGATTACATTATCTATAATATATTTATACTTCTATAATATTATTCAAGCCTTCTAATTGAGTTAATGTTATGAGTCAATTAGACACTAAATTAATAAAATTACTAAAATATCTTTCTATATTTAAAATAAGTTATATTATTCGAGAGTACTTTAATTTTTTTATTTAAAATAATAATAAAAATATGCATATGAAGGGATTTAAAACAACACCAATTGTATTTATAAAACTTTAAATTACCGCCAAACCAAAACTTTATTTTAATTTTTTATGCATTTTAATATTATTATGCACACTTTATTATCTCCATCAATTATATATTTATATTATTATTGTCGAAACCATTTTTAAATTTTGGTGAAAACGGGATCGACTTTAAAAATATGGAGTCGCCACCCACCTTTTTTTGTTTAGGCGTGATTGGATCACCTTATAAAACATTTTGGTCTACAGAATTCAAGAAAATGGGTTCGGGAGTCGGTTACGTACGAGGAAGGGTTAGCACCCTCGTAACGCCCAAAATTGGTACCAAATTGATTAATGAGTGTCCTAGTGATGAAATTTGAAAAAGTTTAAAATGCAATCCCTTTTGAAGAATATTTGAATACTTCAAATTGGATTTTAAGATTCACTCGTTCCGAGGGAATAAAATACTACATCCAGCACGTTAGGATATGACATTTTAAATGCTCAAAACCAAGATCGTCTTATAATTTTTAAAACATGTAATTAAAAAGGATATTTAGTTATTTGGTCAAACGAAAAAATCGCAACCCAGCACGTTAGGGCACAATTTTCCGAATTCCCAAACACTAAATATTGCCTTATTTCAAAAAGTGTTTAAATTGGTAATTTTAAAAAACGATTTAAAGTATTTAGTTTAAAATTGAATAAAAGTTGGAGTTGAAATCATGATGTTATAACATGGAGCAAAGGTATAACCAATAATCATGGAATAAAAATATATAATAAGATTGCTTCTACAAAAACAATAATCATAAAGAGATATAATATTACGCCACATGAATGTCAATATTAACATAAAAAACAACAAATTTACGGTTAATACTAAACAATCATAAACACGAGGTAATAAACCTTTAAACAAGCAAAAAGAAAAGAAATTAAAATTATTAATATACAATCAATAAAATATATAAAATACAATTTAAAACCAAGTATAAGAGTTTATCATAGAAATATATTACATTAAATAATGATAAATATAAGAATTTTAAAATAGATATTTTACATAAAAAAATGATATACATATAAGAATATACAATATAATAATAATACATGCAATGTTTTGAGAAATTATATAAAATTCTAAAACAATATATATAATAAAATATTGGCATTTTAGAAAAATATAAGTAATTTAAATCACAATATATAAAAGAATATAAAAATATCTATAACAGTGACTTAAAGAAAACTTCAAAGAAAGAAGTATTTACAACATTATATTGGTTTAAAGATAATAATCTATAAAAACAACATGCAAGTGATAGTATACATATAAAATATTTGAAATAACTAAAATATATACGAAAAAATATGCGTTTTTAAAGAAATAAGTTAACCGAAAATGAAATTAAAAAAAAAAACATGTTAAATAAGATATATGTACACAAAATAATATGAAATCTATGATACATACATAAAATAAAAATATTAATAGTGTTTTCTTTTTTTCTTTTTAAATATTCAAATTAAAAAACTACAAATCCTTAAAGCAACAAAAAGAAAAAAAAAATTGAAAGCACAAAAAAAAAAAAAAAACATAACAGAACTATGATAATGGATGTATACGAATGAAAAAAATCAGAAAATAAATAAATTGAAACAATGTGTGATTAATAAAACAATTTCAAAAAGGTTCAATTAAATAATTTCTAAAATTTGAATAATAGATAAATTGAGGATGAGAAAAACGGACATAATTAAAATCAAAACAGAATCTAAAGAATAATTTAAAAAAACATTAAAAAAGAGTCAAGGATCTAGATAAAAGGCACATAGACAACTAGGGATTAAAAGTGAAAATGTTCAAATCTCACAATAGAGAGCTCAATTGCCGGCTAAAATGGAACTGATGCAAAATTCTGTAGCAAAATTTAAAAAATGGAAAGTATGAATAGGATCAAATCAAACGCCTGCGCGATCTGAAGGGATCAATAGCGCCATTATTTCAAAAACCAAAACACAACGACAAATAAGGATTAAGTTGAAATGACGCGCAAACTTTCAGTGAAAAATAAAAGATAAAAGAAATTAATAAAATCTCAATTGAATGTAGGCGCAACAAGGGAGGATTAAACGCACAATTCTCCTCTCGAAGACTGAAATAAGGGGACATCATGTGGTTTACACGGCACCGTTTTGCACTGAATAAGAATTAGAAACCCTAAAACTAAAACATTAGGCTACTTTTCAAACCAAATGAAATAAGAAAAAAGAAAAGAAAAAGAAATAGAGCCGCTTTTATCTTCCTCTTTAATCGGCCAGAAAAACATAGCCACCATACGCCATTGAAATCGGCGATGAGCTACCGTTAAAACGCCCTTCCACTCTTAATAAAACCATGCAAAAGAAATTTAAACTCAAGATCCCTTTTGAATATTGATTGTTCAAAGATATCTAGTGTTTTCAAACTAAAGCAGATCCCAAGCTATCTCCGATTTCGACGAAGAAGACCAGGATCCCGTCGGCGCCTCTAAAACAGTAAGTCCTTTATCTTTTCCTTTGTTTTGATACATGCAATAATAGATCAAAGAAAAAGAAAGAATCTAAAGCCAAAATCTAAATCGGAAATCACATTTTTACAAATCTGACTTTTGATTATTCTTTTTATTTCAAGTGTGCGTGAGTGCGTAATACAAAGAAAGTGGGAATCGGATCCCTTTACAACGTTTACAAACGGTCTTTTATAGCCGAATCTTGATAAAATAAAAGAAAAAGAAAAATAAATCTATTTTTATTTTCCAGCTATACTGCTACTAGATTCTGTTATTGCTTCTGTTAATTGTTGGATGTCGTTGTTTGCTCTTCTATTAGTTCGTTTGTTGCAGGTACCAGAGAGCCAGCTGGAGAAGGCGCGCGTGGAGGAAGCGTTCGAGAGCAGCAACCACTCGTGGGAGTTACGGTTTAGGGTTTCCAGTAGCTTCCCTTTGCCCGGGCCATTTGGGCTAGTTTTAAGATCGGGCTTATTGATGTAATTGGGTTTAGGTTTAGTGCAATTGGGTAGGTTAATTTGGGTTTGGGTTATGTATTTGTTTGTAAATGGGTTAGGTAATTGGGTTAGAATTTAGTATTTAATCGGTTCTTGAAATTAGGCCTATCTATTTGTAAAAGGACTATTATTATTGAATCACATGTAAATGGACTTTGGGCTATTATAATTTATTTGGTTATTATTATTTTTGGTTTATTGGTTATTTATTGGACCCGGGCAAATTGGGCCTACTACAGCTGCCCCTCTTTGCTCTATTGTCGTGTAACAAGAATAGAGCAAAGACTTATAAGAAGGGCCAATCTTGCCCGGTCTCGCTGAATCTTGACTTCTTGGCACTTCTTTTCCTTGAATAGCCTCATTTCTTCCAACTACGTCTTTAAGGGTATTGGAATTGGTGCTTTTATCCACTCCATTACAATTTCAGAGAGAAGAGATTTGTAACTTCAATCTACTCCACTGGAACTTCAAAGAGATAAGAATTGGTAATTTCAACCTGCTCCACTACAACTTCAGGGAGATAAGGCTGATGGCTTCAATCTGCTTCACTGTAACTTCAGAAAGATAAGATTTGCCGGAAGTCATTATTTTCACTGCTCTACTGAAACTTCAGGGAAATAAAACTGGTGGCTTTGATCTGCTTCACTGCAACTTCAGGAAGATAAGATTCGTCATTTTTGATCTACTCCACCGCTATGTAACACCCCAAACCCGGCCTAGAAGTTAGGCCCGAATCTGGCAATGTCACATTGAAGAGTTGCTTTTAAAATGGTTTAGTTAGAACTTAGTTCGAACGAAGTATGCTTGAAAAGAATTTACTTAGTTAAAAATCGAAGAATTTAATTAAACAAATATTTAGGAAAAACCATGTTTATTAAATATAACAGTAACTAAATAAATCCCTAGTAAATAATGAAATCGAAGATACATAGCCTTATTACATCACAGTGGAGATTTAAAAGTAATTATCATAAAACACTTAATAAATATATATTGAAAATTCCTAAGTAACTTGTAGTGTGGCTATCTCCGAGTTCTCTCCCGCGTCGAGCCGTCTATTATGGATCACCTGAAATATTAATAATAAGGGTGTGAGTTTCGAAACTCAGTGTGTACGACCCTTGTCAATCAAATCAATTCAGGATACACATATCACATTGGGCCTAAGCCCTAATAATTTCTGTGTCTGGGCCTTAGCCCACAATGACCTCATATCATATCAGAATTTCATTAATGCAAATGTTCCCATCCCAAATCCAACTGCTACACTCCACTCGTACCAACCCTACACTCCTGTGGGGATGTCTACATCAACCCACCCATCCTCTACACTCCAAAGGTAGCACCGGTTGCGGCACTACTCACCTTGCAGTAAGGCTGCTCTATAAGTACGATATATCAAAGCTACTCGGTGGCTTGAAAGCCTATGGTGGATCCATGGTCATCAAGTAAATTTGCGATCCTCAACACACTTCCTCCGTATCATCAAACCCACCCTAGTGCAACATACAATTCATGAATGCAACATACACATTTTCACACATTTTCACATATTAAGCACTTAGGGGTATTTTGGTCATTTCACTACCCAGGGGAATTTTCGTAAACCTACCCTACATGGGTATTTCAGTATTCCCACCGTACGAGGGTGTTTTAGTAACTCTACCTTACAGGGCATTTTCGTAATTCTACCTTAGAAGGGTATTTTCGTAATTTTATCCTAGAAGGGTATTTTCGTAATTTCCTAATGATGCAGATTTTAGTTATGAATTTTAGCCCATCAACAAGTCTTCGCGGCTAAGATGAACGGACACTATGCACCAGGTAGGATTCAAGAGAAGAGGAGGTGGGTCACTCGGACCGCTTAAGTACCAAGCTCTTCTTAGATCCAATCCTAGACATGCACACATCCATTGCCACACCTTAGCCTAGTGACTTGTCCATGGGTTTGTTTAATTATTTAATTAAGTTTTATGAAAATTTGAGAGTCCATTTAACTAGGCCTAAAGTCCATTAAACCCTAGCATGTATTCCTACAACCCCACAAAGTCCAAACATGCTTATAAAGCCCATTAAACCCCATCATGCTTATAAAGCCCATTAAGCTCAAACATACTTATGTAACCCATTAGGCACGTTCATAATTCAATTATACAATCATACATGTCAATTCAACACAATATCTCATATCAGAATTTTGCCAATTTGGGCCCACAAATTCGGCAGGCCCATTCAGGATTTCGGGATTTTTGGCTTTTTCCGTTTTAACGTGTGTGTAGTGTATGTACACACCTGCTTGACGACTCGCACCTACACTATCCTCAGTCTTGACCTACAATCAAAACCACTTCCAAATCAACTCCAAACCTTACTAAAACTTTATAAAATCCCGAAGCCTTACCGTAACCTTACCGTGAACCTTCGGCTTTTCTAGCCATTCATTAGCGAATCGTCTCGATTATTCCTAGATTGCATCAACACACATATTCTATCAACATTAGGTGACTCGTATTCTGCACGAGTCACCCTTATAAGCTACACATATTCGGCCACCCCCTAAGAAACTGAAATTGAGAATGAGACACTTATCGAAACTCGCCTTCAAACTAATGGCCTAAATATCTACTGAGTGTGATCGGCTTTTAAAATCTTGATTAAAGGTTGTAAATAACAAAAACAAATTTGTGATGGAGAAAAGCAAAAAAAATCGGCAAAGGGGATATGGGTATTCGGCTTTTAAGAGATGAAGGAAAGAAATCGACAAATGGGATATAGGTATTCGGCTTTTGCAAAAGAGGAAAAAGAACTAGAAAGAAGGAGAAGAATGAAACATTCGGTTTGGCAAAGCAAGGGAAACTCTTCAAAAAGAATTCGGCACCCCCTATAAATACCCAAAGCCGAACCCCTAGAGTCCCAATTGGCTCCACTTCATCCACATCCCATCTCTTAATTTTTCTTCACGATAAGCTCTTTTAATCTTTTCCTATATTTTCTCTTCTGATCACTCTCCTTAGAGTCCATCTTCATGCCACTTCCAACCTTCTAGAAGGCAAAAATTAAACTCCTAAAAATACTAAGCTAGGATCCAAAACTCAAGACCCAATATTTCTAGGCCCAAAATTCGGGGTGTTACACGCTATCTCAGGGAGATAAGATATGAAATTTTCAATCTGTTTCCTTTCTACCTCATGAAGATAAGACCACAATCTTTAGTCTACTTCTTGCTAAATTAAGAAGATAAGACTACAATCTTCAGTCTACTTCCTTGCTACCTCAAGAGGATAAGACTACAATTTTCAACCTACTCCCTTGCTACCTCAGGAAAATAAAGCTTGGTGGCTTAAATCTGTTCCATTGCCGATACATGAAGATAAGATTCGCCAAATTCGATCTGCCTCATTGCTATCTCGAGGAGACAAAATCTACAATCTTCAGTCTACTTCCTTGCTACCTCAGGAAGATAAGACTACAATCTTCAACCTACTCCCTTGCTACCTTAGGAAGATAAGGCTTGATGGCTTAAATATGCTCCATTGCCGATACATAGAGATAAGACTCGCCATCATCGATCTGTCCCATTACTATCTCGAGGAGACAAAATCTAAAATCTTCAGTCTACTTCCTTGCTACCTTAGAAAGATAAGACTACAATCTTCAACCTGTTCCTTTGCTACCTCAAGGAAATAAAGCTGATAGCTAAAATCCATTCCCCCTGCTACCTCAGGAAGGTAAGATTTGCCAACATTGATCTGCCCTACTGCTATCTCAAGGAGACAACATCTACATTCTTCAGTCTGCTCCCTTACTACATAAGGAAGATAAGACTACGATCTTCAGCCTGCACCCTTGCTACCTCAAGAAGATAAGGCTGATGGCTAAAATCTGCTCCCCTGCTACCTCGGAAGATAAAATTTGCCAACATCAATCTGCCCCACTGCTATCTCGAGGAGACAAGATCTTCAGTCTGCTCCCTTGCTACATCAAGAAGATAAGACTACAATCTTCAACCTTGTAACAGCCCTAATCTGACCCTAGTCAGAAAGTGGTTTCGGGACCACAAAACCGAGTCAAAAAATTTTTAAAATATTATTTTCAGTGTTTTTATTATGTGAATTGCCTATTGTAAAAAAAAAATTGGTGTTTTAATTTCGTCATTTGAATGTCAATTATTTAAGAATGGCTCAATTGCATAAAAGGAAAAATTAGAGGTACAAAATACAAGTGCCGATTTGTGAGTGGTTTATTAACATGGAGTACTTGCATATTAAATTGGCCATTTTGGAGTTAATGGCCGACCATCACATGTTTGAAAACAATTTTGTTTTCATTTCTTTTATTTGGTTGGTAAGTAAATTAAAAATGTATGTATTTTATATATATGCTTTATAATTGGTAATAATGACTTTATATTATAAATTATATAATATGTTATAATATGTGATATTAGGGAAAAAAAAACAAAAAGCTTCATTTTGTTTTTTCTAAATTGCCGAAACTAGAGCAAACCTTGGGAAGAAAAAAAATTCCGGGGCTAAGGCATTCGGCTGCTAGAAACCTTTAAATTCAAGGTGATTCTCATGCTTTTTCTTATTGATTTTAGTATATTTATAAACTACATGCAATTCCTTATAAAGCCCATGTTGGATTTTTGATTTTTGGTCAAAGAATGAGTGTTCAACCGTGGAGTAATTGTGTTTTAATTGATGCTTGATGAGTTTGAAATGAGAGTGATGATAAATGAGATGATGCTAGTTAATTATGCATATATGTGGTTTAGATGAACAAAGGAGAATCGGCCTTCATGCTTGCATTTTTTTTAGTTGCCGTATGTGAGTTGGAATAAGAAATAGATTTGATTGAATTTAGCTTATTCCTATTAGTTAAGCTTAGGATTTATGAAATTTAATGGAAAATGGATTGATGGAGTTGTGAGTGTATAAATTTCTTTGATTGAGCCAAAAACATGTATTCGGCTATGTGGATTAAAAAGAAAATGGTATATAGATGAGTCTAAAGCTTGTTAATTTGATGGAAAGAGTGGAAAGAACATGAATTTGATATTTAGGTAGTGTATGACCATGGAGTAAACTATATTTGTGAAATGAGATTCAAAAATGGCGAATTATATGATGAAAGGGTGAATTTAAATTGTGTATATGTGATTCAATTAATAAGGAATTTTATTAGCTCAATGATGAATGAACTTAGTGAATTTGATAAATGTTATATCCTTGATAACCTTGAATGACATACGGTTTTAGTGCAATTTTATGAAGTGGTATACTGCTAAAGTAAATTGATTGGTGCCATTGCCGAATGTACTTAATATTAAGATAAGGTTTAGTTAAAAATGCTTTTATCTTGAGATGAATTGAATTGCCGTTTGTAATAGTGGAAAGAAAATTTGAATTACTTGGTGTAATAGCCCAAATTTCAGTAATGTCAAGAATTGTGGTTCGAGACCACCGAATTCGATAAATGAACTCGTATATAATATTATTTACTATTTACGAGCCGAATGTAGTTTTTAAAAGATTTTTGAAAAAGTAAATTATGTTTGTAAAGATTTATTTGGTCAAGATATCGAGAAAAAGAGGTATTGAGATCTCGGTGTCATCAACCGAGCCATAAATATTTTTATGAATATTTAAGGAGTGTCAATGAGGTAATATTAAAGTTTCGTTAAGAAATTTTAATGTTTTGGTTGGTAATTGAGTAAAAAGGACTAAATTGAATAAAGTGTAAAATTGTGAAAAGTGATGAAATAGCTCAATTGTCAAATAAGGAAGGATTTAAAGTGCAAATAAGCCCAAAGGAGATATTTTGGGCGGCAATAGCTGAGAAAAATCAGGAAATGAGTAAAATAAGGGCAAAATTAGAAAATTGCCAAAATTAGTTAAATAAAAATGGGACCAAATTGAGAATTCTCTAGAATTCTCTTTATTTTTCTCATTTTCATCAGCTGAGAAACAGCCATGGAAGAGGATTCAAGCTGGTTTTTCATATTCTAGCTTCATGATTTCGTGAGCAGAATGGCTGAATATGTTTTGCATAAATCAACTCGAGCGATTCCAGCTCAATGACAAGATGAATTGACGGAAAAGACCATGGTTGGACCATGGCAACAAGTGAAAAGTGGTAGCTTCGGCTACCTGATCAAGTGAAAGTGGTAGCTTCGGCTACAAGTGCAAAGTGACTTCCGTATAAGACCATAGCTGGGCTATGGCATCGGAAGAAAGTGATAAGTGATTTTCATATAAGACCATAGACCATAGCTGGGCTATGGCATCGGAATAAGATGATAAGTGATCCGTGTAAGACCATATCTGGGATATGGCATCGGAGTGATAAGTGCTTCTGAGTAAGACCATATCTGGGATATGGCATCAGTGATATATGTGATCTGTGTAAGACCATATCTAGGATATGGCATCGGTGTGATACGTGCTTAAGATGTAAGACCATAGCTGGGCTATGGCATTCTAATGAAAAGTGATGAATTGACGGTTAAGTCCATGGTTTTACCATGGCATAGTGATATTGAAGATGTAAGACCATAGCTGGGCTATGGCATTCTATCGAAAGTGATGAATTGACGGATAAATGAAAAGACCATAGCTATACTATGGCATCAGTGATCATCAGTGAAATTCAATGCGTATCGGCGCACATCAAAGAACGCGAGACTATGATTGTATCAGACAGAAAGTGAATAAGTAAAAGAACCATAGTTGGATGAGACTATGGCATCAGTGAAAAATGACGATTTCCAAATCGGTAAAGTTTTGGTAAGTATCATTTGAAATTATGCAATAGAATTTAATTGAGCACTGAGATTAGGCTTAACAAATGATTTATCATTTTAAATCATGATTGGAACAATAGCTAGTGAATTACATGTTTGTGAATTGACATTTAAAGTTTGGTAAGTGATATGTGATTATTATTGGCATTGATTCTGATGTTTGTGTACTCTTCGACGTTGAAATGATTCAACGTATAAATTTAGCATAAGAATGAGAATGAGACTAATATAAATATCCAATATATTTGTATTAATTCAATGGAAAAATATGGTAATACGAGGACAAATAGTAATACGGAGTAATATGAGCTCAGCAAGTAAGTGATTTTCAGTACTATGAGTTTATGACATGAATAGGAGTCTAAATGATTAAGTGTGTGACATCTGTTTTAGCCAAATGTAATGACTTATATTAGCTATTGTGGCTGTAAATCTGATTATATATACATGCATGTGCTACGGATTTTATATGATTGGTTGAGTTTAAGTCCGGTAGCACCTCGAACCCTATCCCGGTGTCGGATACGGGCGAAGGGTGTTACACTTGGTTATAATTAAGTGTATGTGTTCAAATAGTTAATAATGGAAGTGCCATATGATATATATGTGTTAGAAATTAAAAGAATTTAGATTAAGATGAATTCATAGGGTGATTGAATTAGTTTACTTGGTTAAATTCAAGCTCAAGATCTAAGAGAGTCAAACTCAGCTAAAGGGAAAGCGAAAGTTGTGGAATAATCGATTGAAGATGTTCATCCAACGTGAGGTAAGTTCTTAAGTGTTTGAACTTTACTTTAGTATGCTTAAAGATTAAATAAACCTAGTAGCGAGAAGGATGAATTTATATAGTCTAAGTGTCGAATTAGTCTTGACAAATTTGAGTTACTGCAGTAGTGTGAAAATACACCAAAAATAGTAGAAGGCGAGTTAGAAGCCGAATAAAATATGAAAATGAAGCTTATTGAGTCTAGTTTCTTATAAAAGAAACCGTGTAAGCAAAGGAATTTCCTATAAAGAGATATTTAAAGTTGTGTGAGACAAAGTCAGAATGACCCCGAAATCCCCTGTTTTATTTTTAGAAAATCATTATAAATTGTACAAATATGATTATAAGATAAAATTTATATTCTTAGACTCCTTAATGAGTCTAGTTTCAAACGAAATAAACGAGAACATATTTTGAATTCTGTACAATGGGAAATTTGATTCATAGTGAAGAGTGGTCAGAATAGTCAAACAGTAAAGTAGGGGAAACTTTAAGAAAAATCTAGTATTGATTGCCGAACCAAAAATTCTGAAAATTTTGTGGATAGAAGATATATGAGTCTATTTTTTTAGGAAAAATTAACGGCACTTGATTTGGAATTTCATAGCTCCAGTTACAAATAATTTAATGACTGTTGCTCAGGAAGACAGCTTGTAGTGAATTTGTGATTATGTTGTAAACATTAATAAAACTGTTTGAGTTGCTTATAAGTTATTGATGAAAACCATATGTGAAATTTGAATTGTGACGTTAGGAAATGATATATGAGTGTTAGATGGATCTTTGATGTTAAAGTTGTGAAATTATAAGTTTATAAGTATTGAATTATTGGAGATGAACATGTCATTGTCGAATGTAAATTAAAATGTTAAATAATTGTAATTAAGAACATGTTTGATTAAATATTGGTAATCAAAGTACCGAATCCATATTAAAGTGAGGCTATAAGCCGTAAATGGCTAGTATACCTAGTCGATTTTGATATGATGAAATTGATGTACAAGATATGTATATGTGGTGAGGCCGAAATGGCTAATATTAAATGTGTGCAAGTTATCCGAATGGCATTTATGAAAATGTGTGCTATCTTTACTTGTATAGTGAGGCCGAATGGTTACTTAGAATTGTAATATGGCTGAGTGGTTAGTTAAATGAAAGCAAAGTATGTGATGTATTAGCAAGTGTTGATAAAAGCATTATCTTATATATGTGCTTGTGTATGTGGTGTGATCGAATGGGTAAATGTGAAATGTACATACGTTTATGTGTATATAATGTGGCCGAATGACCAATTGTGGAAAGTGTGTATTATTAGATATTTGATGAGGCCAAAGTTAGTAAAAAATATATAAAATGAATTGTGCTGGTAATATATCCGGGTTTAAAGTCCCGCAGGCTTCGTGCTGAGATTGTATCCGGGTTTAAAGTCCCGCAGGCTTCGTGCTGAGATTGTATCCCGGTTTAAGGACCCGTAGGCTTTGTGTTAATAATTTATCCAGGCTAAAAGTCTCGTCGGTGATTTGAGTAAAGTCTAAGAATATGAGACTTCGCGGTAATAATTACCAATAAATACGTACAATGCAATAAGTTGGCCAGGAATGTATCATGTACTCGTATGTGAATTTTAAATTGGATTGAATTATAATTATCAAAGTGATGTATATGTCATTGAATGCTATGTCTACAAATGTAACGATGATACATTCGGCCAAAGTACAATGTTATATGAAAGTATGTGAATTGGCTATATTGTATGAGTTGCAAATCAAGTGAAATTATATTCTGAAATTTCTTACGTATTTGTGTATATTCAGCCAAGTAACTATGCATTTTAAAATATGAGAGTTGTGATATTAAATGTTCATTTAATGACAAGTTTAAATAGTTTGTATTACTTAAGACTTACTAAGCTTACGAAAGCTTACTTTGAATGTCATGTTTCTCTGTTGTTTTTGTAGATCGTTGACTCTTACTATCAGCTCGGGGATCGTCAGCACTTCGTCACACTATCTACTATTGTGGTAATCATGTGATTTGGACTTAGCTTATGGCATGTATAGGATAGACTATAAGTAGAATGATATTTTGACTATTGTATATAAGCCATACGAATATGGCGTCTTATGGAAGTTTACTTTTATAAGTTTTAAATTCGATCTTTGTTTGTGCCTATTAGTTATATAAATAAATGATCTTTTATTTAAGAAAAGGTTCAAAATTTTACTGTTCTGATCCGATTCCTAATTTCTGGTAACATCTCGTCCTATCCCGGCGACGGTTACAGGATAGGGGTATTACAATTTTATTGGTATCAGAGCTACGGTTTAGTCGATTCTAGGACTAACGCAGCACGTGTAAGTCTAGCTATACATGCCATAAAGTGATGAAACGATAGTGTGATCATTTCTGACAGTTAAAAAGTGATTTTCGTATTGTAATGAATTTCGATCCCGATCGAGCTGTGGTGATGGTATTGAGAGGATTGAAACATGCTTATGATGTGTTAAAATTGAGAAAGGTATGAATAGAAGTATGATATACATTTGAAGTGTTGATATGCAAAGTAATTTGCTGAATGTGTTATGAAATAAATATGGAGAAGTATATTAGGATAATTGTGATGTGTATGGTATGCATGAGAACTTTGAAGAGAAAATAATGTATGTGGAATGAGCTTATATGTAAATGATATTTATGATATAATGTCAAGGAGTATATGATAGGTATATATATTGAAATGAAGCAAGTGAATCATAAATATGATATGCTATGTGAAATTTATTAAAATGTGAATAAATATGCATGAAACTCAAAGATATATTCGGGCATTCGTGCCTAGCAGGCTTCGTGCCGGTGATGTGTATTCGGGCCTTCGTGCCTAGCAGGCTTCGTGCCAGTGATGTGTATTCGGGCCTTCGTGCCTAGCAGGCTTCGTACCGGTGATGTGTATTCGGGCCTTCGTGCCTAGCAGGCTTCATGCCGGTGATGTGTATTCGGGCCTTCGTGCCTAGCAGGCTTCGTGCCGGTGATGTGTATTTGGGTCTTCGTGCCTAGCAGGCTTCGTGCCGGTGATGTGTATTCGGGCCTTCGTGCCTAACAGGCTTAATGCTGGTGATTCGAGCAAAGTTTAAGTGTTCATTACTATATAAATTCAAAGTTAAATGAAAAGATACGTTTAAAGTGTACATATAAGATGTTTTATAGACTTGCTTAAGTCATTTCAATATGTAATAAAGAATGAATAAGGGCACTATATGTGTGAATGATTAGAGGCACTGTGTGTGCGAATTCCTTTAACCGAGCACTATGTGTGCGAGATCGGTAATTGAGGCACTGTGTGTGCGAATTTCTTTAACCGAGTACTATGTGTGCGAGATCGGTCAGTGGGCATATGTGTGAAATGGGATTCATATAAGACCTCGTCTGGGATGAAGGCATTGATTTGAGATAGTGTGTAAGACCATGTCTGGGACATGGCATCGTCTCGATAAGTGATAAAATGTAAGACCATATCTAGGATATGGCATTGTACGAGCTATATGTGATTATCGAGTATCTGTAATGATTCCAAATGGTTCAACGAGCATATTTAAGACGATAAGTAAAGTAAGATCAGAATAAGTAATACAGGTATGTACGAAACTTATGTGAGAATCAAATGAAAGTAAAAATTTGTGAGTTCATATTATATTATGTATACTCAATAAGAAAGATTTATGTATAGATATGTTTCATATCAAAATGTGTTTAATTTACTATAATACAATATGTATTGAATGTTGTGTGAGGTATGAATTATAGTTGCTTTTACTAAATATACATATGGCAATTATCTAATAAGACCATAATCGGGTTATGGCAAGTGAAATAAAGACCACGGCAGGGCCTTGGCAATGTGTATGTAAGACCGTGGTTAGACTATGGCTTTAAGTAAACAACATACTCAGTCAAGTACGACGCTCTTTAAATTGACAAATGTTAGGAAGTAGAATTGAAGTTAGATGTTGAATTTTAATTAGATAATGATATTCGGTATTTGAGTTTGAATTGGGGATTATTAGATATAAATTGACGATTGATTATTGTTTCGGCTATAATTTTGTTATAAGTGGATACGTGAAAAAGTGGTGGATATGTTGTTAAGGAATGGATTTATATTATATGTACACTTAAGTGCTTAGTTGAAAATGTGTTATGGATTTAGTCTATGAGATTCTCGGTATATGAAGTTATATGTGCTATTGCTGAAAGGACACTATTTTGTTAATCATGTTCAAGAAATTATTTCGATTAAGTTTTGACATTTGAAAGTCTGTAAGAATTTTTGATGAATGCTAATAATTTTGGATATATGAGTTATGTGCTAGAATAAATCTCGTGCCAGTGGATTATATTAGGCTTTATGCCTATTCGACTGTATACGGGTATCAATAACTATAAATGAATGTGTTAAATGAACTAAATGTTCAGGCACGTGGAAGTAGATTTTCTTTTGGAAATAAGTTAAGTTGAACATTGAGATGTGATAAAGTTACAAAGGGGATTCATTGGGATGTTTGAGTATATGTGTACTTTCGGCCAGGTTACAACTTATACATGAATGAAAATGTGGGTTAGGAATATGTGAGTTGATGTTATGTTTTATACATGTTAATATGTGATTTATATGTGTTTGAAATGCAAGTATAAATTCAATTAAGTGATTACTGCTTATGAAATGAAGAAAATGATATATATGTGTATACTTGTAGAAATGATTATGTATTTGTTTTAAGATAAGAAAGTGATTTTATAGATCGATGTGAAATCAGTAATGAATTACAATTGTTATTGATGAGCTAATGTTTATATGTACATAATTCAATAAGAGGACGTTATCCTAACCTAGACGCTAGTAAGATTTTCGGGGATGAAAATCCCTAAGAGGGGGAGAGTTGTAACAGCCCTAATCTGACCCTAATCGGAAAGTGGTTTCGGGACCACAAAACCGAGTCAAAAAATTTTTAAAATATTATTTTCAGTGTTTTTATTATGTGAATTGCCTATTGTAAAAAAAAAAAAATTGGTGTTTTAATTTCGTCATTTGAATGTCAATTATTTAAGAATGGCTCAATTGCATAAAAGGAAAAATTAGAGGTACAAAATACAAGTGCCGATTTGTGAGTGGTTTATTAACATGGAGTACTTGCATGTTAAATTGGCCATTTTGGCGTTAATGGCCGACCATCACATGTTTGAAAACAATTTTGTTTTCATTTCTTTTATTTGGTTGGTAAGTAAATTAAAAATGTATGTATTTTATATATATGCTTTATAATTGGTAATAATGACTTTATATTATAAATTATATAATATGTTATAATATGTGATATTCGGGAAAAAAAAAAACAAAAAGCTTCATTTTGTTCTTTCTAAATTGCCGAAACTAGAGCAAACCTTGGGAAGAAAAAAAATTCCGGGGCTAAGGCATTCGGCTGCTAGAAACCTTTAAATTCAAGGTGATTCTCATGCTTTTTCTTATTGATTTTAGTATATTTATAAACTACATGCAATTCCTTATAAAGCCCATGTTGGATTTTTGATTTTTGGTCAAAGAATGAGTGTTCAACCGTGGAGTAATTGTGTTTTAATTGATGCTTGATGAGTTTGAAATGAGAGTGATGATAAATGAGATGATGCTAGCTAATTATGCATATATGTGGTTTAGATGAACAAAGGAGAATCGGCCTTCATGCTTGCATTTTTTTTAGTTGCCGTATGTGAGTTGGAATAAGAAATAGATTTGATTGAATTTAGCTTATTCCTATTAGTTAAGCTTAGGATTTATGAAATTTAATGGAAAATGGATTGATGGAGTTGTGAGTGTATAAATTTCTTTGATTGAGCCAAAAACATGTATTCGGCTATGTGGATTAAAAAGAAAATGGTATATAGATGAGTCTAAAGCCTGTTAATTTGATGGAAAGAGTGGAAAGAACATGAATTTGATATTTAGGTAGTGTATGACCATGGAGTAAACTATATTTGTGAAATGAGATTCAAAAATGGCGAATTATGTGATGAAAGGGTGAATTTAAATTGTGTATATGTGATTCAATTAATAAGGAATTTTCTTAGCTCAATGGGATAATCGGCTATAAACGATGATGAATGAACTTAGTGAATTTGATAAATGTTATATCCTTGATAACCTTGAATGACATACGGTTTTAGTGCAATTTTATGAAGTAGTATACCGCTAAAGTAAATTGATTGGTGCCATTGCCGAATGTACTTAATATTAAGATAAGGTTTAGTTAAAAATGCTTTTGACTTGAGATGAATTGAATTGCCGTTTGTAATAGTGGAAAGAAAATTTGAATTACTTGGTTATAATTAAGTGTATGTGTTCAAATAGTTAATAATGGAAGTGCCATATGATATATATGTGTTAGAAATTAAAAGAATTTAGATTAAGATGAATTGATAGGGTGATTGAATTAGTTTACTTGATTAAATTCAAGCTCAAGATATAAGAGAGTCAAACTCGGCTAAAGGGAAAGCGAAAGTTGTAGAATAATCGATTGAAGATGTTCATCCAACGTGAGGTAAGTTCTTAAGTGTTTGAACTTTACTTTAGTATGCTTAAAGATTAAATAAACCTAGTAGCGAGAAGGATGAATTTATATAGTCTAAGTGTCGAATTAGTCTTGACAGATTTGAGTTACTGCAGTAGTGTGAAAATACACCAAAAATAGTAGAAGGCAAGTTAGAAGCCGAATAAAATATGAAAATAAAGCTTATTGAGTCTAGTTTATTATAAAAGAAACCGTGTAAGCAAAGGAATTTCCTATAAAGAGATATTTAAAGTTGTGTGAGACAGAGTCAGAATGACCCCGAAATCCCCTGTTTTATTTTTAGAAAATCATTATAAATTGTACAAATATGATTATAAGATAATATTTATATTCTTAGACTCCTTAATGAGTCTAGTTTCAAACGAAATAAACGAGAACATATTTTGAATTCTGTACAATGGGAAATTTGATTCATAGTTAAGAGTGGTTAGAATAGTCAAACAGTAAAGTAGGGGAAACTTTAAGAAAAATCTGGTATTGATTGGCCGAACCAAAAATTCTGAAAATTTTGTGGATAGAAGATATATGAGTCTATTTTTTTAGGAAAATTAACGACACTTGATTTGAAATTTCATAGCTCCAGTTACAAATAATTTAATGACTGTTGCTCAGGAAGACAGCTTGTAGTGAATTTGTGATTATGTTGTAAACATTAATAAAACTGTTTGAGTTGCTTATAAGTTATTGATGAAAACCATATGTGAAATTTGAATTGTGACGTTAGGAAATGATATATGAGTGTTAGATGGATCTTTGATGTTAAAGTTGTGAAATTATAAGTTTATAAGTATTGAATTATTGGAGATGAACATGTCATTGTAGAATGTAAATTAAAATGTTAAATAATTGTAATTAAGAACATGTTTGATTAAATATTGGTAATCAAAGTACCGAATCCATATTAAAGTGAGGCTATAAGCCGTAAATGGCTAGTATACCTAGTCGATTTTGATATGATGAAATTGATGTACAAGATATGTATATGTGGTGAGGCCGAAATGGCTAATATTAAATGTGTGCAAGTTATCCGAATGGCCTTTATGAAAATGTGTGCTATCTTTATTTGTATAGTGAGGCTGAATGGTTACTCAGAAATGTAATATGGCTGAGTGGTTAGTTAAATGAAAGCAAAGTATGTGATGTATTAGCAAGTGTTGATAAAAGCATTATCTTATATATGTGCTTGTGTATGTGGTGTGATCGAATGGGTAAATGTGAAATGTACATACATTTATGTGTATATAATGTGGCCGAATGACCAATTGTGAAAAGTGTGTATTATTAGATATTTGACGAGGCCAAAGTTAGTAAAAAGTATATAAAATGAATTGTGCTGGTAATATATCCGGGTTTAAAGTCCCGCAGGCTTCGTGTTGAGATTGTATCCGGGTTTAAAGTCTCGCAGGCTTCATGCTGAGATTGTATCTGGGTTTAAGGACCTGTAGGCTTTGTGTTAATAATTTATCCAGGCTAAAAGTCTCGTCGGTGATTTGAGTAAAGTCTAAGAATATGAGACTTCGCGGTAATAATTACCAATAAATACGTACAATGCAATAAGTTGGCCAGGAATGTATCATGTACTCGTATGTGAATTTTAAATTGGATTGAATTATAATTATCAAAGTGATGTATATGTAATTGAATGCTATGTCTACAAATGTAACGATAATACATTCGGCCAAAGTACAATGTTATATGAAAGTATGTGAATTGGCTATATTGTATGAGTTGCAAACCAAGTGAAATTATATTCTGAAATTCTTACGTATTTATGTATATTCAGCCAAGTAACTATGCATTTTAAAATATGAGAGTTGTGATATTAAATGTTCATTTAATGACAAGTTTAAATAGTTTGTATTGCTTAAGACTTACTAAGCTTACGAAAGCTTACTTTGAATGTCATGTTTCTCTGTTATTTTTGTAGATCGTTGACTCTTACTATCAGCTCGGGGATCGTCAGCACTTCGTCACACTATCTACTATTGTAGTAATCATGTGATTTGGACTTAGCTTATGGCATGTATAGGATAGACTATAAGTAGAATGATATTTTGACTATTGTATATAAGCCATGCGAATATGGCGTCTTATGGAAGTTTACTTTTATAAGTTTTAAATTCGATCTTTGGTTGTGCCTATTAGTTATATAAATAAATGATCTTTTATTTAAGAAAAGGTTCAAAATTTTACTGTTCTGATCCGATTCCTAATTTCTGGTAACATCTCGTCCTATCCCGGTGACGGTTGCGGGATAGGGGTGTTACAAACCTATTCCCTTGCTACCTCAGGGAAATAAAGTTGATGGCTAAAATCTGCTCCCCTGCTACCTCGGGAAGATAAGATTTGCCAACATCGATCTGCCCCACTGCTATCTCAAGGAGACAAGATCTACATTCTTTAGTCTGCTCCCTTGCTACATCAGGAAGATAAGACTTTTGTGTTCAACCTGCTCCACTGCAACTTCAGGGAGATAAGGTTTGTTGCTTTTAGTCTGCTCTACTGCAAATTTAGAGAGCCAAGACTGGTATCTTCAATCTGCTTCATTGCAACTTCAAGAAAACAAGATCTATGAATTCACCAACTTTACTACACCGTCCTCTGGTAGACATGTCCTGTAGACTTGGTTTTATGTGCTTATGCTTATGCAAAATGATTAGGATGCTATGATCGGAATGAATCAAATGCTCCTAACTGGATGGGTTATGAATGATATATGTATGAATGCAAAATGTCATGAGGATGATCCTGTTAATACTTAGGGTGTCACTCCTTCTTGCTCATCAAGGCTTTATCAATGACGCATTATGTTGCCTTCTTGCTTGGCTGGTATTTTGATCAAAAACCCAAAGAAACAATCGTACTTTGCTTCAATTGGCTTGCCCCACTTTACCTCAGGGGAATTTCCTACTACAACTCAAAGGTATAAGACTTGTATCATTTTTAATCCCACACCAATACCACTCGGAGTATAGGACTTGTATCCTTTTCAATCCATCCCACTGTAACTTTAGGGTATAGGATCTATAACTTGTTCCATCCACTGATTATTCTCTAGGTGACCCGACCAGATGTGTATGCATGATACTCGCATGAATACAGAATATCATTTTTCTTTTCGAGAATGAGCCCTTCTACGCTTGGATTGTCATTGCTCGTCTCCCGTCGGAATTGTATCACCGACACAATATCTAGTCCTTTGTTCAACCAATGTCTTTGACAAAAAATCCGAAGAGATGAATTTACTTTGGCCTTAAATATTTCCAACCCTTAAGCTTGGTGAATTCTGAACAATAGTCCTGTTTCAGGTTTTTATATCGTTTAGAAGCTTCCAGAGTAATATGCAAAACTCCTTTTATGAAAGTATTATTAGTCCACTAATCGTTATTTCAAAGTGAAATGCTTGGAAAAGATCATACTAATAGACAAGAAAGAAATTGATTGGGAGCATTGCTCAAAACAAACAAGTTAAGCAAAGATAGCAAATGCAATCAAGAAGGAAATTTATTAGGAGTGTATTTTGAAACGAATAAAATAATCAAAAGATAGTAAATTCAGAATGGGTAAGATGGAAACTAGGTGCCCTAGATATCGTAGTCTGAGCTTCTCTGTTCCAACCTCTTGAGGACCATTTTAAGCTCCATATGTATTTAAAGGATCCGGAGTACTTTGTCAATGCCCCAAGACATAACATACTTCTTTAGTGTTAATTCAGGCATAGCAAGACTACTGTATACCCCACTTTTGATCAAAATTTGAGCTGCACTTTTCGAGCTTTCAACTCAAATCCCCTTTGGTATCAAAACGCCCTTTGCGGGTTTTCGCATTGGCCTCTCATTTTCTTTTTTTTTGATTGATCTTTTTTATTTCCATTTCTTTTTTAATTTTTTTTATTTTTTGACTTTTGCTTTTTTTAAGGTCCCAAGGAGCCCTTTGCGGGTTTTCACCTTGGCCTCTCCTTTTTAGGTGAAATACTTCTTGACGAAATTCACTAAATTGGGCATATCGTTGTCATTCATCTTGATCAATGTTAATGATTTTCCAGAATAGACATTCTTCATTACATAAGGTCTCTCCCAGTTTGGCATCCATTTTCCTTTGATATCCTTCTGTATATAAAAGATCTTCAATATGAGGTCATCCTTTGGAATTCTCTAGAATGAACCCATTTTTCCAGAAACCCAAATCATCTGACTGTAACAGATAGATATTAACTTTTCTCTTCAAATTCAATTGATCATATCGGGGTTGGATCTATTCTACCTTATCTAACTTCAGCTCTGATAAAACTCAGAAAAAAGAATCTCAACTTCAACCGGCAAGACCAATGTGCAATGTGCTGCCCCAGTGAAAATCCTGGCCAACATTCAAAGAGCACAAATGGTAAATAGTAACTTCTCTATGCCAACCCTTACAAGTCTCAGTCATCTTTCAAAATCTTTGTGGATGGTTTTTTTGGTTTTTGTTTTTTGGTTGTCTTTGCAGCACTGATGTAGTGTCTGATCTTTGAACAGACTGTAAATTTTTAGACATGTTCCTTTCTGGCATTCTTTATTGCCATTTTTTTTTCTTTTTTTCTCTTTTTTTTTGAATTTTTGAATTCAAATTTGAATTTGAACTTGGATTCGGATTTAAATTTGAATTTTGAATTTGAATTTTGTATTTGGATTTGAATTGAAGTTTTGAATTTGAACTTGGATTTGGATTTAGATGTGGATCTGGTTCTGGACTTGGATTTGAATTTGAATTTGGCTTTGGATTTGAATTTAATGACTGCTGACTTCGTATTTTTGGCATATGAAGTGACCTTACCCTCTTAGTAAAGTAATCGACAACCAAGAAAATGAATTGATGTCGGTGAAATTGACCCCATAACATCCATGCCTCACATATAAAAATCCATGAAGAAATAGAAGAGACATATAAGTCTTGTTTTCCTCAATTTGGCATTTACAACACACTGATGCAATCCCCTTCCATGGTGGACCAGCAGTATCCAAACCCCATGATTAGTCTGGCCATTGTGGAACCATTAGCATATTCTTAAACACCCTTATGAACCTCCTTTAAGATTTTCCCAGGTTTGTCTTGATATGATCGTATGAAAACATCCTTGAATGTTTGAAAAAATGACATTTTGCTGTATTTCTGTGATGAACCAGGCTTCGATCTTCACCCTTTTCCTTGGCTCGCAATGTCCACTGACCCTTTGTAAAGTAGGATCTATCTTTCATCTTGTTCTACCATCCTTAACAAATCGGAAGCTAGGTACAATCTTTGTCATCTTCGAAGTCCTGAGATACTTCTAGACACATATCTCACTCAAAAGGGAGTCGATAACAACGTCACTCCTGTCATTGATATCTGGGGACCTATTGTGGGTACGAAGGCAAATTCTAGAGAATAAATGATTCTAAGGATGATTATTTGTATGATATGATCATGAATGAAAACTGAAAGAATATTTGAATAAAAATCCAAAAAATAAAAGAATCTATAAATAAAAAGGATGAAAGAATATTTGCTCAAAAAGATGCATTTTATTGAAATAAAGATTCTGGGCACGAGCCTATTTCACAAAAGGGCTTATTGCCTCTAGGCTTAAAGCAATAATCTTATTTCAAACATTACTTTGAGTAATCTTTAAAAAATACTTATATCTCTTCCACAATCCTATTGTTCAAAACACTCTCAAGTACATAAGGGTTTGGAAACTTTGACTCCTAGGCTCCCTCTTCAGATATGTCATCAATGCTCAAATTCCCCAATATTCCTTCTGGACTTCAGACTTTTGCAAGGAATCACAACTCTCCTGCCCCCTCCTTCAATTATCACATTCACTGTTTCATCAAAGTGATTAGGTTTTAAGGAACCATCAAATTTCACAACTCCTATTTTAATAAACTTTTCGACCAACTTTTTAAATGTAGTGCAGCTCTCGATTGAATGACCCATTATTCCTGTGTGGTACTCGCATTGAGTGTTTGAATCATACCACTTGGGGCATGGTGGTTGCATTGGTTTTAGGTAGTGAGGAGCTATAGCATGTGCATCAAATAGGCCTTGATACAACTCCCCATACGTCACTGGAATACGTGTGAATTGGAGTTTTTTTTAATTCGATTTTGGATTGGGTTCTTGCCTTGGGCAGACTTGATAGCTGGTAACTGCCTTTTTTGGCTGGTTTACTACAAACGGCTTCGAATGACCCTTGTCATACCCACTCGTATTATTCACATCCTTGTCCTACCTCTTCGGTGCCTTTGAAGCCCACTCTTCCTTTTTCTTTGCTTCTGCTAGGCCAAGAACAACAAGATTGACTCAATCATCACCAGGACCCATCGAAAAGTTCAGCAGTACCGACGTATCAGTCTGATATTGGGATCCGATAATGGCAGGTATTCCTTGCAGATATACGTCTGGTTGGGTCTGAACACTTATTGGAGTGCAACCTAAAGAATAAACTAGGTCTTCCTTATTATTCTCACTGTTAACTACTGGGCCTTTCCTCTTTTCAAACCCTTCAGCTAATAATTGGGTTAATTGGCCCATTACATTCTTTTGGAATTCTAACATCTGATTCTGCATATCCTGTTGAATTCTGGTCAATTGCTCTTGCATCTGTATTTGTATTTGCTCTATTCTTTCCAACCTTTATTCCATGCTTTCCAGATTAACTGAAATAATTTTACTTAATTAGGATCCTTTTGTGAAAATCTAATGCAAATGATGCAATGCAAATGATCTAATGCAAATGCATGAAATGAATGCAAGAAAGAGAGGCGTTGATTTTGAATTCAATTCCATTAGAGCAACTTTTCTAAAAAACAAACTTCTTTACATAAAGCAGATTACATATATGACATTGCCTTCATACTCTCAACAAAGACACCGACCCCTTTCTTCATATCTGGACGGTAAGGTCAAATCACACGAACCTCTAATAGATGCTCATGTTAGCTCCTTCTCGCTTGATCCGAGTTATGACTATTGCTTACTCATCCTTGTGAGGCTCGTTAGCTTCTTCAAGAAAATTAAGGACTCTTGAATCATCTCTGTCAGCTTCAATTCTCGGGCCAAGAAACAATGTCGTATTCCTTTACAGTCTTCTCTTATTGTGTCTACTTGGATCCCATTCGGGTGGCCGTGTTTTAATCAACTTTATCAAAAAATCTATTTTCTTATGACAAGCTCCTCTATTCAACAATCGAATTTAAATCAATACCTCATTTCTATGATAATGCAATGCAATGCAATCAAAGACAAAACAAACAATGTTAGCACAGGAGAAATAAATAACATAGAACCTGTCTGAGTGACCATAAAGTTTGGCACAACTCTACCTAGAATAGGCTTCTTAGGGCTCTCTATATGTAGCTCAGTTCTAAAGTAAGGGTACCTGAACCAGCAGATTCCTCAATCCTCACCCATTATAGGCTGATATAGATCGAGTTTGATTCAGGGGGAATACATTTCCCTATGGCCATGCGGAGATGAAAATCTCACGAAGCACATAAGGACAGAGGTATCCCGGAAGTAGTCCACCAGCCCATGTGGAGGTGAAATCTTCACGAAGGCATAGTTTCTCACTCCCACTTAAAGGTGCGACCACAACGGTCCTGCAATGCAATGCAATTATTCTACGAAATTATAAGACACAAATGCAATCAAAGGAACATGACTTTTCAAATCAACTTCCAAAATTTCAATCAGAAGGACAAAAATTAATCAATTTATGGCCTAACCCTCAACCAGTCCCCAGTGGAGTCGGCAAGCTGTCGAAACCATTTTTAAATTTTAGTGAAAACGGGATCGACTTTAAAAATCTGGAGTCGCCACCAACCTTTTTTGTTTAGCCGTGATTGGATCACCTTATAAAACATTTTGGTCTACGGAATTCAAGAAAATGGGTTCGGGAGTCGGTTACGTACGAGGAAGGGTTAGCACCCTCGTAATGCCTAAAATTGGTACCAAATTGATTAATTAGTGTCCTAGTGATGAAATTTGAAAAAGTTTAAAACACAATCCCTTTTGAAGAATATTTGAATACTTCAAATTGGATTTTAAGAGTCACTCGTTCCGAGGGAATAAAATACTACATCCAGCACATTAGGATATGACAATTTAAAAGCTTAAAACCGAGATCGTCTTATAATTTTTAAAACATGTAATTAAAAAGGATATTTAGTTATTTGGTCAAACGAAAAAATCGCAACTCAGCACGTTAGGGCACAATTTCCCGAATTCCCAAACACTAAATATTGCCTTATTTCAAAAAGTGGTTAAGTTGGTAATTTTAAAAAAATGATTTAAAGTATTTAGTTTAAAATTGAATAAAAGTTGGAGTTGAAATCATGATGTTATAACATGGAGCAAAGGCATAACCAATAATCATGGAATAAAAATATATAATAAGATTGCTTCTACAAAAACAATAATCATATAGAGATATAATATTACGCCACATGAATGTCAATATTAACATAAAAAACAACAAATTTACGGTTAATACTAAACAATCATAAACACGAGGTAATAAACCTTTAAACAAGTAGAAAGAAAAGAAATTAAAATTGTTAATATACAATCAATAAAATATATAAAATACAATTTAAAACCAAGTATAAGAGTTTATCAGAGAAATATATTACATTAAATAATGATAAATATAAGAATTTTGAAATAGATATTTTACATAAAAAAAATGTTATACATATAAGAATATACAATATAATAATATATGCAATATGTTGAGAAATTATATAAAATTCTAAAACAATATATATAATAAAATATTGGCATTTTAGAAAAATATAAGTAATTTAAATCACAATATATAAAAGAATACAAAAATATCTATAACAGTGGTTTAAAGAAAACTTCAAAGAAAGAAGTATTTACAACATTATATTGGTTTAAAGATAATAATCTATAAAAACAACATGCAAGTGATGGTATACATATAAAATATTTGAAATAACTAAAATATATACGACAAAATATGAGTTTTTAAAGAAATAAGTTAACCGAAAATGAAATTAAAAAAAAACATGTTAAATAAGATATATGTACACAAAATAATATGAAATCTATGATACATACATAAAATAAAAATACTAATAGTGTTTTCTTTTTTAAAAAAAATATTCAAATTAAAAAACAACAAATCCTTAAAGCAAGAAAAAGAAAAAAAAAATTGAAAGCACAAAAAAAAAAAACATAACAGAACTATGATAATGGATGTATACGAATGAAAAAAAATCAGAAAATAAATAAATTGAAACAATGTGTGATTAATAAAACAATTTCAAAAAGGTTCAATTAAATAATTTCTAAAATTTGAATAATAGACAAATTGAGGATGAGAAAAAGGGACTTAATTAAAATCAAAACAGAATCTAAAGAATAATTTTAAAAAACATTAAAAAAGAGTCAATGATCCAGATAAAAGGCACATAGACAACTAGGGATTAAAAGTGAAAATGTTCCAAATCTCACAATACAGAGCTCAATCGCGGGCTAAAATGGAACTGATGCAAAATTCTGTAGCAAAATTTAAAAAATGGGAAGTATGAATAGGATCAAATTAAATGCCTACGCGATCTGAAGGGATCAATAGCACCATTATTTCAAAAACCAAAACGCAACGACAAATAAGGATTAAATTGAAATTACGCGCAAACTTTCAGTGAAAAATAAAAGATGAAAGAAATTAATAAAATCTCAATTGAATGTAGGCGCAACAAGGGAGGATTAAACACACAATTATCCTCTCGAAGACTAAAATAAGGAGACATCGTGTGTTTTACACGGCACCATTTTGCACTGAATAAGAATTAGAAACCCTAAAACTAAAACATTAAGCTACTTTTCAAGCCAAATGAAATAAGAAAAAAAAAAGAAAAAGAAATAGAGCCGCTTTTATCTTCCTCTTTAATCGGCCAGAAAAACATAGCCACCATATGCCATTGAAATCGGCGATGAGCTACCGTTAAAACGCCCTTCCACCCTTATTAAAACCATACGAAAGAAATTTAAACTCAAGATCCCTTTTGAATATTGATTGTTCAAAGGTATCTAGTGTTTTCAAACCAAAGCAGATCCCAAGCTATCTCCGATTTCGACGAAGAAGACCAGGATCTCGTCGGCGCCTCTAAAACAGTAAGTCCTTTATCTTTGTCGTTTGTTTTGATACATGCAATAATAGATCAAAGAAAAAGAAAGAATCTAAAGCCAAAATCTAAATCGGAAATCACCTTTTTACAAATCTGACTTTTGATTTTTTTTATTTCAAGTGTGCGTGAGTGCGTAATACAAAGAAAGTGGGAATCGGATCCCTTTACAACGTTTACAAACGGCCTTTTATAGCCGAATCTTGATAAAATAAAAGAAAAAGAAAAAGAAATCTATTTTTATTTTCCAGCTATACTAATATTGGATTCTGTTATTGCTTCTGTCAATTGCTGGATGTTGTTGCTTGCTCTTCTGTTAGTTCGTTTGTTGCAGGTACCAGAGAGCCAGCTGGAGAAGGCGCGCATGGAAGAAGCCTTCGAGAGCAGCAACCGCTCGTGGGAGTTGTGGTTTAGGGTTTCTAGTAGCTTCCCTTTGCCCGGGCCATTTGGGTTAGTTTTAAGATTAGGATTATTGATGTAATTGGGTTTGGGTTTAGTGCAATTAGGTAGGTTAATTTGGGTTTGGGTTATGTATTTGTTTGTAAATGGGTTAGGTAATTGGGTTAGAATTTAGTATTTAATCAGTTCTTGAAATTAGGCCTATCTATTTGTAAAAGGACTATTATTATTAGATCACATGTAAATGGACTTTGGGCTATTATAATTTATTTGGTTATTATTATTTTTGGTTTATTAGTTGTTTATTGGACCCGGGCAAATTGGGCCCGCTACAATTATTATTTAAGCCCCTAATTGAGTTAGTGCCACAAGTCAGTGAGATACCAACTCAATTAGGAAAATTACTAAAATACCCTTCTACATTTAAAATAAGTTATATTATTTGAGAGCACTTTAGTCTTTTTATTTAAAATAATAATAATAATAATTGCACTAATAAAGTATACAAAACTTAATACTATGTATCAATAAATTATTATTCTAATACTTTAATCTTCAAATCTAACAAGTAGAGAGTAAAAGTAGGTCTACCTCGTAGCACGTTCAAAGGTTTTTTGTCTGCCTCGTAGCACAGTTCTTTTCTCTTTAGGGTTTTTTTTGGGGTTTTGCTATTGTTTAAAGGGGTTTTTGAAGGTACGGTATAGAGAACATTGATTCAGTGAATTCGAATTTAGCCAATCTCAATATCACGGATGAGAATCTCAATATCACGGATGAGGAGGACGATCCCATGGTGTTTTTAGGGGACGATTCTACCATTGAGCAATTATATGATTTATGTTTGGTAGGGAGAGTTCTTACGGATAGCATCGTGAATTTTCCATCTTTAAAAAATACTCTGGCTAATCTTTGGCATCCGTTGAGAGGGGTGACCATCATAGAGATGTATGATAAATGAATCTTATTTGGATTTTACAGTGAGATCGATTTGAATCGGGTTATGGATGGTATGCCATGATTTTCTAATCGACATCTTAGTGTTTTTCACAGAATATTAGGGGGTGAAGATCCAAATACGGTTCCTCTTTGGGACACGACTTTTTGGGTTTAGATCCATAATTTACCAATCGACTTCATATCAAAGGGAATGGTATGACAGCTCGGGGATTTTATTGGTAAGTTTGTGGAATATGATACATCGCCTGTGGCAAAAGGGGTCAGTAAATTTATGCATATTAGGGTTCTACTTGATGTTCGTCTCCCTCTTAAAAGGAAAAAATGAATCGGCATTGGGCAGAATAGATTCATATATGCTTTGTTTCAGTATGAAAGATTATCACCTTTTTGCTTTCTGTATGGTCGGCTTAGACATGGTGAAAATTATTGTGAGGTTTGATTAACACTAGGGAACCAACAAGTGGAATTTGGGTAGGATTTGTCATTGAGAGCAACGCCAAGGACGGGAAGTCAGCTGGGGAAGAAATGGCTAAGAGAGGAGCCAGAATCTGAAAGGCGGACTAGTATCGAAATAGATGGGGAAAGATAGGGAAGGAAATTTGGTACGGATATTACAAACAATAGTGAGTATTGTAGGGGAGCAAACTCGTTGAGTCATTTCACAAGACAGACATGGATAAATTTATTTTTAGGGGAGAATGCTAACTCAAAACAATTGGAAGAGAGGGGGTTGGTGAGGAGATGTAAGATCTACTAGTAGAATTTATGGACGGAAAGAAAAGACAAAGACTTAACTCCGAAAGGGGTAATTCGGGTGATCATGAAGGTCTATCAAATGGGGGTTTGGAAGAAATTATATCGGTAGCCACTAACAAGGTGGCTGACCGGGCGCAATGAAAATCCTCAGTTGAAATGTTCGTGGTTTGGGGCAATCACGAATAGTTTGTCGTCTTAAAAACAAACTTAGACATGTTCAGCCCCAAATTTTGTTTCTTATAGAAACAAAGGTTTTAAGTAAATGAATGGAAGCAATAAGAAGGCAATGTGGATTTATGAATGGTATTGATGTAGAGGTAGTAGGTACGAGAGGAGGATTGTCATTAGGATGGAGGGAGGGTTTGAATTTATCCTTAAAAAGCTTTTCAAAATCTCACATCGATGTGGAGGTGATTGATGAAGTTGAGATGGCCACTTAGAGACTAACGGGATTTTTGGAGCGCCAGTGGAGCATGATAGAAATGAATCATAGGAACTGCTACGATTCTTGAAGCATGGGAATAATAAGCCATGGCTGATTACCGGAGATTTTAATGAAATACTTTTTTCTTTTAAAAAGACAGTGGGAAGAATTCGAGAGAAAAGACAGATGGCAGCATTTAAGGAAGCATTTGAATTTTGCGAGATGTACGATTTGAGGTTCACTGGTCAGTGATAAACTTAGGAAGGGGTCGAATGGTTGATAACAACATTAGAGAGAGGTTGGATAGAGGTGTAGCAAATCCAGCATGGTGGGATCCCTTTCTGTGTTATAAAGTGAGCCATTTACAACACAGTTTTTCAGATCACTGTCCGGTACTTGTGGATACTATTGGGATAGAGGGATGCAAGGGAGGGAGCAGCAGTGGCATTTTTTGCTTCAATACCGACTGGATATTGAATTCAGGTTGTGAGGATCGTATAAAGTGTGAATGGAATTCAGATAATCAGGATGTGTTAGTGAAACTTAAGAGATTGGGAACAAATTTGAATAATTGGGCAAAAAAGGGAGAAAAGGCTAAAAGAACGTCGAACAACAAAGTTAAATGATAGATTGTTCGAATTAGGAGCCAGCGATATCAATGATGCAATTTTAGAGGAAATCACCATTATCAAATTAGAGTTGAATTTCGAAGCAGATAAGGAGGAGCTCTTTTGGGAGCAGAGGGCAAGAGCTAACTGGCTTAGAATGGGAGATAGTTATACGTCATTCTTCCATAAGTGTGCTACATTCCGTAAGAAGAAAAATACGGTTAAGGGGCTGGAAAACGAAGCTGGAAATTTAATTGCTGATATCGATGAAATTTCAAACATGGCTACATAGTATTTCAGAGAATTGTTCTCATCTCAAGAAGTTAGTACCTGTGATAGAATGATTGAAACATTTATATCATGCATCACGGATGAGCACAACAACGCTCTAATGGTGGTATTTAAAGAAGAGGAAGTTGTGGATGCAATTAAGTCCATAGCACCCCTTAAGGCACCAAGGAATAACAGTTTTCCTACAATTTTTTTATCAAAAATATTGGCATATTGTAGGGAAGGAAGTTAACAGGTACTGTTTGGAAGTTTTAAACGATAGGAAAAGTGTGGAGGAGATAAAAAAAAAAGTATTGTTCTTATTCCAAAGGTGAATTCGTCGAAATCCATGAGTCAGTTTCGACCCATCAACCTTTGCAACGTGATTTATAAAATTATTTCAAAGTTCCTTGTTAATCGCTTTTGTCAAGTTCTTAATTGTTGTATTGAAGAGACATAAGGGGCTTTTGTACCTAGAAGGCAAATCACAGACAATATTTTCATGGCCTACGAAATTTTGTATTCTTTCAAAAAAATGAGGGAGTTCAAAGAAAAGCTTTGCTTTAAAGATTGATATGAGTAAAGCATATGATATGATTGAATGATGTTTTTTTTTTTTTAAATGATACGCAGCATGGGCTTTTGCAAAGACTGGATTTTACTTATAATGAGATGTACCACTAGTGTAGTATATTCAGTGGTGATTAATGGCAGACATAGAGAAGAATTTCGGCCCCAGAGAGGACTATGACAAGGTGATCCATTAAGCCCGTATTTGTTCCTTATTTGTGCTGAGGGATTCTCAAGATTAATTGAATTAGCCAAAAGGGAGGGGAGGCTTTCGAGGACAAGGGTGGGAAAAAGTATCGTCTCGGTATCACATCTTTTCTTTACGGACGACAGTGTGCTTTTTGGTGAGGCATCAAGTGAAGGAGCCAACAATATGAGAAGTGTGATTCGAGAGTATGAAAAGGTATCAGGTCAATTGGTTAATTTTGATAAGTCATTAATCTATTTCAGTGGCAATGTTGATACAGAGACATAGGCACAGATAAGAGGAATTTTGGGGGTAAGGATATCGAATAATCCGTAGAGATACTTGGGGCTGCCAACTATGGTAAAACATCAGAAAAAAACATGCTTTTGTGGCTACTAAAGAATGATATGTTAAGTTGGTGAATAATTAGAGTACGCGTTTATTATCAGCCGGAGGCAAAGAGGTTTTTCTAAAGTCTATTTTTCAAGCAATACTGATCTATGCTATGCAATGCTTTAAGCTATCGATTTCGTTTTGTCAAGAACTCGAGAATATTAAAAGTAAATTTTGGTGGCGTAATTCTAAAACAAATAAAGGTATTTATTGGTGTAAATGGAGTGATATGTGTATCCCCAAAGCGAAGGGAGGTTTGGGTTTTAAAGATTTATCAAAGTTTAATTTGGCCCTATTAGCGAAGCAGGGGTGGAAAATTATTATGCAACCTGATTGTTTGTTTGTGCGTGTCATGAAAGCTAAGTATTTTCCAAAATGGCAGTTTATGAGTGCTGGATTAGGTTATTACCCTTCGTATACCTGGCATAGCATTTGGAGAGCCAGACATCTCCTTGATGAGGGGCTTGGGTGGCGAATTGGAGATGGTAATTCAGTCAATACATGGAATGACCGTTGGCTTTCAGGTCCTGGCAGTGGCAGAATTCAATGTCAAAATATGGATATCAGATATACTAAATTTTTTTATTTAATTGACAAGGATATAAATACCTAGAAGCAGGATATCATTCGAGCGTTATTTGGAGAGGAGCAGCTGAAAACCATTCTTTCAATCCCTTTGGCGAGTAGTAGACCACATGATGTCTTAGTATGGAGAGGCGACAATACAGGTGTATACACAACAAAAAATGGCCATCGATGGCTCATTACAGAGGGGGTAATAAAATACACAACGAAATTGCATCTAATTTATTTACAAAACTATGTGAGCTTAAATTGCCAAGTAAAATCTGAATACTTATATGGAGAATTGCCAATGGTTACATACCCACTACGTATAATCTAAAAATATGTCATCTGGCTATTAACACATTGTGCCTTGTGTGTCAGTCTGAGAAGGAATCGGTGGAACACTTTTTCAAGGATTGTTTTTTCATACAACAAGTGTTGCGGGGATTGGGAGTGGCAAATTCGACATGCAATAGAGAACCAATTTGGAAAAAATTGTTAGAATCAGAATTTGATAATTAGAATCTAGAAGCATGCAAAATTAGATCTATTTCCTACTGGGCTATTTGGTACAATCGCAACAAGATCTATCATAAAGGAGTACGAGAACAAGTAGACGAAATAGTGGGATTTGTCAAGGCTTATTATGCAAAAATAGATTTTATGGAGGAGATTTTTAAGACTACGCATAAAGCTCAATTCTCAGTGTGGAAACCACTAGACAATGATATCATAAAAATTAATTTTGATGCTTCTTTTAACCAAAATACGAAATGATCTATTTCAGGGATTATTGCCGTAATAAGAAAGATTTGGTAATGGCTATATGTACCTTTCCATGGGAAAATGCATCAGATCCAGCTACGGCCGAAGCGAGGGCATGTTTGCAAGCCATCACCATGGCCGAAGAAATGGGATTCTGGGATATTTGCGTTGAAGGAGACACGCTAACCATAATACGCAAGTTGAACTCTGCGGAGGAAGATAGATCGAGTGTTAGCAGTCTGATTTAAGAAATCAAAGGGAGAAGACCCATTTTCAGAAGTTTGAGTTTTCAGTATGTACCAAGGAAGCCAACAAAGTAGCTCACGAGATGGCGAAGGAAGGATGTAGATACGAGCTCCCCCATACTGGGTTGAGGAGGCACCGTACGTGGTGGAAGGTTTAGTGAATCAAGATAGAAGAAATGGCGCTGATAGAGGCTAGATGGAGTAGAAGAGTCCGGGTTTAGCGATTTTGGTTGCCCGAAGAACTCGAGATCTTGACAAAGATTGAGGTTCTGAAAGGTTTGATCTTGGAAGAAAAATGCTCTCTTTAATGGCTGATACATGGTGATATTTGTTTCCTTTTTCCAGAGAAGAAGGGTTCCAGGCCTTTTTTTCTTCTTGTTCTGTCATTTCATTTTACATTTTCACGTTTTTGAACAGTTTTATTGATTTGTTTCTTTTTGGAGTTTTTCAAAGCACCGTTTTGGTGACCAGTTAGTGGTAAGTAGCTGTTATTCCCTCATTTTAAGGTCTGTAACTGACTTTTTATCTCTAGTATCATCTTTTATTCAAATAATAATAATTATGTATATGGAGGGATTTGAACCGACGCTAATTGCATTGTTAAAATTTTAAATTTACCACTAAACCAAAACTTTATTTTAATTTTTTAGTATAAATCTCAAAATTCTACATGAACTTTGATTTAATGTGCAAATGAATACATGAAACTCTAATTGTGGTTCAAATATATATTTGAAACTTTAATTTTGATTTAATCAGACACATTCAAAGAATAAATAAATTAATTTATTTTTATATTGGATAAATATAATTATTTATGTATGCAGTATATAAACATAAAATGATGTTATATCAATAATTGTGTTAATAATTTACATGAATTGGATCAAATCAAAATTTCATGTATAAAGTTGCACAAAATCAAAGTTCATGTATACAATTGCACATTAAATCATAGTTCATGTATAGTTTTGGGATTTATCCCTAATTTTATATATTTTAATTTTATTAGGAACGCTTTATTACCTCCATCAATTGTATATTTATACTATTATTTAAGCTCCTAATTGAGTTGATGTCATGAGTCAACTAAGTATCAACTCGATTAGGAAAATTACTAAAATTTCCTTCTATATTTAAAATAAGTTATATTATTCGAGAGTATTTTAATCTTTTTATTTAAAAACAGTAAAAAAATATGCATATGGAGATATTTGAACCGATGCTAATTGCATAGGTAAAAATCTTAAATTTACCACTCAATTATAATTTTATTTTAATTTTTTATACATTTTAATCTTATTATGAACACTTTATTACCTCCATCAATTGTAAATCTATAATATTATTTAAGCCCTTGATTGAGTTGGTGTCATGAATTAACTGATACCAACTTAGTTAAAGAAATTACTAAAATATCATTCCATATTTAAATTAAGTTATATTATTTGAGGGTCATTTAATTTTTTACTTTTTAAAAAAAAACTAATAAAAAAATTGCATATGCTAGAATTTGAACAAGTGCAATTTAATTTACCACTAAATTAAAACTTTATTTTAAAAACATTTATATATATTAATATTTTAAATATGTAGTTTTCACATATGTACATGATAGAATTTTTAATATAAATAATAATATTTAATTTTTTTTTTTATAAAATGACCAAAAGATAAAGAAAATATATGAGTTACATTGGCTCTAATATCTCCTTAGCTTTTCTTCTTTGCCCACGGTAGGGTATCATCGTGCTCTTCAGAGTAAATGTTTGATTGTAATGCAACAACTAATTACACTATTCTCAACAGAATTAGCTTCCTTAAAATTTCATTTTCGTGCCGAAAGCTTTCTTCATAAGTCGATTCAGTTCTTCCATCTAGACTCCTAATGTGAATGACCCATGCAAGTACATCATTCCTTCTAGGCCAACCAAGGGTAATGTGGTGCGTATTTATGTTTGTTAAGCTCACACTACATGCATCTCTTGTTTTTCCTTTTGTTCACTGTAATCCCATCCCTTGTTGCTTTCTTGATCTTTTGAAAGTAATCCTTTGCTTCCTTGATTTCTGTGATACGGTTTGGTTTTATTCCTTCGTAAATTTACTTAATTCTTGTGCAACCAGATTTTCCAGAGGAAAATTGCTAACCCTATGTGTACATCCTTTGTGAAGTCAATAGCTACTTGTGCTTGTCCCGTAGCTTGTGATAACCATTTTTTGATCTATCCTATGCTTAATTACATTCCCAAACAAATGATTTTCGTCCTCTCTATTACCTTGACAAAGTGCGCATTTCGTGCTTATGGAATTCATTCTCATTTTAATCATTGTCTTACAAGGAAGGGCCTCATTAAGAATTTTCCAAAGAAATATGATAACCTTGTATTGAAGCTTGAGGGACCAAGGAATTCCCAAGTCCTTTTTGGAACCTCTTAATTTGTTGTGTTAGTATCTCTCAAAACCGACGGTCAAGATTAAATTACACCAATGGACGAGATTAATCATATCTCTTAAATTTATGGGATTTACAAGACATACCATATCAAATCGATTCTAATCTTTAAAAGATATGATTCATATCAATCTCTTAAGATTAGTTACCAAGATAGCTTATATTGCCATATTTTCATCATTGAGCTACCTAGATTTCAATCTAACAGGCTTCTCCAACAATTTACTGATTTGGACCAATTTTTGTGGACCAACTGATCTCCATCTAAACAATAAACCTCCATTAGATACATTTGGTACATTGGTCATGGGCTTTAAATTGCGACCCATAACACTTGGATTAACTAATCGCCGCCTATTCAAGTTAGCAATAATGTCTCAAATTAGTACTTGATTAAGGGTCGTCGAACCATCGTGTGAACTCCATCTGTTGTCATGTTGCCAGGTGATATTATTGCTAGCTATCTCCTTACCCATAAGGATGCCCTTTCAAGCTCAAGAATCCCCAGACTTCATCTGAGTCTAAAGAAAATTATCCAATGTACAATATTTCTTGACAAGTTCAAAAACAGCCCTTTGGCCATTTACAATTCTCCTTGCAATCATAGCCAGCAAGGTTTTATTCATAGCATGCATATTTCTTATGCCGAGGCCCCCCAAAGATTTACTAGAGAAGACTCAATTCCAGATATATAATGAATCTTCCTTCTACTAGATTTGTTGCCCCACCAGAAGTTTCTCATTAATTGATCCATTTTATCACAAATGTTTTTTGGGGCTTGATAATTGGTATATGGGTACACTTGAAAGCACATATTTAATCAAGGTGAGCTTCCTTCCTTGCATAATAATTTGATTTCCACAGAGATAATGTGGACTCCATCTTATTAAGGATGGGTTGAAAGAAATTGCTTTTCTTGTTTAGGAACCCCAACCTCATCCCCAAATATTTACCAGTCTCCCCGGTAGTTCTTACCTGTAAAATACCTTTGAACGTTCTTTCGAACTTTGGGTGGCACTTCTTACTGATCTTCAGCTCCAATTTATTATAATTGATGTGTAATCTTGATAAAGTGCAATATTGCTATCCTTTTCATTGTGTGGCATGCCTCCTTATCCATCTTAAAAAAATCATCTGCAAAAAGTACGTAGGATATCGATATACTTAATCCTACTTTGAGATCATGGATTTGACCCTCTTTCTCCAACATACTAATAACAAATGATAAGATGCTTTGACACAGAACAAACAGATAAGACAGTGACCTAAAAAGGTTCTTTCTAAATGTTGGATATACAATAAATAAATTTACCATGATTTGACCTGACCACATGCATTGCTGCCAACTCGACTACATTAAATGTAGCAATTTCCCATACTTCCGTGTGGAGCTGAGCCACTGCTTGTGTTTGGCCCTTCCTTTTCATTCTCTGTAATGCACCGGTTTTAGTCTAGAAACATCTCTCTCCTTTTTTCTTTTACCTCCACAATAATTTCTCTTCCCTTATCACATTGTTTTTTCTTCACCTCATTTCTTTCATCTGTTACTTTGAAATCTTCTTAAATATACCACCTCTGCTTTTCATTTTTATTTCTTCTCTATTATCTGTTTCAACACAAATTTTAAAAAACAATGGCAATTCAGAAGAGTTCTTCCATACGCAATCTGCTTCAATCCTTACGAGCTGCTTCTTTTTCATCTATGGTAACTTATTAGCCTTTTCAATATATAACGTTGATTGTTATCATTGTTACTGCTTTTGTTTGCATGGAAAGTTGCTTCTTTCTTTTATATATATATATTGTTCTTTCTTGTTCATGATTGGATTTCATGATTCTAATCTTTTTGATGATTGGGTGTGAATTTACCGTTTTACAACAAGATATTCATTGAGTACTCTCCAAATGTTCAACTCGTATCTTCGTAGAGATTGATTTAAATGTCCAAACGTATGTTAGATAAGAACAACAAAGTCTCTTTTAAGATGACTGTTTTGTACAGTTTATTGTAAATGCTGGATTAATATTTTTTTTAATTACATGTTTATAGATTGCAAATGATCTTAGGTTCACATCTCAGGCTTATTCTTCAGCAACGACTCAACCATCTGGTTACAGGTAATTTACATGAACACTAGAAACTAACCAATTTTTTCGATAAGAGTTGTCGGTAAAACCCTGATGCAACCATGACAATTTTTTTCTTTCTAGCTACGAATGCAATGTCTTCATTATTAGCGACAAATAATTGGGTTTGGACAAAAAGTACACTGGAGAGTTCGTCTTTATCACGTTTCTTTAATAAATATTATACAACTTTTTTTTATGAACTTTCTTTTTCATTTTAATAAAACCTTGCATCAAATATAAATTTTAATATTATTATAATATTTTTAGGTTTAATTATAAATTTCATCTTTTTATTTTATAAAAATTAATAAGTTAATCCCTACTTTCATTTGGAATTTGATCTTTATCCTTTATAAAAATCTGTAGTCCAATTGAGTAACACTTTTAAATGTTATCAGTAAATCCCCAACTTGAAATTCAACAAAATAATCATTCATATGTAATAAATTAGTAAAAATATACTGTTCAATAATTTTATATGTAATAATTAGCAAAAATTAATATAGATTCGTGCGTTTACCAATAATTAGATTATTAAATTTTATAAAATTAAAATAGAAGAATTATTTTTTATTTCCAGAAAGTAGAGGGATGAAATTTTAAATTAAACTAATTTTTAAGAGAGTTTATCCAATAATTTAATCTATTAAGGTGCCTTTATTTATTTTAATAAATACATAAAGTGGTGACTTTAGTGAGGATGAGGATGCGGATGTGAATTGGGATAAACTTGGATTTGGATTGACGCAAACCGATTACATGTACGTTATGAGCTGTTGTAAAGACCAAAGTTTTCTAAAAGGACGGCTCTGTCGATATGCCAATATCGAGTTAAGCCCTTCCGCAGGTGTCTTAAACTATGGACAGGCAAGCCATGCTCTATCTCAATATTATCAATAATGCAATTTCAAATATATTCAAACATAATCTTGAAAATCGGATCTCGATATCTACTATCATTCTTTTTTATGCCGTAATTGACAAACCCAAATTTAAATTTGGGCTAAAAATGGTGATAAAGATGATAAAGGAAGGCCCCCATAAGCTTAGAATGAAATAATGAAAGCTAAAAACTGTCAACTATCCAGGGCATATACGAAGGCATGAAAGCTAACAGGACACAAGATGGGCGAATTCTTCTATTCCGAGCAGACCAAAACGCGGGTCGAATGAGGCACGGGGCTGAAAGAATGTGCATGCCATCCCCTTCCATTGACCAATTTATTGATGCAGTTAAGGAAACTGTATCGGCTAACAAGCGTTGGGTAATTTTGACAAACACAAACAGTGCATTCCCCGAAAAATTAGCCTTGGATTTGTTTTGACAATGTATGAATTTCTGAATCGATTGCTTGCAGATTCCTCCTCCAGGAAAAGGATCACTGTATGTTAGGCCTATGCTTTTAGGGACTGGTCCTATATTAGGCTTGGCACCTGCTCCGGAATATACTTTCCTCGTTTATGTTTCCCCTGTTGGTTACTATTTCAAGGTAGACTTGTTTATTATATATATATTCAAAGTATTTTTAAAACAATTTGGATGAAGACTCAATTGTATTATGATAATCCTGGAATCAGGAGGGTACTGCACCTTTGAACTTATATATCGAGGAAGAATATGTTAGGGCTTCTCCTGGAGGAGCTGGAGGAGTGAAGTCAATCACCAACTACGCACCAGTGAGTAACATTTGTAAACGTCTCTTTGTGTTCATCAAAAACCAATTTATTTGATCCCTTTTATTGCAGGTTATGAAAGCAATTGCCAAAGCCAAAGACGGAGGATTTTCTGATGTCTTATATCTTGACGCCATTAATAAAAAGTATCTGGAAGAGGTCTCCTCTTGTAATATTTTCATTGTTAAGGTATCCCAGCTCTATCAGCTTCAAGTACATGGAAAAAAGCTTTAAAAAGTATCACTGATTTGTTAGAAACCCTTTTTTTTCAGGGAAATGTGATTTCAACTCCGGCAACAAATGGGACTATTCTTGAAGGGGTAACTCGAAAAAGCATCATTGAGATTGCGAAGGATCATGGTTACCAAGTGAGTGAATTGATTTAGAAATTAATGTGTTTGGGGTTTAAGGTTTAATACAGGATTAATGTATTAGGTCGAGGAACGGCCGGTTGCGGTTGATGAATTAGTTGATGCCGATGAAGTTTTTTGCACTGGAACCGCTGTTGGAGTTGCTCTGGTTGGTAGCATTACATATAGGAACAAAAGGTAATAACCCCAGCGGTCGTAATACAATGTTAGTGTCAAGGTTTTATGATTTTCTTGATATTCACCGCAAGGAGTGGTACTAACTGCAGCATATTTATGTGCAGAATTGAATTCAGATTAGAGGGTAGATTGGTGTGCCAGCAACTGTACTCGACTCTCGTGGGACTTCAAACTGGTCGCATTGAGGATAAAAAAGGATGGACCCTAGAGATCAACTAAGATCTTTAATGCTGAAGGCTTATAATTTGCTGTATTATAAATCCCGTTTGCATAATGAATATAATTATTAACTTCAATAAAAATCGGGTTAATATGTAATTGTTGATTTCATACTTAAAAAAGAATAAAAATTTATGGACGATTTCGTTCAACATCAATACTATTATTCAAATCATTAAACGAGTTGGCATTACAAGTCAATCCAGCACTAACTCAATCAAAAAAACTATTAAAATGCTTATTCATATTAAAAATAAATTATATTATTGTGATGGAAATTTTGTACCAAATAAATAATTTGGGTATAGTAAGACTTGAACACATACCATCTACGTTAATAAAATTTTAATTTACTATTCAACCAGGAGTAGAGTCAAGAAATTTAGATTGTGGGGTTGATTTTATTAAAAATTAAAACATTTATAAAAGTCATGTAAACTAAAGATTAGTATTTGATATACTGTTGATGTATAGTTCTCATTAAGCCTAGGTGGGATTTGGATGGGCAGTTGGATGTGTTTAGTTTACTTTTTGTCTCACACTACAGTATCGTTACAGTATCTAATCTCACCGCTACCGCTATTTTTACACTAACCACAAGTAAACGCATTGTCCATCCAAACTAAGCCCTAATCATGGGCTAATGCAAATTTTTAGGCTTGCTTTTTAAGCCCGGGCTTGCCCCAGAACTTTGTCCAAACTTAACCCAAATAAAATTACTAAACTCGAGTTCGGCCCAACCTGTTTGTATTAAAACTTTCTTATATTTTTTATATAAAAACAAAATTTTAAAATATAATGCATCAAATGTACACTAAAAATATTAAAATAAGTGTTTCTCAACAAATTAAAAATAAATTAAAAAAAGTCTTTATACTTCAAAAACACCAAGATAGTTGCAACTTAACAAGCAAATGTCTCTAAAATAGTAGCAAAATTAATAATAAAACAATAGTTATATAATATCCGAATAATAACAATAAAATAGTAGTAATATAATAGTAAAATAACACTGAGATGGCAAAAAATAGCAACAAAACAATAATAAACAGCAGTGAAAATTTTTATAGGCAAATTTGGGCCAAACCCGAGTCAAAAAAATCTTACCCGAGGCTTGACCTATTTAGAAATCAAACCTTATTTTTTATCCAAACCTATTTTTTGGACATATATTTTTGCTTAAACCTTCACACTTTTTGGGTGAATTTTTAAGTTTAGGTAGGTGACCTAACTTATGATCAGGTTTAGGTCTTATGCACAATCAACTAATAATAAAATGACACATCACCATTGTATTAAAATAAAAAAAATTGAAAGACTTGAATATAAATACTATTAACTTTATTGAACATAATTAAATATTAATTATAATTATTTTATTTTTATTTTTGAGTTTCGAGTTATAGATTTCTAAGTTTTAAATTTTATATTTATTTATGTTGAACTATTATAATTAATATTTATTTTATAAACCCTTCAATAGTTTTTTCCCTTAGTTGATAATAAAAAAAATGACATCAAAACAAATGAATATATATGATTAGTATCAACACTTCAAATAATGTGATAAATATGCATAGCAAATACTAATCCGCAAGTGGTTTTATGGGAAGCCTCCCTTTAGATCTATCATTTTAAAATTTTAAAATTTTAAAACAAAACAATGCATGAACCATAAATCAATTTATTATTATTATTATTAATGCTTTAAAAATATCATTTAAAATTTTAAATCTTTTTCAAATAAATTGGAACCGACCCTAAATCGAGCAACTTTTTTAATTAATGCAGGATCAATAGTAATACATTAAGTAAGTAAAAGTTAAAATAAAAAATTAAGTATTAGTATGAAATTTTTATTGTAATAATTTAATTTAAAACTTTATGATGTAAGAACATGAATAAAAAACACCTTTTAAAAAAAAATTGAAATGACTTACGGTAAATATTAATCGTGTTAACAATTGTACTAAAATTTTGAAATTTAAAAAATAAAAAAATTAAATTTTTGAAAATGAAAATACAATAATTAAATTTTAAATTTACAAAAAATATAAAAATTTATGACATCTATTAACTAAGATAAATACGCAAAAACAAATAAATTGAAATACACCTAAAATAAACCATTAAGTTGCAAATTTTCATATATAATATTTTTTTATACATATAATAACACTTTAAACATATAAAAGTATCAAAAATATATATATATATTTTTTCACTATTTTTTTCTTTCATTTTTTTTCTCACTTTCACTTTCACTTTCTCCCCCAGCACCGGACCAAAAATCTAAAGAAAAAAAAAGGCAGCTGTCAATTTTTGAAGGCCACATATCTACAATTCTTGATGTAATCTACTTTGATAGATTATAGAATATGAGATACACAGCAATGAAATTAGGGTCACTAATTGGTTTATTTATGGAAATAAGAGTTTCAAAGTCACAATTTTATAGATCCCCAGAAGGGCTTGTTTTCTGTCGTAGAAAAAGGAAAACTTAAAACTATTTTATATAAAACCAAGACACCATAAATTGACTACTTCCCATATATTAAAACTAAAAGATTAATTAAGATAAACCTAACGCTCTTGTTCTTCACGGTCAGCTGATGATAGTTTACGAACCCAGCTGCTGATCAATTTCCTACTTAAACTTGCCATATTTTGCTGGTAATTAAAGCTCGAACGTTCCACGAAATCCTTGATGCGTCGCAAGGCCACTTGAAGTGTGGATTGGTTCATATTGGCGAAGCAAACTCTGAACCACCCTGGTTGACTGCAATGGAAAGATGAACCGGGGGAGATATTCAGCCCAACTTCAAATAATATCTTCTTCCACAGATCAGTTTCGGCTTCGAATGTGTTGGAATACAACAGATGTCTCATGTCAACCCAGCAGAACAACCCTGCATTGCTTTTCAAGCAATTAATGCCTGATTTTTTAAGCCCCGACACCAGCATCTCTTTCCTTTTCTTCAGCCTCTTTTGATTCCTCTTCATGTAGTTGCTGGTGAATTTTTTGTTAGCCAGCATGTACGACAGTAGGTACTGAGTTTGCGACGAGACCAGTCCGAAACTCGACATCTTCGTCGCTGCACTCACAACGGTTTGATTGTTTGAATAGATCATGCCCACACGAAATCCCGGTAAGCCTAGATCCTTAGAAAGACTGTAAACGATGTGGATGCGGCTCAAAACATCTGTGTTTCTTTTAAGGTTACTGTCCATTGCAGCTTCCATAATGCTTATGAAACATGGATAGTCGAACACTGTGCCTGAAAAAACTTCGTCGCTTATGAGATGAATGTCTTTGTCGATGGCAAAAGTAATGAGGCTTTGGAGTTCATCTTTAGTCATGGTTGTGCCCAGTGGATTTGAAGGATTCGTAATCAAAACCCCTTTAACTTTGAGGTCGAGTTTTTGAGCTCTTTCATAAGCTTCTTCAAGTGCAAACATGGAGATTCTGAATCCATTTGAACTCGAGCAATGTATTGGAACAATTTCTACTCCAGTTCTCCATTTTAAATCCCTGTCAAACCTAGAACCGTGTGTATAGGGAAAATTTTAGATCCCTGTCAATATCCATATATCGATCCTCTAAATATATATCCGTGTTGGAAGGATATCCATATATCCCAAGTCCGAAGTAATATAGATATGGACTAGGATTAGGAAGTCTATAATTTGGAACTTACCCAGCGTAGGATGGCGTGGGAAGAAGGATAGCATCACCAGGATCAGCCAGGCAAAAGATTAAAGTCTCATTAGCTGAAGTTGCACCAGCAGCAAGAACAAGGTTGTTGGGATCAAATTTAACCTTATTTCCTCTAATTTTTGCCATGTATTCAACCAGTTCCTATACAAATGAAGCCACCATATTATACATATATGTATGTCTTAGATCAGTTGGTAACTCAAATGTAGGGGTTTTTTTTGGTTAAAATGATAGGAATGTATACATTTTTTAAAGCAGGCATTCCATGATAGTCTTGGAAGAGAGCAAGGTCCCTGAATACAGATTCTCCATCCTTATTCTTGAGTCCCATGACGTCGGGGTTTTTTCTTAGCCATGATTCGACGAGGTCAAAAGAAAGCTGATGACAAAATATACACACACCACCATTTAGTTTACCCATTTGGTGCAATAATAAAAGTAATGAAGGTGTACGTACTGCATTAATTCAATTAACAATGAAGTTAAAAAGTATAAAAAAAATGTCTTTCTAAAGTACATATACATCAAAATCAACTTAACAATGATTTTTATACATGAAAAAGAAAAAAAAAAGTTGTCCTTGTCTTGCAAAAAGAATGTTTCAACTAATCTGAAAAAAAAGAAAAAAGAAAAAAAGGATAGCTAATTAACCTGATTCTCAGCAAGCCCCATCTGAATGATTCCTGTTGGATTTTCAACTTCATGAAATGGGTTTTTCTCATAAACTTGCCACCCCAGAAAGTATAAAGAATCCTGTCCATGACAGTTGCTGCTAGCTTTACTAGACAACATTCTTGATATATATATATATATAGGTTTTGTGGATAAAACTTTGGTGAGAAAAGGTGGGGGAGGAAGTAAAAAGAGAGCGCTTGGTGTTTAGTTTAAAACGCCTTTGGAAAGGGAAGGGGAGATAACGGGGGAAATTTATAGGAGGAGAGGAGAGACATAATCACAAAGTCCACAATATGAAATTTAATTTTTATTGGGAATGTGACGGTGCTTTCAGCTGATTCTTTTGACTTCATCATTCATACTCAGTGCTGATGCTTTGAGGTTGTGTATATTTTTCCTTTTCCTATTCATTTTGCTGTCTTTTCGACATTTTCGTATCTAAATTTCTTTACTCCCTATTTATATTAAATCCATTTTTTATTACCCAAAAAATATATTGTTTTTTTCTTTCTTCAATGCAAGTAACTCCTAGCCCTAGGGGTTCGCTAAATTAATTGTGTATTCCTTAATACTTTAGTAAGTATTATAGTTTAAGTCTTTAGAGTTTCATTTAATTTATAAAAGAGGGATAAAAGGTTAATCTATTTATATATATATATATATATAATAATATCTTATATATCATTAATATATATTATTGGATAATAATATGATACATCATCATTAAATAAAATAAAAAAACTGTGAACAACTTTAAATATAAATATTAATAACTTTATTTAAATATAATCAAATATTAATTATAACTATTATTAATAAGGGCAAATTACCAAAATAGTAACTTATATTTGAAATGTTACGTTTTAGTCACTTACGTTATTGTGCTGTAATATTTTAGTCACTAAGCATTAATTGTCGTTAATGGTGTAACAATAAGCTGACTCGGCACGTTAAACCATCATTTCAAATGAAAATTTTAGGTTAAATTATACAATTGGTCCCTATAATTTTTTTCGTTTTGAGCAATTTAATTTTTTCTTTTATATTCTTTGAACTTTTCTTTTTTTTTTTTTTCTTTTTCATTCTTTCTCCTCCTCCCTATGTTTTCCTCCCTTCTTAATTTCTTTTAAAGTAGTTTTTTTTATATTTTTCATTTGTTAAAACTAGTCCCTATACTTTTATTTTTTAAACAATTTTATTTCTTTATTTTCTTTTTTTCTTCTCCTTTATTTTTCTCTTTTCTTATATTCTTCACTGCAGCAACATAATCTTTGCCCACCAAATAAACCAAGTCCTTGTTTCCTTCACAAGATTCTTAAATTGAATTTAACTCAAAATTGAATATCAATCATTCTTAATCAAATCTCGATTTGAATATAACCTAATTTTGAAGCTAAAAATGGATCTAAGTAACCAAGATAAAAAATTATATCTTTAATCAAATCTAAACATAAATTGAATTCTTTATATTCAAAACAATTTTTTTCCATTTCCAGACTTTTTACAAAATCGTGTAGATTATTCATTTCATTTCTTTTATTTTCTGAAGAATAAAATTAAGCGAATAAAATTAAGCAAACAATAAAATTGATCTAACCTTTCTTGGATATTCCCAAGTAAGCTTGATTGGAAGCTGAGCATGGATGAACCGAACAGAGAGAGGGAGCATGGAACCAAACTAGTTTGGGTAAAGGGTAAGTTTCGTATGGTGGTCGTTTTAGTCATTGGGAGTGTAGAGCTCGTTTGAAGAATCCGTGAAACAATATAGTTTCAAGGGGAAGAGAATGTTGTAGGTAAGATAGATAAAGTGGTTGTGGGGTTGGCTAGGAGGTTAAGGGAACGGGCTCGGGAAACTTTGTTGAGATCCAAATTGATTCGTTAAAGCGATGATGGACAATGAGGTTTGTAATTGTGGGGTGAGAATATGTGAAGCAAGTTTTATTTTGGTTTCAATTTTCGCATTTTCTTTTTTCATAAACATAAAAATGTTTTAACAAATGAAAAATATAAATAAAACGAAAACTTTGCTAAAAAAGATGAAGAAGAGAGGAAAACAGAGGTAGAAGCAAAAGAGAATGAAAAAAATAAAAAAAAATAGGATAGTTAAAAAATAAAAGAAAGAAAATTAAATTACTAAAAAAATATGGGGACCAATTGTATAATTTAACCTAAATTTTTCGTTTGAAATGATGATTTAATGTGCTACGTTAGCTTACCATTATACCGTTAATGACAATTAATGGCTCAATGATTAAAATGCTACAACACATTAATGTAAGTGAGTGAAATATAACATTTCAAACATAAGCGAATAAAATGTAACTTAAGGTACAAAGTGACTATTTTGATAAGTTACCTTATAAATAAATATTAATAACTCTCGAATTTAAAGCTTAAAATTTAATTAAATATTATAATCATTATTAATTATGTTTAAATAAATATAGATATTCAACATAAAGCAAAAATTTGATATATATATATATATATATATATATGAATACCTTAATTACTCATGACTATCCATTATGCATTTATTTGAGTCTAATCAAATTAAAGTTTGAGATTTTTAAATATTTTTATCTGAAAATGATTTGAGATGCTATTTAATATATACACGAAATTTTAAATATTTTATTTATTAAATAATAGTTTAGGCTAGATTTGCCTGAGATTTACAAAAATTCTTATCCAGTTTTAATTATTGATTTATAGTATTAACATTCTAATCTCAAAGATTATTAATTGACAACTTTTTTAAAGAATAATTATGAAATAAACTTTAAATATAATATTTTAAAGTTTTGGTTATATTTTTTTTTCTATTTTGATATAATATCAAATATTCCAATTAAACTAAATTTAATCAATAACTATATTACCCTTTAATTTAATTTAATAATTACAAAATTAATAGATTAAGATATTATCATACCGACATTCCTTGGTCATAATTGAAATCATAATAAATATAATATAAACTTGAACATCAAGCATTGGACTCCATTTATTAGTGGTAGCCACTTATTTCTGATGTTAGACATTATTAAATTCCATCTTATTAATTGGTTACTAAACTCATTAAATGATTTCACAAAATCTATACACTCATCCAACAAATCTCCGTCAATTTTCTTTCTTCTTGTTATTTCTTATTTTCACTTTCACCACTTTTTTCCACACCCACTATTATGCCATATCATAATTAAACCAAATAAATTAACTCAATTATGGTTTTTTATCAATAAATTATAAAAAATATAATTAAGTGACTAGGATAAGAAATTAAATTTAATATTTCATAAATTAAAATAGTTTTTTAAATTATTTTAAATATAAAAGAATTAAAATTTTAGAAAAGTTCAAAAACAATACAAAGGAGAAAAAAAAAGAGGCTAAAACTCATACCTACGACCAACATTACAAGGTTATTTGAATTGGAGGGATATTGAATCAGTTGATTTAGGAATTAGTACAAATCAATTCGCTTAGATAAAAGAATAATTGAATCGGGCGGTTAAACATAATTTTTAATTTTTTTATTTTTTTAAATTGTTAATAATTTATTTAAACAAATTGAATAAACTGATCAAATTAATTAAATCGAAAAACTAAAAATTTAACTGATTTAATCGCCAATTTAATTTTAAAAACATTGAAACACTAAGTTGACATCAACACTAATTGCGACGTCCAAGTCCATGTATATACAAAAACATATAAGTAAATAATTATTTTATCTAAATTAGTCCATGTATATACAAAGACATATAAGTAGATAATTATTATATTTAAATTAACCACACTTTTTAAAAAATACCAAGAGAATTAATCACTCTTATTAACTATAAATATCTTGATTACGACAAAAAAAAAATTATACGACTCATCTTACTTGGCGGAAGGAAAAAGTGTTTTAAAAGGTGTGATGGTGGGTATTTTCTTTTAATCAAGGAGGGCATAATTACCTGAAAATTATATCTTGTTACACATATTTTAAAGCAGGGGCTAAAGTGAGGCAGTAGGGGCCCAAAAATAGTGAAATTTTAATGTAACCTTTCTAAAGTTATAAATTAATACATTGCTAAATTTATATTTTAAGTTTTTAATTTATAATTTAATTTTAACTTCTTAAAGAAAATGTTCTGCTTTTGTCCCTTCAAAGTAATTTTATTTGTTGAATCTATACTCATACCACAAATTTAAAGAAGGTTAACAATGATATTTAAGATTACTCTTGCTAAAGCGATAATAAATATTCAATAATTAACTTGGTTGAAGCGTAATATATTTTTTAACAAAAAAAAATATTACTTAAAAACACATAAAACTATATTTCTAAATATTTTTGCTCTTAATCAATTGAATTACAGCTTGGAAACAAAATTAAGACGTAGGGAAATTAGAAATCAACATATTCAAATGAGGATTATTGATGTATGGAATCGATAAAGAAAAAATAAGCAAGAGGATATGGTGCTGTTGATAGAGATTGGTTCAAGTATGGGCAAAAAGTCAGAGGGTATTGAGAGTGAAGATAGTGGAAGTGAAAGCTTAGAGTAAAGTGATAGAGTATTGGTTAGAGTGTTGATGAGTCGATCCCTTTCTCCTTGTTCTGGGGATTATTTATAGGTGAAGTCTCATGATAGGTGGCTCTAATGTGATTAGTTTATTATCAAAGTGGGTAGATGTCTATTGTAGTAGGGCAATTTTGCCCGGCCCAATTGAGTAAAACAGATACAAAATTAATAATCATAAAGTCCAAATCATAAAAGTCCCATTTACAAATGGACCCATTACAAACCCAATCCCGGAGCCCGTTGCAAGCTCAAACCCAGTAGCCCACTTAAACTAAAGCCCACTACCCATTTCCCTTAACCCAATTAACCCAACCATTACCCAAAACCCCCCAAACCCGGATGGCCCATGCTCCAAATCCAACTAGGGTTTCAAAAACTGAAACCCTAGCCACCTTGTCCCATCTACTGCGCCGCACACCTAGCCACCCACCGCCACTTTAGCCTCTGCCACCGAACCTGCCTCCGTCCCCTCACATCAACTCAAGACCTACAAAAACAGTGGAACACAAGGTAGAAATAGCAAGCAGACACGCAAAGAACAGTCATTAACAGTGTAAAAGTCTTGGCTATAAAGCCTTAGTCAAACAATGTAACCGGGGGGGTCATTCGGGTTTTATTATTTTTTGGGCTATCTGGTTTTGCTAGAAACGAAAGCCAAAAACTAAATGTAAAAAGGGGATCCCCCACCTTCTAGAGGCGATTTTTCTGAAATTAATAACAGAAACGGAGAAATAAAATTTTTTTGAGGTGATTTCCGAATTTTGCTTCGTTCTTAATTTCTTGTTCCTTATTTTCTCCGATTCAAAGGCATAGAAATAGAAATAACAGAAGGAGAGGAAACTTACCGAAAGAAGGACTCACCTGAACCTCGAAACGATGGTGACCATCGGGGTTCCTTCTCGGTCGAAACCGATCTGACAGAAGTGTGAGACTCCTTTCGGGTCCTTCGCGGTCGAAGGAGTTAAATCCTTGAGCGTGGTTCTGAGCGGGGTTAGGGAACAAGCAAACCACCTTTCGACAGTCATCGTTCGTGGTGGCTACTTGAAGGTTAGGGGTTGGCTTTCAAGAGGTTCAGGCAAACGAGAGCTAGGGTTCTTCTTCTTTTTTTTTTTTGTTTTTTTTTCTCTTTTGCCGTTTGGGTTAGTGATGCCCGGTCACTTTAGTTTTAGGTTTTTTGGGTCTCTAAATGGTTTGAAACGACACCGTTCAAAGCCAATCTCAATGGCTTGAAACGGTGTCACCTTGGCCACTGTCTGAAACCGACCCGAGGACCAGACCCGTACACCGCGTGACCCGCGTGTCTTGGAGTTTGAGGGGATATTTATGCGTTTGGTCCCTTGAGGCTACAATGGCTTTTGATTGGGTCCATTCGCATGTTTCATTTTCTTTTCAAATTTGCCTCTGTAATTCGAACGGTATTATAATTCGGTCCACACCCAAACGCTGCACTCTGAGCACGGGTTTATTTGCAATATTGGTCCCTTTTCTTTGTGTTCGAGTTTCATTTAGGTCCATTTATTACTTTTAATTTTCAGATTCAGCCCTGAATTGTTATCCTGTTTTCAATTTAATCTTTACTTTACTATTTTGCTACTTTGATAACTAAATTATACTTTATTCTTACCTTACTATTACTATTATATATTATATATATACATGTATAATATTTGTACATATTTCAATAGTATAGTTACTTATATGCATTCTTAAATATATTTTATGTATACATTTTCAATGATATTATACATGTTGTATGCGGTATATCTATACATTTTAAATTTATTTTTTGTGTGTGCTATATTCTTATACATTATAAATATTTTTGTTCTAGTGGTTACAATGCCTTTATATTATTTCATGAATGCATATTATGTTTTGTTCATATTTCTAAAATTTTTTATATATACGTATACGCCATTATTATCTATGTACACGCGAATTTATATATTGTATTAATATTTGTTTTTATATATATCATTATTATTTTTCTACATATACATATTATGTATACATTTCAATATTATGGTTATATATTTATTTTTGTATATTATTTTATACATATATTCTCAAATACTTCTATATATGTTTTATATGCATTGCATTCACATATTTTAAAATTGCATTTTGTATGCTATACCCATATATATATATATATATATATTTTTTGTATATACGCTTTCATATTATTTTATGTATGTATTTTTAATACTATTATATTTTGCATATTACACCTATTTTAAAGTTATATTTTATACGTATATTATATTCTTACATATACTATATGTGTATTTTTCATTCTAATAGTTATATACATTTTCATACCACTTCATGTATATACTTTAATATTATTTATGTATAAATGTTTTAGTGTATTATATATATACATATTTTAACACTCTTTTACATATTATGTACATTATTTATGTACCTTAACCTCTTTTTGTTTTTGTATGTTATGTATATTATTGATATATAAATATTTTCATGTATTACATATGTATATAGTTTAACGTTTTTATATATTATGCATATTATTCATGTAGGAATATTTTCGTGTATTACGTATATGTATATGTGTGCATTTTAATTATTTTTTTTAGATTTGGTATATTATATATTTCGTATTATGTATAGGCCATTCTTTTACGTATTTAATGTTATTATTTACGTTCGATATTATGCTACATAATTATCGTTATTACATACATTGTTTACTTGTTGATTATTATGATTCATCGATGAAGTATACATTGTTCATGAATTATTTTTTCGCGTTGAATGTTGTTATTCTATGCTCGTATTTTTGTATTCAATATCACTTTAGTAAAAACTTCTATTCAAAAGTTTTCGATAACATAATTTGTGTTTGGGAATTTTGAGGAAATCGAGCCTTAACTTACTAGGTTCCAGTTTTCCTCATTAAGACCCGAACTATCGAGTATCGCTTTATAAGTCAAAACACATGAGCTTTCATATAAAACTTATTCTCGAGACGTCGACGCGTTACATCCTAACTTACTGAATGTGGCATTCAATGTCTCGAAATAAAATTTTAAAAATCAAGGTAATATTTCGTATTTTGACACCTCGGCAAATCGGGCCCTAACTTATTGGGTTCGGTTTCTTCGTGCGGTCCGAAATAGTGGAATATCTCTTTTGATTTAAGTATATAAACCCTTAAAGCAAAACGAGCAAGCTTAATTTCAAGAAATTAATATGTTGCACCCTAACTTACTGGGTATGACATTCTCATTTCTCTGAGATAAGGGAGCCTCGGTTTTCACCATATTTAAATGTTTTAATAAAAGGGATTGTATTTTAAATTCTTCCAAATTTTCAAACATTCGACATTAAGATACTAATTAATCAATCAGGTACCAATTTTGGGCGTATCGAGGGTGCTAATCCTTCCTCGTGCGTAACCGACTCCCGAACCCGTTCTTTGATTTTCGTAGACCAAAATTAATTGTTTTAATAACTCAAAATGTTTTATTAAAATGATTTAAAGTGATCCGATCGCACCTTGAAAAAGGTCGGTGGCGACTCTATTTTCAAATTTTAAAGTCGATTCCACTTATCTAAAAAAAAAATGGTTTCGACAGCTTGGCGACTCCACTGGGGACCCAAGTTTGTGAGTCAAGCCTCAAGTTGATTAACTTTCGTCTTTTTGTCGAAAATTGGAATTTTGATTTTAATTTACGATCCCTCTTTTGCATTTCATCTATTTTGAAATTGTGGTCTTTGTTTCCTTGGTTCTTTGTATGATTAAAATTTTTGTATATACTTGCGCATCATATTGCATGACCGCCGGGTCACACCTTTTAAGTGGGAGCAAGAAGCTACTCCTTCGTGAGGTTTTCACCTCCGTGCAGGATAGTGAACTGCTTCCGGAATACATCGGTACCTATGTGCTTCGTGAGATTTTCATCTCCGTGCAGCCTTAGGGAAATGTGTTCCCCTGAATCGAACTCGATCCATATGAGCCTATAATGGGTGAGGATCGAGGAATCTGTTGGTTCAGGTACCCCTACTCTAGAACCTAAAACCTCATATAGCGAACCTTAGGAGCTCACCCTAGGTAGAGCCACGTCGAACCTTAGTGATTACCCTGATAGGTCCTTGATTGTTTCTCTGTTTCCATACGTGTTTTGAATTTCATTTTACACATTGTACTGACATTCTGTGTTTTTCGTGTTCTTTCTATAATTTGCATATCATGTCGCATTTAGAAGGTATCGATTCACGTTCAATTTCTAATTTAGAGAGTTTTATTTTAAAAAAATGAGATCCTTGATAAAGCGGGAAACAATACGATTGTCCGTAAGCGATCAAAGGAAACATAACTAGCAAAAGAGATTGCCTAGTTGAGGCATATACATCAGAACTATAGGGTTGAATTTGCGTCAATGCAACACAAAATAATCTCCGGAAGGTAAAGACAATATAGGATCAATAGAGTAACGTAGCCAAGCATTGGTTCTACAAACACAAAGATGATTAAAATGGGAGTACTGATAGGCACTTACATAGCCTTTCCTTTTCATATGAGGATGGTTACCCTATGGATGGTAAGGGCGCTAGAAAAAGTGATTGACGGAGTGCACGAGGCCTACAAAAATGAGTTGGTCGGAAAGAATTCTATTTGCTATACGATCGCTACCAAATGGCAAGCTTGAGCCTACCTTGGTATTTTAGGATGGTGCACCTATGAAAATGCAAACCCTGATAGCCTAGACAACCCAAACGAGCATAGAAGGAAGAGATTAAAGAAGATCGTGTCAAGGACCTTTAAGGTGGAAATTAGCTATGCTGCGAAGACGCCCTTGCAAGCATTTCAAAATGTTCTATGTGAGCGAGAATCTGAAGACTCTCAAGAAACACATATTGGACATCATTTTAAGGCGGCATGCCATGAAACAGAGATGTCTACTTGTTCGCCAATCTCTCTCAAGATGATTAGAACAACTTCACAGACATTGGAGAAGGTGTCCTTGGCCGCAGGGATAGCCTCACGAGTGAAGACATAGCTTAAATTGAGCACATTAAGCACCAATGTGAGCTACAATCTGATCTGGGTCAAAGGTGTACTGTGTTAAGACTTCGAACGTTAGAGCAAACGCATATTGGTAGCCCGTTTTATGTAAAGGGTTTTGTTTTTTAAATAAAGTTTTCTAAAAGAAACTGAATCGAGATCGATGCCTTTTTGCATTCATGCATTTGCATTACATTACATCGCATCGTTACAGAAAAGAGGTGTTGATTCATATTCGATTCCTAAATAGGGGAGTTCGTCATAAGGGGGACGAATTGCTTGATAAAATGGATCATAATGCGGTTACCTATAAATGGTCCAAGTGAGCACAACGGAATAAGGATGACAGCTCGCAAAGGAATGCAAGATTTTGCCCAAAAGACTCAAATTGATGAAGATTATGGGGGAGCCGCCACGTTTCGACTTTCTTAAAAGAGCAAGCGAGTATCGCAAGGAAGAGTAAACAATGAGTTGCGGTCCAGACCAAGCAGAAAGGCATCGATGAAGACACCTTTGGCAAATTTACAAGAGTCAACCGTAGTATTCAGACATGAAGAGGAAGATTGGTATCTTCGCTTAGACCATGAGGGCAAGACCGCATATGTGATCCATGTGAAGAAATCTGTCTTCTAGAAAAATTCTCCTAATGGAACTGAATATAAGGTCGATGCTTCTTTTCTTGCATTCATTTGCATCTCACGCATTCGCATTGCATCATTTGCATTGCATTACTTACATCGCATTATTTGCATCAGATTTTCACGAAACGACCCTAATTGGATAAAAATTATTTCAGTTAACATAAGAGCCATGGAACGAAGGTTAGAGCGAATAGAACAAAGGCAGATACAGATGCAAGAGCAGTTATCTAGGATACAACAAGATATACAAAGCCAAATGTTAGAGCTTCAGAAAAATGTGATTAGCCAGCTAGGGCAGTCATTAGCCGAAGGGCTCGAAAGGAGGAAAGATCCAGTGGACAATAGCGAGGATGATAACGAAGACATCGTTTATTCCCCACATTTCATTCCAATAAGTGGCCAGACCCAACCAGATGCACCTTCGCAAGGGACGCCCATTACCACTGGACTCCAGCAGTATCAGGCCAATATGGAGCGCTTGAAACAGTACGAAACTCTTAAGAAACAAGACTGGAGCTCCCAAGGTAATATGTCGAAGGCAATAAAGGGTAAGGAAAGTAAGGTGAAGCCAGTTACCATAGGCCAGCCAAGAATGACAACCCCTAGCCATCAGGATCCTCAAAAGCCAGAATTCAATGCTAGATCAAGAACAGAAAAGCTCCCTTTTACGCCAATTCCTATGTCGTATAAGGAGCTATATCAGAGTCTATATGATGCACACATGGTGTCCCCTTTTTATATAAAGCCAATACATTCCCCGTACCCTAAATGGTATGATATGAACTCCCAATGCGAATACCATGGGGGAATCACGGGGCATTCGATCGAGAACTGCACCGCTTTCAAAAAGGTAGTCAAAAGACTTATCAAGATCGGAGTTATAAAATTAGATGGTCGCCCTGATGAAGAAAATCCACTACTCAACCACTCCGTTCAAGAAATGAGTACTATGATAAATTGGGGCATAGGATCCAAGAGTGCATCAAGTTCGGGGCTCCAGAGCAAGGCGAGATATTGGGGAATGTGAACGTTCAATGGCGCCTCTAAAAAAGGAACCGAGGACTTAAAGGTCTCCAAACCCTTATGTACTGGGAATCTTTTGAACAAAGGGACTGTGGAAGAAGTTCCTGTGTTTTTAGAGCTAACTTAGGGTAATACCCAAAACACGCTTACTGCTTTAAGCCTAGAGGCAGTAAGAATCCTTTTGTGAAAATAGGCTTTTGTCCAAAATCTATGTTTCAATAAGAATGCATCTTTTGAGTAAATTTTCATTTATTTCTCATTTCATACTACATAACAATTATTTTTAGATTTTTATTCTTTTATTCATGACCATACTGCACAATTGTTCTTAAATTCCAGCGTGCTTCGAACTCTTTCAAATATTCTTTCTTCATGATCATGACACATAAATACTCATTCTTGAATTCATTTATTCTTTGAAATCTTTCTCTATACCTATAAAAGGGGTCTCCAGATATTGATAGCGCGAGCGACACTGTCACTAACCTAGAATCTCCTTTGGAGCAAAATGTGTGCTTAGGGGAGTCTTAGGACTTTGAAGACGACAAAAATTGTAGCCTATCTTACGATTTGTCAAGGATGGTAGAACAAGATAAAAATGAATCCCACAAGTTATACCAAGACATGCTTGGGGCTACCGAGATAAGGGCACATCAAAGTTTCAGAAGAGGCCCACAAGAACATTTGTTAGACACATGCTAGTGGTTGTACAATAGCCAAGCTGTTCATAGGGCTGAAATATTGCTAACTCACCATGAAAGAAGACTACATCAGCGTGTTGTAAAGGTCAAATTAAGGGAGATAAGATTCATGTTTCTTTGAAAACTCTCTATGTGGGGCACGGACGCCACTGGGCTAGCTTCACTGAATTCAAGTCACCTTCACGATGATTCATTACTTCACCGAGAGAGTAAGGTAGCTTCGTGTGCCAAAGTCACCAAGTAACGGTCATCAGATTCAAATTCAAATTCGAAATCCATATTCAAAGCCGAATCCGAATTCGAGTTCGAATTCAAAACCAAAAAAACAAAAAAAAAAGAAGAAGAAGAAAAAAAAAGAAGAAAAGAAAAGAAAAGATCATATCCAACTGCGCAATCTTAAAAGTTTGCAGTCTGGCACCACACCACAAAGGTTGCCAAAAGAAAAGAAAAGAAGAAGAAATAACTTGCAGAAGATGACCGAGACTGGTAAAGATTGGTATAAGACACTACCACTTGCTCTCTATGCTGATGCTCGAGCAAACACCTTCAAATCCCTATGATTGCAAGGGTCCTAATTATTATCCTTGGGATGAATGTTTTACAGGACCCCTAGACCGTTTGATGTGCCATCAATAGCTGCGATGATTAGCTTTAGGCAATGGTCATTGATTTTTCGCTACAGGGCATCAGTCTCTGAAGCTTGAAATGATAGATTTTCTCTTCAAACCAGTGCCTGACAAAGTAGATGAAGGTATCATGAGGGAAGACTTCTATACAAATTCATGGAAGAAGAAGCCAGATCAGCTTATTATCGAGTTAGCGAGTCTCAGTTCAATCAAATTTTGAACAAAGAACTTGATCGAGTTCCTTGACAAGAATGGGAACCTCAAGTTCATGGTCATTATGGCACAGAAAAAACCATCACACTAAGTTTCTCCAGTAGAGATTTCCTGACAAAGTTCTACCTAGAACCGCTATAGACAACAAGGTCTGTCATCCCAAGAACAATGACTTCTATCTTTGAGCCCATGCTGGAATGATGGGAATCAAGAGGCATACTCATTATTATGTTCTCTTAGATCAGATTGGGTATTTTGGCTAATGATCTGCAGGAGATAGTCCTTTCTTTGGTGTATGTATATCAAAGGAGCACAACTGCCATACCTGTATTTGTTCATATTTACTTTGGTAGCCTCACAATTGCAGAAGTTTATGAGGTCTGAGGATGCTTCAGAGACATCATCGAGCCATGGTAGGGTGACTGCTCTAGGAGTAATTTACGTACCTTAGCCTTCCAAGTTGAAGGAGAATATCAGCAACTTCATTCTTATTTGCTGAGAATCGTTGAACCATCTTTTTGTACAAAGCTTGTCAAAAGACAACTAGGATTGCTGCTGGGGCAACCTCTCTTTCATGGGTTTGAGAATTGAGATTTTTTCCTCCAACCCTCGATAGAGTCAAGGTTTGAGTACCCCTAGTGAACTTAACTTGAGAGTATTCATCCTAATCAAATGAGCCAAAATAGATGATACGAATGAGAAGGATTCTTCACAAGAGTTTTTTTAGAAAATCAAGGTGAAAACCCGCAAAGGGCGCTTTGAGACCTTCTGAAAAAGACGATCAAGAAAAAAAGGAAAAGAAAAAAGAAAAAAGAGAAGAAAAAAGAAAAAAAGAATAAATCAAGAAGAAGAAAAATGAAAAATCAATCAAAAGGAAGAAAGAAAAAGGAGAGGCCAAGGTGAAAACCCGCGAAGGGCGCTTTGGGTCCAAAGGGCATTTGAGTTAAAAACCCAAAAAGGGCGGCTCAGATTCTGATCAAAAGTAGGGCACGCGGTAGCCTTATCATGCTTGAATTAACAATGAGGAAGTATGCTACGTCTTGGGGCATCGACAGAGTACTCCGAATCCCCTAGGCACATATTGAACTTGGAGGAGTTCTTAAGAATTGGGACAGAGAAGCTTAGGTTGTGATATCTGGGGCACCTAACTTTCATCTTTCTTAGCATAGTCGCTATCTTTGAATCACGACGGGCTGTGCGCCCGATCATCTCCTTCTTATTGATTTGTGTCGAGCTATGCTCCTAATAAATTCTTCCTTAATCGCATTTGCTTAACTTACTTGTTTCGAGTTATGCTTTCATTCAATTTCCTTCTTGTCCATTGTCATGATCTTTTTCAAGCATTTTGTATTGAAATAAAGATTAGTGGACTAATAACACTTTTACGAAAGGAGTTTTGCGTATTACCCTGGAAGTTTCTAAATAGTACAGAAACCTCAAACAGGACCATTGCTTAGGACTTTCCATGCTTAAGGGTTGGAAATTTTTAAGTCCAAATTGAAATCATCTCTTCAGAGTTTTAGTCAAAGATGTTTGCTGAACAAAAGAGACAAGATATTGGGCCAATGATACAATCTCGATGAAAAATGAGTAATCGAGATTATTCTCAGAAAGGTACTCTACGCGAGCATTAGGCATGCACATCCGGTCAGGTCACCTGGAGCATGATCAGTTGATGGAACAAATCCCTATACCCTTGATTTATAGAGGGATGAATGGAAGTGGATATAGATCCTATGGCCACGAATTGCAGTAGGATGGTCTAAATGTGGTACAAACCTTAGGCCCTCAAGGTACAGTGAAATGGACCCTGAAGTTACTGTGGGGCAAGTTATTCGAGCAAAATGCGATCGTTACTGGGTTTTCTAGCTGAGAAAAAGGGTAGCATACTACGTCAGTAATAAAGCCCTGAGGGCCAACGAGTGAAGACGCCCTAAACATTAAAAAGACTATCATGTTCATGGCATTTTGCATTCATACAAGTGTCATTTATAATACATTCAGGAGCACTTGATTCATTTCGATCATAACATCCTAATCATTTTGCACAGGCATAATCACATTTTACGAGATAGGTCTCCCCGAAGACGGGTGACAACATTCAGATCTGGCTTTCCTTGAGAGTGAAAGGAGCAGATTAAAGATAGGAGATCTGGCATCCAGCCATTACTGGAGCAGATTAAAGATAGAAGATCTGGCATCCAGCAGTTACTGGAGCAGATCAAAGATTTAAGTCTGGCTTTCCTTGAGAGTGCAAGGAGCAGATTAAAGATAGGAGATCTGGCATCCAGCCATTACTGGAGCAGATTAAAGATAGAAGATCTGGCATCCAGCCATTACTGGAGCAGATCAAAGATTTAAGTCTGGCTTTCCTTGAGAATGCAAGGAGCAGATTGAAGATAGAAGATCTGGCATCCAGCAGTTACTGGAGCAGATCAAAGATTTAAGTCTGGCTTTCCTTGAGAGTGCAAGGAGCAGATTGAAGATAGAAGATCTGGCATCTAGCAGTTACTGGAGCAGATTAAAGATTTAAGTCTGGCATCCTTGAGAATACAGGGAGCAGATTGAAGATAGAAGATCTGGCATCCAGCCATTACTGGAGCAGATCAAAGATTTAAGTCTGGCTTTCCTTGAGAGTGCAAGGAGCAGATTGAAGATAGAAGATCTGGCATCCAGCCATTACTGGAGCAGATTGAAGATAGAGGATCTGGCATCCAGCAGTTACTGGGGCAGATTAAAGATTTAAGTCTGGCATCCTTGAGAGTGCAAGGAGCAGATTGTGGATAGAAGATTTGGCCTTCCAGAGATGCAGGAGCAGATCGAAGATTTGAGGCTAAATTGAAGAAAAGAAGCGCCAAGATATCAAGACTCGGCAAGACCGGGCAAAATTGGCCCTCTTTAAGGTCTTTGCTCTATTCTCGTTACGCGACAATGAGCAAAGAGGGGCAGCTGTAGTAGGGCAATTTTGCCCGGCCCAATTGAGTAAAACAGATACAAAATTAATAATCATAAAGTCCAAATCATAAAAGTCCCATTTACAAATGGACCCATTACAAACCCAATCCCGGAGCCCGTTACAAGCTCAAACCCAGTAGCCCACTTAAACTAAAGCCCACTACCCATTTCCCTTAACCCAATTAACCCAACCATTACCCAAAACCCCCCAAACCCGGATGGCCCATGCTCCAAATCCAACTAGGGTTTCAAAAACTGAAACCCTAGCCACCTTGTCCCATCTACTGCGCCGCACACCTAGCCACCCACCGCCACTTTAGCCTCTGCCACCGAACCTGCCTCCGTCCCCTCACATCAACTCAAGACCTACAAAAACAGTGGAACACAAGGTAGAAATAGCAAGCAGACACGCAAAGAACAGTCATTAACAGTGTAAAAGTCTTAGCTATAAAGCCTTAGTCAAACAATGTAACCGGGGGGGTCATTCAGGTTTTATTATTTTTTGGGCTATCTGGTTTTGCTAGAAACGAAAGCCAAAAACTAAATGTAAAAAGAGGATCCCCCACCTTCTAGAGGCGATTTTTCTGAAATTAATAACAGAAACGGAGAAATAAAATTTTTTTGAGGTGATTTCCGAATTTTGCTTCGTTCTTAATTTCTTGTTCCTTATTTTCTCCGATTCAAAGGCATAGAAATAGAAATAACAGAAGGAGAGGAAACTTACCGAAAGAAGGACTCACCTGAACCTCGAAACGATGGTGACCATCGGGGTTCCTTCTCGGTCGAAACCGATCTGACAGAAGTGTGAGACTCCTTTCGGGTCCTTCGCGGTCGAAGGAGTTAAATCCTTGAGCGTGGTTCTGAGCGGGGTTAGGGAACAAGCAAACCACCTTTCGACAGTCATCGTTCGTGGTGGCTACTTGAAGGTTAGGGGTTGGCTTTCAAGAGGTTCAGGCAAACGAGAGCTAGGGTTCTTCTTCTTTTTTTTTTTTGTTTTTTTTTCTCTTTTGCCGTTTGGGTTAGTGATGCCCGGTCACTTTAGTTTTAGGTTTTTTGGGTCTCTAAATGGTTTGAAACGACACCGTTCAAAGCCAATCTCAATGGCTTGAAACGGTGTCACCTTGGCCACTGTCTGAAACCGACCCGAGGACTCGACCCGTACACCGCGTGACCCGCGTGTCTTGGAGTTTGAGGGGATATTTATGCGTTTGGTCCCTTGAGGCTACAATGGCTTTTGATTGGGTCCATTCGCATGTTTCATTTTCTTTTCAAATTTGCCTCTGTAATTCGAACGGTATTATAATTCGGTCCACACCCAAACGCTGCACTCTGAGCACGGGTTTATTTGCAATATTGGTCCCTTTTCTTTGTGTTCGAGTTTCATTTAGGTCCATTTATTACTTTTAATTTTCAGATTCAGCCCTGAATTGTTATCCTGTTTTCAATTTAATCTTTACTTTACTATTTTGCTACTTTGATAACTAAATTATACTTTATTCTTACCTTACTATTACTATTATATATTATATATATACATGTATAATATTTGTACATATTTCAATAGTATAGTTACTTATATGCATTCTTAAATATATTTTATGTATACATTTTCAATGATATTATACATGTTGTATGCGGTATATCTATACATTTTAAATTTATTTTTTGTGTGTGCTATATTCTTATACATTATAAATATTTTTGTTCTAGTGGTTACAATGCCTTTATATTATTTCATGAATGCATATTATGTTTTGTTCATATTTCTAAAATTTTTTATATATACGTATACGCCATTATTATCTATGTACACGCGAATTTATATATTGTATTAATATTTGTTTTTATATATATCATTATTATTTTTCTACATATACATATTATGTATACATTTCAATATTATGGTTATATATTTATTTTTGTATATTATTTTATACATATATTCTCAAATACTTCTATATATGTTTTATATGCATTGCATTCACATATTTTAAAATTGCATTTTGTATGCTATACCCATATATATATATATATATATATTTTTTGTATATACGCTTTCATATTATTTTATGTATGTATTTTTAATACTATTATATTTTGCATATTACACCTACTTTAAAGTTATATTTTATACGTATATTATATTCTTACATATACTATATGTGTATTTTTCATTCTAATAGTTATATACATTTTCATACCACTTCATGTATATACTTTAATATTATTTATGTATAAATGTTTTAGTGTATTATATATATACATATTTTAACACTCTTTTACATATTATGTACATTATTTATGTACCTTAACCTCTTTTTTTTTTTGTATGTTATGTATATTATTGATATATAAATATTTTCATGTATTACATATGTATATAGTTTAACGTTTTTATATATTATGCATATTATTCATGTAGGAATATTTTCGAGTATTACGTATATGTATATGTGTGCATTTTAATTATTTTTTTTAGATTTGGTATATTATATATTTCGTATTATGTATAGGCCATTCTTTTACGTATTTAATGTTATTATTTACGTTCGATATTATGCTACATAATTATCGTTATTACATACATTGTTTACTTGTTGATTATTATGATTCATCGATGAAGTATACATTGTTCATGAATTATTTTTTCGCGTTGAATGTTGTTATTCTATGCTCGTATTTTTGTATTCAATATCACTTTAGTAAAAACTTCTATTCAAAAGTTTTCGATAACATAATTTGTGTTTGGGAATTTTGAGGAAATCGAGCCTTAACTTACTAGGTTCCAGTTTTCCTCATTAAGACCCGAACTATCGAGTATCGCTTTATAAGTCAAAACACATGAGCTTTCATATAAAACTTATTCTCGAGACGTCGACGCGTTACATCCTAACTTACTGAATGTGGCATTCAATGTCTCGAAATAAAATTTTAAAAATCAAGGTAATATTTCGTATTTTGACACCTCGGCAAATCGGGCCCTAACTTATTGGGTTCGGTTTCTTCGTGCGGTCCGAAATAGTGGAATATCTCTTTTGATTTAAGTATATAAACCCTTAAAGCAAAACGAGCAAGCTTAATTTCAAGAAATTAATATGTTGCACCCTAACTTACTGGGTATGACATTCTCATTTCTCTGAGATAAGGGAGCCTCGGTTTTCACCATATTTAAATGTTTTAATAAAAGGGATTGTATTTTAAATTCTTCCAAATTTTCAAACATTCGACATTAAGATACTAATTAATCAATCAGGTACCAATTTTGGGCGTATCGAGGGTGCTAATCCTTCCTCGTGCGTAACCGACTCCCGAACCCGTTCTTTGATTTTCGTAGACCAAAATTAATTGTTTTAATAACTCAAAATGTTTTATTAAAATGATTTAAGGTGATCCGATCGCACCTTGAAAAAGGTCGGTGGCGACTCTATTTTCAAATTTTAAAGTCGATTCCACTTATCTAAAAAAAATGGTTTCGACATCTATGATGGGACGAGAATATTCATGATAGGACATGTTGTCATTCTCTTTGAATGGTGGCACAGAGCAATTGAACTCATGTGAAGTTTGATGATTAAAAAAATCGCGTTCTTAATAGAAGATCAGATATCTAAAGAAAGAAGTGGTGGTATCCTTCTGAAAAATAGGTGGCTAATTTCTTTGAGTAGCTACATCTATTAGGCTGAATAATCAAATTGAGTAGCGAGTAGAGATCACTCCTCAAATAACCTATTGTATTGTCACATGTTTTAAGTTGAAGTATAACAAGATTATTTTCACATTATTTAATTTTACATTTATTTTAGATTTGAATTATTCAAATTTAAATAAAATTAGAGTTTAATCAACTCATTCGGCCAACTCTAGTAAAGGGTTTTAGTCTGACATGGCATGACAGGTGGCAGAATATAGATATGGGACAATTGTGGTCCACACATCACCTGATTCCCAACGTTGGACCAAAGTAAAAAAAATATAAATAAAAAGACAAGAAACACCATCTTAATTTGTCCATGTCGGCCATCTTCTTTGTCTCTCCCCTTTCTTCATATTACAATATTGATTATGGAGGGAACATAATTTACCTGATCATCCCTTGAGGACATAAATCCAAAGCAACCGATCACATGTCTTAATAATGTGGATGTTTTGGATTATGAACATAAATCTTCTTGTTCGTATCTTAAAATTAAATTTGTAGGAAAGAATCCGACTGTCCGACTGCCCATTTCAATATCTTGCAAAATTGAAACCAAATCCAGCCCAACAGAATACAACCAAATCAATTTTAAATTTTATTTTTAATCTTTTCAAATATAAATTTAAATTTTTTATTTCTCAATGTATCTATCGGAACGAACTTAGTAACTAATCTTCCGCATTCTGTTAGCTCATTAAGAGGTTTATCATAATTAGAATTTAGCATGGATCAATTGAATTTTGTTTTCTAATAAAAATTAAAATACCATGCCTTAATCATAATTCTAACTTCTTCTTAAAATCAAACTACTAAATTAAAAATATTCACGGTTCGACCTAGATTTTATTATAAAAATTTTCAAGCCGGCCCAATCAAATAGCCCATTTCATTGTTTTTAAAAGATAATGAAAATTTATTATTTAAAATTAAATTTAATTATAAAAATATAAATATTCTTAAATTAAGAGAATTATAGAACAAAAGATAAGAGTAGAAAAAAATGAAAGACCAATTCAACTTTCACCAGGGATACAAAAAACTTATACATACTCTCTATTCACCATAGGTTACAAAAAACATAAAAGAATTAAGACACCTTATAAATTCTGTAAGGGTTACAAGAAAATAAATTATTGTGGTGAGTTATGCGAGAATTCATTTATTAATGGATTTACAACACTCCCCATTGGATGTTCATCAACGAAAATGTACCTCGTTAAAACCTTATTAGGAAAAATCATGTTAAAACCTAATGAAGGAAAAGAATACACAATCTCCTATTACAAGTTGTCTCGTTAAATTGCTCGATCATATTATCACTAGAACGAATTTGTCGAATTTCTATTATCACCTTTCTTCACAAGATCATGAGTGAAGAATGATTTTAGTGGAATATGTTTTGTTTTGTCACCTTTGATATAACCACACTTCAATTGAGTTATACATATTGCATTTTCTTCATATAATATAGTTGTCATCTTTTCCTGTAGAGGCAAATCACATGTCTTCTGAATATGTCGGGTCAACAAACTTTAGCTAAATACACTATCGGCTTGTCTCATGCATTGCAATTATTTCTACATGATTTTAAAAGGCAACAACTAATGTTTGTTTTGTTGAATGTCATGATATGGTAGTACCTACATATGTAAATGAATATCTCATTTAAGGCCGACCTTTATGTGAATCCAATAAATATTCAGCACTAGCATAACCAACAAATAGAGATCATAAATTGCTTGAATAAAATAACCCTATACCAATAGTTCCTCTAATATATCTAAATACTTGTTTAATTTCATTCTAATGTCTGCATATTGGTGAAGAACTAAATCTTAATAACAAGTTTACATCAAATGCTATGTCAGGTCATATGTTGTTTATAATATACATCAATACCCCCATGACACTTTGATATGGTACTTTAGGACCAAGAAATTCTTCATCATTTTCGCAAGGACAAAATTGGTCTTTATTTACATCTACTGATCTTACAACCATCGGGGTACTCAATGGATGTGCTTTATCCAGGTAAAATTTCTTTAAGACATTTTCTATATAAGTTGACTGATGGACATGAATTTCATCATTTAAATGCTCGATTTGCAACCCAAGACAGAACTTTGTTTTTCCAAACTATTTCATCTTAAATTCTTTCTTTAAATAATTTATTTTATTTTAAAGCTTTTCGAGAGTTTCAGTAATATTGAAATCGTCAATATAGACAACAATTCTTAAAAAATTTGATCTAGACCTTTTTATAAAAATACATGAACAAGTTCAATCCTTTTTATAACCTTATTTCAACAAATATTAATTTAAATGATTGATAAGCGATAAATTATACATATTTTTACCCCATGCTTAGCCCAATTTCTGGATGAATTACCCCTTTATTTGTGTGAAAAGAACGAGAAACGGGCCGAAAACAGAGAAAATAGGCCAAAGTATGAAAACAACACGGCCTGGAGATTCGCCACACGGCCATCCCACCTTAACAGGCTCGAGCACGACCTGGGCCTTGATCCACATGGGCGTGGCACACGGGCGTGTCCCTGTCATGAGGAAGTTCAATTTCACTCGGAAAAGGATACTTAAGGGCTAAGAAAGGCATTTCAAAACTCTATATAAAGACCTTAGGAGGCAACTACAAGGGTGTGCTTGATTCTCGCTAAGGGTGCTTTTTCTCCCACAAAAGGGTGCTTTATTCCCGCCAAGACGGGGAGTTAAAAGGAGGGAATTACTCGAAGGGAAGCCGATTGAACCATCTCAGAAGCCAGGATCTACATCAAGACAGATGATCTCCCTTCAATCCTTTCAGGAGTTTTGGGTTTTCTTATGTTTTCTTATTTTATTTCTTTTGAGATGTTTTCTTTTATAATTATGAACTAAAACCCCAAATATCTAAGGGGGATGAAACCTAAGACAGATCTTGTTATTGTTATCTGAGCTGTGTGATAAATATTTGATTTGTTCTTAATTGTGTTTTTTAACTCTTAAATTGGTATGTCCGGGATATTGATTTAAGTCGAATGTACCTATGTGGAGGAGCAAAATTCCCTGCACAGGAGTAGATCCAACACAATTAAGTGGAGTTGATTGCAATCCTAGACAGAGGACGACGAAAATCTGCCGGATTAGAATCAAATCTAATATGGGGAGCCATAGATCGAGTTAATGCAAGACTAGGGGTTTTAACTAGAAAGAGATTTCTGTTAATCAACCTAAGATTAGTTGTTCTTATCCTCGACGGAGGTATTAACATAATTTAGGGATCTTTACAGATCAAATCAAATGAAGAAATCATCTAGTTCAGAGTTAGATAACAAGTGAAGTCTAGGTGGATTCTTCCTTAGGTATTGCCCTAATCAATCAGTCTTTCCCAAGAGCAATCTCCCACTTTACTCTTTCTCGCTTCTTTAGTTAGTTTAGTTTAGTTTACAACCAAACCCTCTTTATTTTTAGGCTAGATAATAGAAAGAAAGTCATTACTAGTACTCATAGTTCCTTGGATTCGATATTCCGGTCTTGCCACTAACTATACTACTATTCAATAGGTGCATTTGCCTTTTATCGTGATAATAGTTAGTTTCCAGGTACGATCAGACTTTTATTACTTCATCAATCACGATCAAGTTCTTGGCGTCGTTGCTGGGGAACTAAGATATTAGGAACACTCGATTTCTATTGCTTTAGCCATTATTACTTTTATTTATTTTCAGTTTTTATTTTTGTTTTTATTTTTATTTATTATTTACTAAAATTTTCTTTCCTTCTAGGTATCTCTAGTTTATGACTAGAAGAAACTCGGGAGGACCACTGCTTTTTAAGGACTGTTATACCCCAATTTTGACCCACAACCCAAACCCATTCACAAATTAAAACCCAACACCTAAATTAACCCATTTACAGCAGACCCATTTTAAATCCAAATACATGGCCCAAATTAAAACCCTAGTCCATTTAGCCTAAAACATTTCAGCAGACAAGCAATGAAACCCTAGCCGCACTAGCCACTGCCCCCTCCCACGTGCTTAATCGGCACGTCCAACGCCCGAGGCTCTGCCTCCTCTGACGACTTGGCACCGAAATGGAAAAGCCTCTACATTGACCCTTGCCTTAGCCTGCAAAACAACCCAAAACGAGCAAAGAACGGAGCCAAACGACACGAAAAGAAAGCAAAGAAACAGAGGCAGCGCAAAATAGCAGAAACAAGGCATAGTAGCAAACAGAGCTAGAATAGTAATTTAAACATAAACAATGTATATTTCTCGGTTATAAAAGCCCAAATCGAAAACGATGTAAAAAGGGGGGATTTTACAACAAAAAGAAGATTGAAAACACACAGAGAATCCCTCCGAATCTTGAATAAAAATCAAAAAATTAAATCTTTAAAGGTGATTTCAGTTTTTTTTTGTTTCCCTTTTTTTGCTCGTTTTATCTTTATCTTTTATTTCTTTTTGTTTTTTTATATACAAATTTTAAAAAAAAAAGAAAGGAAAAAAGACCTTAATAAAAAGAACAGATCTGAGATTTTGAAAGGTTATTGTGGTGTTATTCCTCCATTTTCAGTTACTTTTAAAATTTTTTATCTTTTTCATTATTTCTTGTACAAAAATCAAAAAAGAGAAGAGAAAAAGAAAGCCTTCCCTGCCCGTCTCGTGATCTCCTCGTCGGAACCTACCATCCGGTGTTGAAATCGGACCGGGGAGAAGAGGGGAGGACCCTTTTTCATCGTTCATAAGGGATTTAGAAAGAAATGGGGTTTTGAAAGGAGGAGAGTGTTTTGTGATTTTTTTTTTTTTGGAAAATAAAAGGGGAAAACGGCAGAATGAAAAAGAATGAACTTTTTTGTTTTAAAATCTCCCTAAAGGGGAGATTTCCACGATTAGTCCTTCTCATTCGCAGCCCCATTCAATCAGGCCCCATTTTCTGTTTTACTTTGTTTGTTTAAATTTAGCCCTCAGATTTTGTTTGGTTTTGGATTTGGTCCCTCATGTTTTTAGGGTAAACGAGCGCAAAACATCTAGGGGATATTTTTCCCTCTAGTCCCCGATAGTTTTTGCGCGTTTCGTTTTGATCCTTGATTAACTTTCCAGTATTTATAATTTTATACCCCGAATTTTAACTCATTTTTAGCCATGTCCTAAATCTATTTACTTCATTTATTAACCCTTAAAAAAAAAAGAGTTTCATTATATTTTATTTTAAATATTTTATATGTTATTTACTTTACATCTATTTTAACTTATTTTAATATATTGTTTATCCAAATTATTATTATTTATTTTAACTTGCTTTATGTATATATTTTATTCTAATCTATTTTATATGTATTATTTATTTTATATTCCTTTGCATATTATATATATATTGCTTATTTCAAATTTTTTCTATAAACCGTTTAAACTTTTATTTTATATATTATTATTTTAAAATTTCCCTTTCCATTTTATATTCCAAACTTTTATACGTCACTTTGGTTTTTTATGAATTATTTATTTTATGTTAAAAGGTATGACATACTAATGGTTTTAAATTATTTTGCAATTATTTTATACTTATATATATATATATATACACACACATATACATTATTCGTTTCTTAAATATTTTATATATATATATCATCTTTGAAAAGTTTTGTTTTAGTACACTATTAAATTTTTTTTTCTTTTTCTTTCTTCTTTTACATCATTGGTTAACCTAATTTTATTGTCGTTTTCTTATATGTATAGTTTTTACAATTTTCATTCATTTTAATTATCTTTATATTTTGCGGGTTATTCATGATATTTATTTCATTGTGCTTTAATGATTAATATTAGTCTTCATTCAAATAATGTATTGTGATTATTGTCGTTGTATATATGATTTATTTATTTGAATGTTCATATTATCATCACGCATTAGTATTTGTATATACTTATAGTTGTTTTTTAATATTATTATTATTCCTAATATATACATTATGTATACATGTTTAAATACTATATTATATATATTTTTTATATCTATTTTTATATATTATTATGTTAAATTTGTGTACATATATCTTTTTGTACATATTGTCATTTTTATACATACATTATTTTATTATGGTTTTAATACGGTTTTATTCTTTTTCTTTTTTTGTAAATATCATTGTCATGGTTATTCTAATATTCTAATATTCCATGTTAATATCTTTTATTAATTATATCATTGTTTGCATTGTTTATTTATTTATGAATTCTTATTTTAGAAATATTTCTCATGTTTTTAATCAATTTCAATAAATAAAGCAACGTACCGATTCAACACTAAGTCATCGATTTCATCGCTATGTTGGATGGATCATATCGACTCGTGTTGAAGACGAGATGTCCTTCTAAAACATCCAAAATTTAAAAATTCTTGTCTTTTCAATCGGATCACGATTAAATCTTAGATTGAACTCATATTTTTGAAAATTAAGATAACACGTGTTTAATAAGATACCAATTTTGGGTGTCATGAGGGTGCTAATACCTTCCTCGTGCGTAACCGACTCCCGAACCCCATTTTTCTCTGAATTTTGACGTAGACCTAAACCTGGCCTTCTTTTTATCCAAAAATGAATTCTTTTTTTGTTAAAAGAGACTTTATTAGGTGCCCGATCACACCTAGGAAAAATATCGGTGGTGACTCCCATTTTTAATAAAATCAAATTTTGGTTTTTCTTTTTCAAGTTTCCAACAAATCGCCACAATTAGCGACCAAGCTAAAATTTTTACGTCGCTACAACTGGTGACTCCACTGGGGACCCCTTTTTTGAGAGTCGAGTCGAATTAAGTGCGCGTTGTTGAAATTTTTAAAATTCCCTGTTCAAGTACATATTTAGTCGTGATCCGAAAACTTCGTTTTTGAAAAATCATGCATTTGCATCTGTTGTAAATATTTTGCTAATTTGCTTTATCATTTTGTTTTTAAACTCTAATTTGTACGATTTTAGTTTTGTAGTTTTTTTAAAATAAAACGAAAGGTTTGTGAGTTTCTCCCCACACACCGTGCACGTGCATTTCTGCACAACATAAGCTCTATACTCGGGCTCCGTCCTTTTAAGTGAAAGTAAACGCTATGCCTTCGTGAGTTAACTTGTCCCTCCGTACAGGCTAGTGAATACTTTTGGGTTACATACAACTTATGCTTTCGTGAGTTAACTTGTCCCTCCGTATAGGCATAAGTAAATGTAACCCCTCGAATTGGACTCGTAAGCCTGTGATGGGCCATGACCGAGGCTCTGTACTAATCTTAGTAGATGACAGTATGGACAATTCGAGTACCTATCTAGAACCAAAACAGCATATAGTGAACCATACGAGCCACCTAACTAGAGCCATGCCGAACCTCCGTCCATTTAGTAGTCACCGAAATAAGTACACGAGAGAAACACCTCATACCTCTTGTTTCTTTTACATTTATGCTTGTTATGCAAAGGAATCGGGTCCATTGGACCAAGTAGCTTAATTTGTTAGATTTTCTACAATTTTTCCTCTGTTCATATTTGTTGTACTAACCAAGGTTGTTTGTCTTTATTTTTATTTTCCATCATGCATTATAAGCATCTTGTTAGAAAGGTGTTGATTAGAGATCGGTTGCCAAAATCGGGTTTCTGATGGAGGAGTCAATTACACAAGTGACCGAAACGTTTGTAATAAACTCTTTTGATAAATGAAATGCCTAAGTATGGGGCTATCTTGAAATCAACACTAAATTTTTGCATATTCATTCATGACTAACGTTCATTTGGCATTTATTCATCCATTCATTACATACGCATATCCCTTAATCACTCACTGAGGCTAAAACGGTATACTCCGCAGTTGCGACACTACAAGTCTCGAATCACTCCATTTTTATAAGACGCGGCTAAGAGCTAGAACTATGGAGGCCGAATTCAATGAAAGAATTGAAAGGATAGAAAGGGCCCAAAGAGAATTGCAAGAGCAGTTGGCCAAATCACAGCAGGAAACGAGAGATCTGATAGTAAGATCTCGAGAGGAATCATTCGAGCAAAGGGATCAAATGGCCAAAATGATGGAGATGATGCTGGCTTTGGTTAAAGGGAAGGAACCTACGCAGAGCCCTGATGTTATGGAACCTCAATCAAGAGTTAATTACGATCAGGATCCGTTCTATCCCTTAGGATTCACTCCACCACATGCTCATGCAATGCAAAGAGGATACACTCAAAGGGAACCTACAAGCCTGGAGCAACGACCTGTGCCACCTGCTCATCTAGGGCAAAGAATATTCGTATCAAACCCCAGAGCTAATCCTGCTGATCTCAATGTTCTAAATTTGGATGATCCGATAAAAATAGCCAAGTTAAAAATAGATGATCATGATGTTCGGGACAAGTATAGGGGCTTGGAAGAAAGGCTCAAGGCGATAGAAGACACTGAAGTCTTATCCGTATTGAGTGCCCAAGAGCTCAGTTTGGTACCCAATCTGGTTCTGCCTCTGAAGTTTAAAGTGCCAGACTTTGGAAAATATGATGGAACGAATTGTCCAAAGACGCACCTTATCATGTTTTGTCGGAAGATGACTAGTTATGTGAATGAGGAAAAATTGCTAATACACTGTTTCCAAGATAGCTTGGTCGGATCGGCTCTTCTATGGTATAATCAACTTAGGAAAGAAAGGATTTGATCATGGAAGGACTTAGCATCAGCATTTTGTGAACAGTACAAGCATGTGTCTAACATCGTGCCTGATCGGTTGACTCTGCAGACGATGGAAAAGAAGTCGACGGAAACTTTTAGGCAGTACGCGCAGAGATGGAAGGATATCTCGGCCCAAGTAGAACCCCCGCTAACTAAAACAGAAATAACGGTCCTCTTCATCAACACTTTGAAAGCGCCGTTTTACGATGTGTTGGTAGGGAACGCCACGAAAGACTTCGCGGATATTGTGATATCCGGGGAACTTATAGAGAATGTCATCAAAAGTGGAAGGATGGAAATCCCCGATAGCTAAAAAAGGGGGCAGCACCCATAAGGAAAAAGAGCCAGAAACCCATATGGTGGGAATAGGAAGCCACTGTACTTCTAATTCGTACCCAATTCAACTATGACCTTGATATCACCCACCTCCAAACTTCACATACTCGGGAGTGTTTTGAACAATGGGACTGTGGAAGAGATCCGTGTACTTTTAAAGCTAATCTAGAGGAATATTCAAAACATACTTATTGCCTTAAGCCTAGAGGCAATAAGTTTCCTTTCGTGAAATAGGATTGGGTCCAAGATTTTTATTTCAATAAAATGCATCCATTTGAGCAGATATTCTTTTATTCCTTCTATAAGACTCCTTTATTCTTTGACCTTTTATTTTTTCACTCTTTATTCATGATCATACCATGCAAATAATCATATTAAGAATCATTTATTCTCTGGAATATGCCTTCGTGCCCACAATAGGTCCCCAAATATCAATGTCATGAGCGATGCTATTACTGACTCCCTTTGGAGTAAGATATGTGTCTAGAGGGATCTCAGAACTTCGAAGATGATAGAGATTGTACCTATCTTTTGATTCGTTAAAGATGACAGAATGAGATGAAAGACAAATCCTAACTTACAAAGGGTCAGTTGACATTGCGAGCTTGGGAAAGAGATGAAGATCGAAACCTAGCTCACCGCAGAAATAAGATAAGACTACTGAGTTATTTCCAAGAATTCAAGGATGTTTTCACACGATCATATTAAGACACACTTGGGAACATCTTGAAAGAGGTCCATAAGGGTGTCTAAAGAACACATGACAATGGTTCTGCAATAGCCAAGCTAATTATGAGGATCGGATATTGTTGGTCTACCATAAGAAGAGAATGGCATCAGTTATGTCGTCAAGACTCACGTGCTTCTTACATTTCTTCACAAACTTTTCAATACGTGGGGCATAGATGTTCTGAGGACGATCTCGTCAAAAGCTTCTAGTCAACATCATCATCGTGGCCATTAATTGCTTCACTAAGAAGGTGAATGTGGCTTCATATGCCAATATCATAAAGTCGACAGTTAAAAAAAATACAAAAAAACAAAAAAATGTGTGACCAGACATCATATCAGTGCAGCAAAAACAACCAAAAAATCGTCCATAAAAATTTTGGAAGGTGACCGGGACTTGTAAATATTGGCGTAAGAAGCTACCTTTTACTCTTTGTGCTTATTAAAGTTGACCAGGACCTTCGCTGGGGCATTAGATGTGGTTCTGCCCATGGAAATTAAGATTCTTTTTCTCCCAGCTTTGATTGAATCAAGAATTGGATGAAGTAAAATGTCTTCAGTAAACTTGACTGCAGAAAAGGTTTGAAAGTATTCATCATAGTCAAACGTGCGAAAAATGGATGATGCTGAGTTATGACGGAAAGGGTTCACCCAAAGGAATTTCATGATAGGAACTTGGCATCACAGAAGATCCTTTCTATACAAAAGGATTTCAAAGGAAAAGGTATGCTTAAGAACTTTATGAGGTAAAGGAGGCTTTCTCCGAAGGAACATTGATCCAATCCTAAATTCGGATTCAGTCCAGAGATACTTAAAAATGAGAGGCCAAGGTGAAAACCGGCAAAAGGCGTTTTGTGGCCTTCATTCATTCAAAAACAAAAAAGAAAGAAAGAAAAAGAAAGAAAAGAAAAATAGAGAGGTTAAGGTGAAAACCCGCAAAGGGCACCTTGAGACCAAAGGGGTTTTAAGTTGAAAACCTGAAAAAGGCGGCTCAAATTTTGTTCAAAGACGAGACACAGGGTAGTCTTGCTATACTTGAATTGATAGTGAAGAAGTATGCTGCGTCTTGGGGCATCGACAAAGTACTCCAAATCCCCTAAACACATGTTGAGCTCAAAATGATCTCAAAGGAGTTTGTACAGAGAAGCTCAGGCTGCGATATCTGGGGCACCTAGCTCTCCATTTTACTCATTTTTGAATTTATCTTTGATTATCTTATTCTATTCCAATGCGCTTCTAATAAACTTGCATTTGCTCTCATTGTTCAACTTGTTTGTTTTGAGCTATGCTCTTAATCAATTTTCCTCTTGTCCATTAGTTTGATCATTTTCAAGCATTTCGCATTGAAATAATAACTAATGAACTAATCATACTTTTATAAAAGGAGTTTCACATATTACTCTTAAAGCCTTTAAATGGTACAAGAACCTGAAACAGGACTGTTGTTTAAGAGCTCACCAGGTGTAAGAGTTGGAAATATTTGAGCTTAAATTGAGTTTATCTCTTCAGATTTTCTGTCAAAGATATTAGCTGAACAAAAACAAGATATCGCGTCAGTGATGTAATCTCGATGGAACAAGTTACAGATATTATACCTCTGAGTTACAGTGGAATGGACTCTGAAGTTACAGTGGGGCAAGCTGGTTGAGCAAAACGCGATTATTTCCTCGGGTTTTGGGTCAGAATACCAACCGAGTAATAGGGCAGCATATTACATCAATGATAGAGCCCTGATGGGCAAAGAGTGATGACGCCTTAAGTTTAAAAAAAAAAGATGAAAAGGGCGTCTTGATAAACAAAATTAGGATGAAAACCCGAAAGGGCGTCCTAATAAAGCAGATTTAGGCCAATGAGTAAAATGATTCAAGAAATGAGTCAAACAGCAAGACTACAGTATTTGAAGCATTTTCAGAAGCTCAAAAGTTTCTATGCAAGAAGCCATGCTTGAAAAGATTCTTGATTGAGAAACGTGGAAGAGTTCATGCGTTAAGTATCTAGAGTATTTTGAAATGATATACTCTAACCAAAAGAAATGTTGAGTATTACCCGGATAAGAATTGGATGAGTACAAGAGCCTCAAAACAAAGACAAAGTTCAACAGAGGACAAAAGAGTGATATCCGAGAAACGCAGATTACTCGTAAAGCTGGAAGACGAGTACAAAGCCTGAAAGAAAGTCAAGAATCGAAGCAATGAATGCAGATCATTACAAAAATCGCAACAAAAAGGGATATGTGACAAAAAGCCTAAAATGCATAGCATAATCATATAGGCATACAGCCATTTAAGACAAACATGTGCATATCGTGATAACATCATGCACGACATATTCAGGCACTCCAGCAGAGCAAGAGGATGCAATGATAGTTGTACTGAATCGAGGAAAAAGACACCCGAATTCCACCAGATAAGAGATTTTGGGTATATTTTTTATTCTATTTTTCAAAAAAATCAACTCATATTGTGATAGGTGAGTTGAGCCTCAAGACACGTTGAGGTATTTTTAATTTCTATTTTTCAATTTATATTTTCAAAAATCAACTCATATTGCGAGAGGTGAGTTGAGCCTCAAGACATGTTGAGGTATTTTTAATTTCTGTTTTTCAATTTTGGTTTTTCATCAAAAATCAACTCATATTGCGAGAAGTGAGTTGAGCCTTAGCTCACACGCTGAGGTATTTTCAATTTATGTTTTTCAAAAATTAACTCATATTGCGAGAGATGAGTTGAGCCTTAGCTCACACGCTGAGGTATTTTCAATTTATGTTTTTCAAAAAAATCAACTCATATTGCGAGAGGTGAGTTGAGCCTTAAGACACGTTGAGGTATTTTTAATTTCTATTTTTCAATTTATATTTTCAAAAATCAACTCATATTGTGAGAGGTGAGTTGAGCCTCAAGACATGTTGAGGTATTTTCAATTTCTGTTTTTCAAATTCTGTTTTTACCAAAAATTAACTCATATTGCGAGAGGTGGGTTGAGCCTTAGCTCACACGCTGAGGTATTTTCAATTTATGTTTTTCAAAAAAATCAACTCATATTGCGAGAGGTGAGTTGAGCCTCAAGACACGTTGAGGTATTTTTAATTTCTATTTTTCAATTTATATTTTCAAAAAATCAACTCATATTGTGAGAGGTGAGTTGAGCCTCAAGACCTGTTGAGGTATTTTCAATTTCTGTTTTTCAAATTCTGTTTTTATCAAAAATTAACTCATATTGCGAGAGGTGAGTTGAGCCTTAGCTCACACGCTGAGGTATTTCTAATTTCTGCTTTTCAATTTATGTTTCAAAAAAATAAACTCATATTGCGAGACGTGAGTTGAGCCTTAGCTCACATGCTGAGGTATTTTCAATTTATGTTTCAAAAAATCAACTCATATTGCGAGAGGTGAGTTGAGCCTTGGCTCACATGCCAAGGTAGTTTCAAATTCTGTTTCAATTTATGTTTTTCGTCAAAATCAACTCATATCGCGAGAGGTGAGTTGAGCCCCAGGCCACATGCCGAGGTACTTTCAAATTTCGTTTAATGCCTGTTCTTCAAAAAAGGTCAACTCATATTGCGAGAGGTGAGTTGAGCCCCGAGTCATATGTTGAGGTTTTTTCAAGTTCTGTCTTTAATCAACTCATATTGCGAGAGGTGAGTTGAATCTCGAGTCACACACTAAGGTATCTTAAATTTATGTTTTCCAAAAAAGGTCAATCCATATTGCGAGAGGTTGAAGTTACAAGTTTCATCTTCCTGAAGCTATAGCGGAGTAGATTGAAGATATCAGATCTCAAATATCTGAAGTCGCAGAAGAGCAGATCACGACGAATCCTATATCCCTGAAGATGTGAGTAGATTGAAACTAAAAATCATATCCCTGAAGTTACAGTGGAGTGAATCAAGGCGACAAGATGCAGTTGGTTAGAACGAGACTACTTGGAAAAGAGAAGCACCAAAGCAAGCCAAGACTCGGCAGACCGAGCAAAATTGGGCTTTCTTGAAAGTCTTTTCTCTGTTCTCGTTACACGACAACGAGCAAAGAGGGGCAACTATTATACCCCAATTTTGACCCACAACCCAAACCCATTCACAAATTAAAACCCAACCCCTAAATTAACCCATTTACAGCAAACCCATTTTAAATCCAAATACATGGCCCAAATTAAAACCCTAGTCCATTTAGCCTAAAACATTTCAGCAAACAAGCAATGAAACCCTAGCCGCACTAGCCACTGCCCCCTCCCACGTGCTTCGTCGGCATGTCCAACGCCCGAGGCTCTGCCTCCTCTGACGACTTGGCACCAAAATAGAAAAGCCTCTCCATTGACCCTTGCCTTAGCCTGCAAAACAACCCAAAACGAGCAAAGAACAGAGCCAAACGACACGAAAAGAAAGCAAAGAAACAGAGGTAGCGCAAAATAGCAGAAACAAGGCACAGTAGCAAACAGAGCTAGAATAGTAATTTAAACATAAATAATGTATATTTCTCGGTTATAAAAGCTCAAATCGAAAACGATGTAAAAAGGGAGGGATTTTACAACAAAAAGAAGATTGAAAACACACAGAGAATCCCTCCGAATCTTGAATAAAAATCAAAAAATTAAATCTTTAAAGGTGATTTCAGTTTTTTTTGTTTCCCTTTTTTTGCTCGTTTTATCTTTATCTTTTATTTCTTTTTGTTTTTTTATATACGAATTTAAAAAAAAAAAGAAAGGAAAAAAGAACTTAATAAAAAGAACAGATCTGAGATTTTGAAAGGTTATTGTGGTGTTATTCCTCCATTTTTAGTTACTTTTAAAATTTTTTATCTTTTTTATTATTTCTTGTACAAAAATCAAAAAAGAGAAGAGAAAAAGAAAGCCTTAGCTGCTCATCTCGTGATCTCCTCGTCGGAACCTACCATCCGGTGTTGAAATCAAACCGGGGAGAAGAGGAGAGGACCATTTTTCATCTTTCATAAGGGATTTAGAAAGAAATGGGGTTTTGAAAGGAGGAGAGTGTTTTGTGATTTTTTTTTTTTTGGAAAATAAAAGGGGAAAACGGCAGAATGAAAAAGAATGAACTTTTTTGTTTTAAAATCTCCCTAAAGGGGAGATTTGCGCGATTAGTCCTTCTCATTCGCAGCCCCATTCAATCAGGCCCCATTTTCTGTTTTACTTTGTTTGTTTAAATTTAGCCCTCAGATTTTGTTTGGTTTTGGATTTGGTCCCTCATGTTTTCAGGGTAAACGAGCGCAAAAAACATCTAGGGGATATTTTTTCCTCTAGTCCCCGATAGTTTTTGCGCATTTCGTTTTGATCCTTGATTAACTTTCCAGTATTTATAATTTTATACCCCGAATTTTAACTCATTTTTAGCCATGTCCTCAATCTATTTACTTCATTTATTAACCCTTAAAAAAAAGAGTTTCATTATATCTTATTTTAAATATTTTATATGTTATTTACTTTACATCTATTTTAACTTATTTTAATATATTGTTTATCCAAATTATTATTATTTATTTTAACTTGTTTTATGTATATATTTTATTCTAATCTATTTTATATGTATTATTTATTTTATATTCCTTTGCATATTATATATATTGCTTATTTCAATTTTTTTCTATAAACCATTTCAACTTTTATTTTATATATTATTATTTTAAAATTTCCCTTTCCATTTTATATTCCAAACTTTTATACGTCACTTTGGTTTGCTTTTTATGAATTATTTATTTTATGTTAAAAGGTATGACATACTAATGGTTTTAAATTATTTTGCACTTATTTTATACTTATATATATATATATATATATATACATTTTTCGTTTCTTAAATATTTTATATATATATCATCTTTGAAAAGTTTTGTTTTAGTACACTATTAATTTTTTTTTTCTTCTTTCTTCTTTTGCATCATTGGTTAACCTAATTTTATTGTCATTTTCTTATATGTATAGTTTTTACAATTTTCATTCATTTTAATTATCTTTATATTTTGCGGGTTATTCATGATATTCATTTCATTGTGCTTTAATGATTAATATTAGTCTTCATTCAAATAATGTATTGTGATTATTGTCGTTGTATATATGATTTATTTATTTGAATGTTCATATTATCATCTCACATTAGTATTTGTATATACTTATAGTTGTTTTTTAATATTATTATTATTCCTAATATATACATTATGTATACATGTTTAAATACTATATTATATATATATATATTATATCTATTTTTCTATATTATTATGTTAAATTTGTGTACATATATCTTTTTGCACATATTGTCATTTTTATACATACATTATTTTATTATGGTTTTAATATGTTTTTATTCTTTTTCTTTTTTTGTAAATATCATTGTCATTGTTATTCTAATATTCTAATATTCCATGTTAATATCTTTTATTAATTATATCATTGTTTGCATTGTTTATTTATTTATGAATTCTTATTTTAGAAATATTTATCATGTTTTTAATCAATTTTAATAAATAAAGCAACGTACCGATTCAACACTAAGTCGTCAATTTCATCGCTATGTTGGATGGATCATATCGGCTCGTGTTGAAGACGAGACGTCCTTCTAAAAAATCCAAAATTTAAAAATTCTTGTCTTTTCAATCGGATCACGATTAAATTTTAGATTGAACTCATATTTTTGAAAATTAAGATAACACGTGTTTAATAAGATACCAATTTTGGGCATCATGAGGGTGCTAATACCTTCCTCGTGTGTAACCGACTCCCGAACCCCATTTTTCTCTGAATTTTGACGTAGACCTAAACCTGGCCTTCTTTTTATCCAAAAATGAATTCTTTTTTTGTTAAAAGAGACTTTATTAGGTGCCCGATCACACCTAGGAAAAAGATCGGTGGCGACTCCCATTTTTAATAAAATCAAATTTTGGTTTTTCTTTTTCAAGTTTCCAACAAATCGCCACAATTAGCGACCAAGCTAAAATTTTTACGTCGCTACAACGACGATTTAGAAGCGACAGTTCATCGAACTCGCCGAGAGATAAGAAAAAGCTTGCAATACCCAGAGCAAGGACAAGAAGAAGAGCCATTACCTATCGAAGAGATAGAAGCCAATCAGGATAATCAGCTACCTCCTGTAGTAGCCGCAAATCCTGTTGAGCAAAATCTTGCTTCGCGTACTATGTATGATTATGCTAGACCTAATTTAGCAGGTACTGAATCTAGCATTGTTAGGCCTATTATTGCTGCAAATAATTTTGAACTGAAACCTAGCACTATTCAAATAATACAGCAATTTGTTCAGTTTGATGGTTTGCAGGATGAGGATCCTAACTCGCATCTAGCAAACTTTCTGGAATTTTACGATACATTCAAAATAAAAGGCGTTTCTGATGATGCCATTCATCTTAGGCTATTCCCATTCTCCTTGAGAAACAAGGCTAAACAGTGGTTAAATTCTTTACCACGAGGGTCCATCACTACATGGGAACAAATCACCGAGAAGTTTTTACTTAAGTATTTTCCTCTGGCTAAAACAGCTAAATTGCGGAATAATATTTTTTCTTTTGTGCAGATAGATTTAGAAACACTCTACGACGCATGGGAGAGATACAAAGATCTCTTGAGAAGTGCTCTCACCATGGGTTACCTCTGTGGCTACAAGTTCAAACCTTTTACAATGGTTTGAATCCCTCAACAAGGCAGATGATCGATGTAGCTGGCGGTGGAACAATCAACAACAAAACACCCGAAGCAGCTTATGAATTCATAGAAGAGATGTCACTGAATAACTATCAGTGGCAAGTCATGCGAACAAAGCCATAAAAAGCTACAGGAGTATTTAATATTGATACCGTAACTATGCTTTCTAACCAGGTAGAACACTTAAATAAAAAGATTGATAATTTTGTTGGTTCTACGTAGGCACACCCAGTATGTAGTGTGACGCAATTCAGGGAAACATGTACAATCTCGATCACTCTTCCTATGGACATGGCATGGAAACTGAGCAAGCCAACTATATGGGTAACAATTCTAGATATCAAAATAACCCTTATAGTAACAATTACAATGCAAGTTATCAGAACCACCCCAATTTTTCATGGGGAGGACAAGGAAATCAAAGACAACCACCTCCTCCGGGATTTCAACAGCCACCATTCCAACAAGAGAAAAAGCCGAACCTTGAAGAAATGCTCACAAAATTTATTGTCGTGTCAGAAACTCGTTTCAAAAACACTGAAACGGCACTGAAGAACCAGCAAGCATCTATTCAAGGACTCGAAACACAAATAGGCCAGCTCGTCAAGTTAATTTCTGAATGACCGCAATGTGGGTTACCAAGCAACACTGAGACTAACCCTAAGGAGCAACTCAATGCCGTGGATACAATAGATGAGGAAGGGTTAACCAAAACCAACCCAGAGCCGCGTAAAGAGACTATGGTAAGTAAAGGTAAGGCCGAGGTAAGTAATAACGAGCCAGTCACCAAAGAATATAAACCCCGTATCCCATACCCAAATACACTAAAGAAAGACCACACAGATGAGCAATTCGGTAAGTTTCTTAAACTCTTAAAGAAATTACATATCAACTTACCATTTATTGAAGCTCTTTCGCAGATGCCAAATGCTGTTAAGTTTTTAAGAGAGCTATTGACAAACAAGCGGAAGCTAGATGAGAAATCTCATGTGGACCTGAATGCAGTATGCTCAGCCATTTTACATAATAAGCTACCCAACAAACTAAAAGATCTAGAGAGTTTTACTATCCCTTGTTTACTCGGTAGCTTAGAAGCCAAAAATGCTTTAGCTGATTTAGGGGCTAGTATAAATGTCATGCCTTATAAACTGTTTAAACAGCTAAGTCTAGGAAAACTTAAACAAACTAATATGAGCATCCAATTGGCTGATTAGACCATTAGATTTCCAAAAGGAATAATTAAAGATATGCTTGTCAAAGTCGATAAATTTATATTCCCCGTTGACTTTGTTGTTTTAGACATTGATGAGGATAGCAATGTACCCTTAATTTTAGGGCGACCCTTTTTAGCAACTACTAGAACAATAATTGATGTAGGAACAGGTGAACTTACACTATGTGTAGGTGATGACAAAGTTACTTTACAAGCTCGAAACTCGATTAAGACTATTGATAATAATATAGTTACGAGTCCTTGTAAAAACACTGAACTCACCACCAAACCTTCTGTACAGGATACACTCCACATAAAGGCAACCCAACCACAGACAAGTCCATCCAAGGGAGACGCATCTGAAAAGTGAATACTTCAGATCGAGGAACTAGATGAGTGGCTGAACTATATTGAAAAGCCCAAAATATGCCACACCAACCCAGAGCATCACCAAGACGACCCTCAGGTAAAAACGAATCAAATCAAGGAAGGAGATAAGGAAATCTTAGGGGAAGACGATCCTCAAATCTTGAATTCAAACGAACGTACAAGTAACATACCCTACATCACGGTAATGAAAATTTTCCCCTATGGTACAATCGAGATAAAACATGAGTCACTCGTCACTTTCAAGGTAAATCACACTCGACTTAAATCTTACGTTAATAATGAAATTGTAAGCAGGGTAGAAGAGTATCAACTCTTCAAGCCACCGTGACCAAACAAGCTTGAGAAAAGTCGAGCTTAGACTATAAAGAAGCGCTTCTTGGGAGGCAACCCGAGAACTGACTTAGTTAATCCCTTTATTTAAGTTCTCTAAATACATCAACTAACCCTTTGAATGCAGGTTTTTCAAGCTACATGGCCATGCCCACAGGCGTGCCTAATGCTATGTAGCAACTACGAGCAAAAACACGGCCGTGCGTAATGGCCGTGTACAAGCAGGGTAAGATCTTCCTACACACAGGCTTCGATAACTTGCCATGGCCGTGCGAAGTTACTGTGGCCAAACCTGTTAAATCGACACGAGCGTGCGACACGCCCGTGCCCCAAAGCCGTGGTCAAACTTGCCATTTCAGACACGGGCGTGTGACCTCCTACACGGTCGTGGGAGAAGCGAACATCGAAGGCCACTGTCGTGCGACACGGCCGTGTGCCTCAACACGCCCTAGGAACACGGGCGTATGACACGAATCCGGTGCGCCAAAACCCTCAATTTTCAAACCACACAAGCTAATTTCTAGCCACACGGGCGTGTTCCATGCCCGTGTAACCCAAAATCCTATATAAACAGCCCACTATTCACCTTATTCCTCACTTAAACCCTAAAAACCTCTCAACCCAACTCTCATATCCACCATTCCTAGCGCCGCCACCGGCTTCAGCAGCACCTCCATGCTTGTGTAACCTCACCACGATCGTGTTCCGCCCTATAACCACCCATTTGGTTCCCCTTTTCTCACTATTTCTCTTTATTTTTTATATCTATTTATTTGTTTATTATCTCATTCATTTAGTTATTTACTTTATTGTTGGTAGAAGATTCAATCATTTAGCATGATCATTCTAGAAAAGATTCATTATGCCATTTAGACTCTCCTTTGGCTGCCACTTTTACCTATCTAGAGTAGTTGTCACTTAGTATAAAATGATACACATGCCTCAATCATTTGATACCATGCTTAGAATGAATTGATTATATTAGTTAGGTCAGTAAAATCAACATTTCAATACAATATATTTTTGTTTGGTTTAAATTGTCGTTTAGCCTATTAACTTATTCTTTTTAGGAATGATAGGTATCAATCTTATTATCTTTTTGTATTTTAGGTACAATGTCGTCTTTCTGTGGAAAGAAAACTACCACCCCTACCTCCAAAAGGCGCAAGGGACCCAGTGGTTCCTCTTCTAAACCCACTGCTGAAGTCCGACACCCATTCCTCTAATTTCCATAAAACTCCTAAGAGAAGTTATTTCAGATATTACGGGCACGACCTCTCGGAGTCGAAAGGTGCATCGACTGGGCCGCCCTAGAGCAGGTCCACTTAGTGGACGAGGTCCGGGCCCTATTGACGACCAACCCCTGGGACCAGTTTTTTAGGATTGTGGAACCCACCTATCTCGAACTCACCCTCAAGTTCTGCTCCACATTTCATCTCCAGACGGTGATGAGCTGACACGACGATCGAGGGATGATCCAATTTCATCTAGGAGGCCTCGTTCGTCAACTTAGTGTACCGAAGTTCGGTACAGCACTCGGCCTGTACACCGAGTAGTTTTTAGAGGAGGAGAACCTTTCTTAGCTCCATCGCCACATCCACATCTCTTCAGTCAACTGCTAGCCTGCCTTAGTCCCTGGCCAGCCCACATACAACCCTAGTCACTCCAAAGCGACCAATCTCGCCCCATCTCTAAGGTACATACATGCCCTACTCGCACATACACTAATGGGCAGACGCAAGAGTACCAGCGTCATCAACACCCACGACGCCTATTTTTTATGGAGCATGGCGCATATTCATGTGATCAATCTCGCCTACTTCATCGCCCATACCATCCAGCACCAAACAGAGCGACACTACAGGGGCGTGATCTTTATAGGCCCAAACATCACACGATTGGCCCGCCACTTCAGCCTACTTCACACAGCGACCCAGACATTCTCCTACACCTTGATCGGCCAGATGTCCCCACAGAACATCCAAACAATGTTTCATATAAGGATGATTCAGCACCGACGATGGACCGATCCTCCATAATACCATCTATCTCGAGAAACTGAGTAGGAAGACCTCGAGGATATTACTGATGATGTCCCACCACCGGAGGAGGCACCATCCGAGCCACCCCCCTCGCCGCCCAGTTCATGCGGCAGCTTCATATGCTGACATATCCAAGCGCCTCACACAATTTGAGCAGTAGTGCTTTCAACGCTTCAATCACATCGACGCTACTCTGTAGTAGATATGCCAGCACCTACACATCTCATCGCGGCCCCCACCTCGCGGACCATCTGAGGATTAGAACTTTCTATTCCTCTTATCTTCTTTTTTATTTTCCTTTTTGTTTTTCTGTTTTATTTTATTTTATCTTTTTCATTATTTAAATTTTCGTGTTGTTAGAACATAGTTTACTTTATTTCAATTTTTTCATATCGGTTATTCCTAACAAACACATTCTGATAATCCAAATTCCTCAAAACTGATAAATACTTTCGTAGTTTCAAAGGAGCTCTACAGCTCAAATCCAAAATCTAATGGGAACTTTAGCCACCTAATACCGACAAACATGCCCTCTCAGCATAGCAGCTGTGGACAAACAACCGCTACCACCAACGGAGTATTCACCTTCACCTTTCCTTTGTCCCAAACACTCTGCAGCCACAACCACCTCACAGAATTCATCCAATTCAGAGAGTTTCACTTCTCTCCCTATCTTATGATTTTATGCTTCTATTGCTTCTAATGTATCTTTGTAAATTAAAGGCAATGTACATCTTAAGTGTAGGGGGAAAACCTACTTTTAGTCATTGCATTCTCTTCGAACCCCTGAAAAATTTTTACAACTAACATTTTGCATTGTTCTCAAAATTTCGAATTCTTACTTTCACTCTTTGCATTAGTCTCAATCTCCTGTTATGAATTAATTCTGATTGATTTATGATCTTTATTAATATGTTGAGAATTAAGACATAGGTGCTTATGCTGTGATTATTCAAACTTTAAAACATTAGGGAATCAAGCATGATAAGTTAAAATTTTTGAGAATTTAAATTTTTCTAGGCTATCTTCCCTAATTTTAAGTGTGGTCTTGAGATTTGAAATTCGCAGTATTGACATCAAAAAGCCATAATTCTGGTGAGATTGTTGAACCTTTTGAGCATGCATCCTTTCGTGCTCACTTTTATTGTTGCTTTGAGTGAGTCAATACTGATTATGCTATTTTAGAACTTGCTTTGATTATACATGTCCAAACCACATCATTGATTTGATATACAGAGATGATAAAGGCACCTAGATAATAACCACTTACTCCATAAAAGCCTACCTTAATCAATTAACCCCTAATGAACCCCATTGAGCCTAACAACCCATTCTTTGACTTACCTCTAATATTAACCTATAACCCGTTTTTATTGAATTCCATTCAATTATTTTGATCCATATTTTTTTCAAAATTTGAGTTAAATTATTATCTAGCTTTACTCTCTTTTTCAGTTTGTAAAGTTTGTGATTAAATATTTGATTTGTTCAAAAAAAGGTATATACAATTAATTCAGTTGTAATACATGTTTTAGTTATAGTTTAATATTTTTGCATATTTCTACTATAAGCTACCAAACCCAGCACGATATCATCATGAGGCTTAACTCTAGAACTATGTTCCCGTGATAGATATTTTTCTAGCTAGATGATTTTTTAATTCAATCTCGATTCTAACCCTCTTTTTTAGCTTGTGACAACACCCCTAACCAGAGCCCCATTACAACCATTGAAAGAACTTTTGATCGATATGTCATATCAATCTATAGTGGTGGAGATTTGATTTCCTTACAAGCCTATGGTAATAATTTTTCAGGTTGACTAAAGAGTGCTTAATTTTTGAACCCTAAACACTTTGAGTGAATAGAGTGAATCTTTAGTGAGGATGTCAAATCTTGTTGGTTTTGATTGAAAGGTAATTACTTAAGAAAATGGAGAAAACCTATGTTTCTGTGATAAAATTCTCAACTTAGAATGTTTGAAACTTTAATGTTCTACTGGTTGAATTTTCATTGTATGATTACTTATGGATTAGTTTGATACATTTTTAATAAGTATTATAAGTTGAGAAGAATGATTCTTAATTGTGAGTTGAGATTTTGCTTGAGGACAAGCAAAGGCTTAAGTGTGAAGGTATTTGATAAGCGATAAATTATACATATTTTTACCCCATGCTTAGCCCAATTTCTGGATGAATTACCCCTTTATTTATGTAAATTGATGCTCTTAAACATTTAAATTCAAGTTTTATATTCAGGTGAGCTTAGGGAAGTGAAAAGAACGAGAAACGGGCCAAAAATAGAGAAAATAGGTCAAAGTATGAAAACAACACGGCCTAGAGATTCGCCACACGGTCGTACCACCTTGAGCTCGAACATGGCTCAACCCCGACTCACACGGCCAGACCACATGGCCGTGCCACTTTAACAGGCCCGAGCACGGCCTGGGCCTTGATCTACACGAGCGTGGCACATGGGCGTGTCCCTGTCGTGAGAAAGTTTAATTTCACTCGGAAAAGGATACTTAAGGGCTAAGAAAGGCATTCTAAAACTCTATATAAAGAACCTAGGAGGCAACTACAAGGGTGTGCTTGATTCCCGCTAAGGGTGCTTTTTCTCCCACGAAAGGATGCTTTATTCCCGCCAAGACGGGGAGTTAAAATGAGGGAATTACTCGAAGGGAAGCCGATTGATCCATCTCAGAAGCCAGGATCTACATCAAGACAGAGGATCTCCCTTCAATCCTTTCAGGAGTTTTGGGTTTTCTTATGTTTTCTTATTTTATTTCTTTTGAGATGTTTTCTTTTATAATTATGAACTAAAACCCCAAATATCTAAGGGGGATGAAACCTAAGATAGATCTTGTTATTGTTATCTGAGCTGTGTGATAAATATTTGATTTGTTCTTAATTGTGTTTTTTAACTCTTAAATTGGTATGTCCAAGATATTATTTTAAGTCGAATGTGCCTATGTGGAGGAGCAAAAGTCCCTGCACAGGAGTAGATCCAACACAATTAAGCGGAGTTGATCACAATCCTAGACATAGGACGACGAAAATCTACCGGATTAGAGTCAAATCTAATATGGGGAGCCATAGATCGAGTTAATGCAAGACTTGGGGTTTTAACTAGAAAGAGATTTCTGTTAATCAACCTAGGATTAGTTGTTCTTATCCTCGACGGAGGTATTATCATAATTTACGGATCTCTACGGATCAAATCAAATGAAGAAATCATCTGGTTTAGAGTTAGATAACAAGTGAAGTCTAGGTGGATTCTTCCTTAGGTATTGCCTTAATCAATCAGTCTTTCCGAAGAGCAATCTCCCACTTTACTCTTTCTCGCTTCTTTAGTTAGTTTAGTTTACAACCAAAACCTCTTTATTTTTAGGCTAGATAATAGAAAGAAAATCAGTACTAGTACTCATAGTTCCTTGGATTGGATATTCCAGTCTTTCCACTAACTATACTACTATTCGATAGGTGAATTTGCCTTTTATCGTGATATCAGTTAGTTTCCAGGTACGATCAGACTTTTATTACTTCATCAATCACGATCAATGATTCTACCACATACTATCAAATTGTTTTAATCCATATAAGGATTTCCTTAAAAAGATCGAGCAATTTTCTTGGGAAACACTATATCCTTATAGGATTTTAAATTCTTCAGGGATTTTCATATAAATTCCACTGTCAAGTAAGTCATACAACTAGGTTGTAACAACATTCATTAAACATATATCAAGTTTTTCACGTACTGCCAGACCAATGAGATATCTAAATGTGATTGCATCAACCACAAGAGAATATGTCTCTTCATAATCAATGTCGAGCCTTTGTTAAAATTTGTGTGCTATAAATCGTACTTTATATCTTATGAATTCATTTTTCTCATTTCGTTTTCCCACAAATACTCATTTATATCCTATCAGATTTGTATCTTTAGGTTTTTGGACTATTTGTCTAAAAACCTCACCTTAGCAAATGGATTCAATTATACTTGAATTGCATCTTTCCAATTTGATCAATATTTTCTATTTCTACATTCCTCAACAAATTTAGGCTCATGATCTTCATTTTATTTTGTTATTTCGATAAAACATTATAAGCAAAATTGTTGTTAACAATTATATCTTTTTGGTTCCATCTTTTTCCTAAAGTGACATAACTTATCAAGATCTTTCCATTATCACTATTTTCAAGTACTTGAACCTCTTTTGAGTTTTTTTATTAGTCATGTCATAGGACTTTTCTTAGGCACTTACCTCCACAATATGATTATCTTGAATGTTTGTGTAATATCTCGTTTTTTAGTGGTGTCAGAAATAATGATTTCGGGACCACAACTCTGACATGTGAGGTAGTTTATTATTTAATTAATTATTATAGAATTATAGTTAAGAAATTTTAATGGTTAGATAGTTAATTAAGTAAAAAGGATTAAATCGTAAAAATGGTGAAAGTTAGTTGTTATTAGTAAATTGAGTTTTATAGCTATAGAAACTTAGTTAGTGGCCTTAAATAGTAACTAAACCATTTCTAATTATGATGGACAGTTAAAGGGCATTATGGTAATTTTATAAAAATAATAAAAGAAACAAAAATATGATAAAACTATCATCTTCTTCAATTACCCTCTTCCACCACTGAAACACCATGTTTATGTAAGGTTAGGGTTTGGCCAAGCTTTGGATGCATGCATGTGAGTAATTTTTATACCGTTTCTTGTAATTTTTATGTTTTTGAGATCATTACAACTAAGTCCAACTAACTCGTACCTCCGTTTTTAAAACTGTCAAAGATTTTAAATGATGCCATGGATGAAACCTTGTTAATTTGGAAATTATTTGATGCAATGGAAATTATAAGTGTTAATTTGAATTAGTTTATTAAGTAATTTTGTTAGTTTTTTATTAAACGATTGAATTAAGTAAATGTTAGAATTCATGGGGAATTTTTTGAATTTGGAATACGTATGGGCTGGAAATAAGAGGGTAAATATTCAACAAGCATGAATAATTAGAAAAATTTTCTAAAATTAAAGATTTTAAGTTTAGGGACTAAATTGTAAAAAATGTAAAAATTTAGGGAAAAGTGTAATTAATGAAAATTTAAGGTCATATGTATTGTATTGAATGTCAATTTAATAGATTGCATTTAATTACTATATAGATCAAGATTTGAATAAAAAAGACAATAACAGAATAAAAGGAAAAATTACAGAGTAGTCCCTATGTTTAAATCGGAACTGCTTTTGATGTAAGGTCATAGTTATTTGCTACTTAATGTGTTTCACTCATAATTTTTACTATTATCTTCTTGTTAATTGATCTCTTTGTATGTACATGTGAACAAAATTTAGTTAATTATATAATTATTAGGAATGCAAGTATCATGTATATATATGAAATTGAGAAGTGCTTATTAGTAGTGCTTATTGGATTTGAAGTGAATTGTATGAGACTGTAATGAGTTCAAATATGTATACGGAAATGTTGAAGTGTCTTCATTACACCTCGGTGCCTCTGTATTCACTTCGGTGTCCTTGATTTCACTTCGATGTTCCTGTTTGCACAACTGTGCCCCTATAAACACTTTGGTGTCCCTATTTGCATAACTATGCCCCTGTAAACATTTCGGCGTCTCTGTTTGTACATCCATGCCCCTAACAGCACATTCATGCCCCTAAATGCACTCTGGTGCCCCTGATTGCACACTCGTGCTCCTGGTTCCACTTTGGTGCCCCTGTTTTGCATCTATGATGCCCTTGAAAATGGAGTGAGGTTCGAGTATGTGAACCGAGTAATGATGAATTTCTTGAAAACTTATAGACAATGCAATTGAGAATTTTAGTTATCATGTTATAATTTTTAAGTGATTGCATTACTTAAAGCAAGTCAAGTAGATTTTACACTATGATCTTACTAAGCTATTTAAGCTTAATGATTTTTATAACACCCCTAACTCAATTCCTTCGTCGAAACAGGGTTACGAGGCATTACCAGAGTTTACAAAATTATTACTGATAATTCATGTCAATTACTATTCATTTCCCAAAATTAGTCATAGCGTCCCTTATATGGACCCTTAAGGCCCAATACATGTATTAGAACCGAGTCGGGACTAAATCAAGATCTCAAGAAATTTTTCGCAAAATTTAAAAATTTTCTTTACTTTAAGGAGTCACACGCCCGTGTGGTAAGGGACAAGCTCGTGTGGTCAGGCCGTATGGATTCACATGCCCGTGTCCCTAACCCGTGTAACTCTCTAACTTATAACTCATAAAGAAATTGAAGTCACACAGCTAAGTCACACGTCCGTGTCTCTACCCGTGTACTCAATTCAGAGCATTACGTTTCTCAATTCTAAAGATGTAAGGGACACACGGCCAGGTTACACACTTGTGTATCAGGCCGTGTGTCACACACGATCAAGACACACGCCCATGTGTCTACCCGTGTAGACAAAATAAGGCCATTTTCCAAGCCTTATTTCTCACCCAATTGGTCATTTACCTATTCCAACACTTAAACACATTCAAAACCAATTCAGGACATTGAACCAAGCCTTAATTAGGTCTTATAAATGATATCAATTTTTATGGTCAACTATCCAAAAGTTTACTAACTAAACATACTTACATATAGGCATATTCATTAAATTTTATATTATCACTAATTACTCATCTATATGTCTATACCATATCATTATTTGTCCATTTCAAAAACATACCATCAGATTATGGCCATTAGTACATATCAAAACATGTTCATCATAAGCCATTCCAATGGCTTGTTAAAATCGAAACACTTACATGCCAACAGTGGCTAATTAACCTATACATGCCATTATAACCATAATTCATTTACCATTTGTACCAAAAAGGGCCTATGGATAGTGTGAGTGATCTCCACCAAGCTTTCCAACCAACGAGCCTCCGAATCACTATTGAACAGGGGAAAATAAAACAGAGTAAGCATATCATGCTTAGTAAGTCCGTATAACTTGATAATTAACTTACCCTTCACTTATATTTACAATAAACATGTAAAGCATATTCAATCAATTTGTTCACGAGCCCTAGCACACATACTCATCATCATTATTAATCATAAAATTCATATAAATATCAAGAAACATATATGGGCTCAACACTCATTAGATTTTCCATGTACATATACTTTCTACATCATGTATTCATATAACTTATATAAATCATATCTCTACAGTTCAAGTACATTTCATAATAATTTGCCTCGAAATATTGATTATTTCGTGTCAGAACTTTAACCATAAAGTCATTTAAAATTATCATTGTCACATGATTAGTACATTCGAGGCATACGGTTTTATAACCATAATTGAACATATTTATCAAATAAACTTCATGTTCATATATTATTGTCTCACATTTCCATACAAATTCTGTATCATTATTTCCATATACTTCAGGCACATACATGTAATAGTTCATTTCATGTTTATGTTCCTTCTCTCTTGTCAAGATTTTGCCCATTGAATTTATTAGAAATATCGATGGATATTCTCATGTAGTACATTGAAAGTGTACGAAAATCTCGAGCCACCTTTTCAAGTCATTCGGGTAAATATGTATCATGTATCACTAGGCTCATCTGGGCTAATAAATATACTCATAAGAGCCACATCATGTATAGTTCACAAAGAACTTCTAGCTGGGAAAGTCGTGTAATAGGAGCACCGAGTAGCCATATCTCATGTAGTTCATACGAGTCATGTATGGACACTCGCACAGAACTGTATTTATGTCGGCAACGTATGCAATATCACAACTGATTGATATCATTTTGCTCACAAAGAGCCATGTTTGTGTCTACAACGTATGTAGGATCACAATCAGCCAAGTCGTATACCTCGATGCTCACACAGAGCTATGGTAGTCCACAACTTATGCAAAATTACTACCAATCACTATACTCGCAGAACTTTATCAAATTGTATACCTCGATGCTCACACAGAGCTACGGTAGTCCACAACATATGCGACTACCAATCATTATACTTGCAGGACTTTATCTCGTAATGCTCAAGAGGTTTATCAGGATTACTCGTCCGAGCTAAATCCTGTCTGCAACACATGCAGAATCACCTTTACACTAATCCATCGAATTTCCTTTATTCAACCGGGACTTATCCCTTTTCTCAAGTAATATCAAACACATTATCACATTTTACATATTTAACATTTACAAAATCATTTAACATTTATCAAATATTTAGTATATTTCTTGTACTCACAATTATATATTTCACATATATAATCCTTTAATTCAAACATATATTTTTAACATTTCTCATTCTGACGAGGTTTATCATTTATCAAGTATAGTCTGGCATATGGTCAATTCATACACAAGGCATTCACATAATTCATACAAACAACATTTATTTCAAACATAAAATATACTCAATTGAGTTACACGAACTTACCTCAACAATTGTTCGTGTATGTAAAATCTACTATTCCGTTATTTTTCTCTTTTCTTCTTTCTAACTCCAAATTTGATCTATCCAGATCTATACGAATAAATCTAACATCAATGTAATCAATTTCATACTTATTTACATTCAACTTACATCTTAGGCAAAATTACCATTTTGTCCCTAAACTTGTCATAAATTCTAATTTCGTCCCTAGGCTCGGAAAATAAAGTTCTTACAATTTTAATCCTTATTCCAAGCCTAGTCAATTTTTACATATAATATTTACAGCCCATGTATATCACAAAATTTATAATTTTTCTTCAATTTTCACAACTTTACAATTTAGTCCCTAAATCATGTTTTCATCAAAATTCACTTTATAAAAGTTGTTTATCTATCAACAACCTTTCATATTCTACCATAAATTTTAAATTTTCAGCATATTCATCCATGGGATAACTTCTATACTTCGATAACTTTTCAAATTAATTCCCAAAATAGATAGATTAGACTATCCCAGTTTCAAAAATATAGAAATTACTAAAAACGAGACTTGAATACTTACATAATTTGGCCAAGAAAACTTGCTTTCTCTTTCCTAGGGTTTCCATGGAATTTTTAAGGAAGAAGATGATATGAAACAATTTTTATTTCTATTTAATCATTTATCATCGTTTAATTTTATCACTTTCCAATTTAGTCATTAGCCGTTTTTTCTAAATTTCTATGGATGATTCATCCAAAAATATCTACTAACTTTTCTTTAATGGTCTATTTACCATATAAGGACCTCAAGTTTTGAATTCTATAGCTATTTAGTACTTATAGCTACTAGAACTCCACTTTTACGTTTTATACAATTTAGTCCTTTCATCGATTAAACATGTAATCGATAAAATTTCTTTACAAAATTTTCACATTACATTTCTATCATATTGTAGACTATAAAATAATAATAAAATAAATTTCTTTCAGAAACTGAATTTGTGGTACCGAAACTACTGTTCTAATTTTTTTACCGAAAATGGGTTGTTACAATTTTTTCTCATGTTATTTTGTAGTTAACGATTGCGAATGGCTTAAAGTATCGACATCAAATCTCACACTATCTATTTACTTTTGGTAGCTTTTAAATCTCTTTTTAGGTTGTGGCATGTATATAGGTTTTGTTGTAAAAATGTTAATACTATAAGTTTTGGAAAATATGAAAAGTTATTTAGTACTTGTGAATATGTTATACAATGATCAATGGTAAACTTTAATAGTATGTTTAGAAAAAGATAATGTGGTTGGTTATGAAAGTTGAATGAAGGTGTGTTAATGGATACAGTTTTGGTGTAATGTTTGAATCCTTGGTTATAATTGAGGTACCTATGAATGACACATTGGTTAGAAGTTTAGGTTATTATTTTGATTACTTTAAGTGTATATTTTGATTATTTTGGTCATGGTATGGTTTGTGTTTTAGGTGTACCTTATTGGGCAAGCTTTGATTTAATTTTAGCTTGTTTAAGGGGTTAATACACGGCCTGAGACACGGGCTATCACACCGTCATGTGCTACACACGGTCACCCTACACTGCCGTACGTGATTTGTTAGTGGGACACGGGCTGAGAAAACACGACTATGTGAGTCAAGTCAGTGAGTTACACGAGCTGGGACATGGTAGTGTGTCTTTACCTCGAATGTTTGTAACGTCCCAAATTTTTGTTTTTCCGGGTTTTGTGAAATTATGGCATGGAAATTTTGTGAATGTGTTTCTGCGTTATTTTGATACAATGATATGTCTGCTTTAGTGGATATGTGCTCTGTGTGTGTTGGGGGAGGTCCCAAGTTTAAGCTATTTGGTTGGAAAAACTTTGGGTTTTTATTGAATAGGGCCTAACTCTTGGTAATTAAGCTTTTAAGTAAAAGTTGGTTTAGATATGACAGAATGGGCCTACTGGTCTGGTGGTTAGAATGAGGAGTAGGTTGCATAAGGTCTTGAGTTTGATTCCTTGCGTTGACAAGGGGTTTTATTTTCTTGTGATCTTTTTTGGTGTTCTTCGTTGAGTTGAGTATTCGGTAAGTGATACTTCTATTTTGGTACTATCGTTAAATGGGTAGGATCTTAATGAGGGTTCGTTTTACTGTTGATTAGGAGATTGTCAGGAGGCAATTTAGCGAATTCAAGCAGCGAATTAGACGTGTAAAGTCTGCGTTTCAATCGAAGGTAAGGATTCCATAGTTTTGGGGATGGACGCTTCATTGTGATTTTGTTCAAGCTTCGATTGTATAACTGATTTTGGGTTTTAATCTATAAAATAATAGGTTCGGGAGTGCTCGTGGTTGGTTTAGGCTTCAATTAGAACCAGGTGTGTATTCCAAATGTACTAAAATCACGTTTCGGCGAAAGCTAAAAACGAAACTGCCGATGCCACACCGGCGTGTGGACTGTCCATGTAGAGGCCGTGTGGCGAGACACGACCGTGTGATCGATAAACCAGGCCGTGTGTGCTTCACACGGGCATAATGGACACAGTCGTGTGAGGTTGGCTAGGCCATGTGTGAGGCACGGACTAGGCCAATTGAGCCGTGTACGCCCCACGGGCGTGTGGGTCCATACGGGTGTGTGGGATTTTGGGCTAAGCCGTATGATCCACACGGGCAAGGCCAATTTAGGCAGTGTGGGCTGCACGGGTGTGTAGGCACACTCAGGCAGGCCAAATGGGCATGTAAGCCCATTTTACTGAAATGCTCTGTAAGGTTGCACAAGTCGCCCAAGTCGACTGTGACCTATTATAGGGTCGGTAAAGTTATCTTAGACCCCTTTTACTGTAATATGATATTGTGATGTATGAGTTAGCATGTTACCATTAGCATGTATATCCCTCTGATTCATTATATTTGTACTGTTCTGAAATTCTATATGATCTGTTATTTGTATAATAGCATGCCACGTTTGTATGTTGCATTACATTAGGTGGGATTTTTGTTGAAGTGAAGGAAGACTGAAAGGCTATTAGCCCGTTATCTGGCAGCTATGCTACATATATTTGATATATGCCGTTTCACAGTATTTTATGGTGTGTAGGGTTGGATGGGTTGATTTTATCTCCATACTTGGTGTATAGGGCTGGATGGGTGTAAGGTTGGATGGAGATGGTATGTAGGGTTGGTGGGCATGTACTGCTCTAATCTGATATACATGAGATTCTGTATCTGTTTGGGCTTGAGAGCCCTATTATATTCTGATTTTGTTCTGAGTGGGCTAAGGCCTACACTGATTTTGTAATGGGCCAAGGCCCGAATTATGACTGATGTCTGTTTTTGTTATCTATATGTATACATGATTTACTGTGGGGATGTACACACTGAGTTTGCAAAAACTCATCCATTTATTTATTGGTCTGTCAAGTAATTCCCAAGAGTAGATAGATCGGTGCAGCGGAGGGCTCGACGGTGACCACTGCTAGCTACGCTTTGATTTTATGGTTTACAATTTACGTTCTGTTTTATTATTTAATTATTTTTGGGAATTTTTATGTAATGTGGACCTTTGGAATGTTTTGATTCTTACTGTGGGATTTTAAAATTATTTTTTTATTGGTTTATAAACTGTGACACCTCAAACGTGTTTTCAAAACTAAATTAAAGATTTCTGTATAAATGAACGGTTTTCAGAGCTTCCGCGTAAAAAGAAATGGGGTTTAAGCAAATCAATTAACTCAAGATTTTCTAACTTAAGAAAAGATAATAACTGGAATGATTTTTAAGTACCGAAACGATTTGCAAAAAACACTCTCATGTGACGTCGCCAGATTTGGTCATAACGTTTAGGCCAGGTTTGGGGTGTTACAATGTTCACACAGTCTGAGCTGTGTCACATGGCCTGGTCACACGGCCGTGTGATTCTTTTTTTTCAAATTTTCAAGCTTTTCCTAAAATATATGTCTTGATTCATTTTGATCCCCAATTGCTTTCAAACCGAATTAAGGCTCATGTGCATATTTATCCTATGAATTGATATATGTTTATAAATTAATTGAATATTTGTTCTAAATTAAGATAAATTGTTTTGTATGATTATATAGCACTCCGATCCTTAATCCAACAACAGAGACAAGATACGGGTGTTATATTTTGTTCCTCTCTTTTTATAAGGATTTTTTATCTTTAGAACTAGTTGGTGTTCCATGCTTTAGGCGTGGATTATTTTGGCACTAAATAGTTTGTCTTATTAAGACATTAATTCGTATTGGAACATTTTCAACTGGTATATGAGATTTAATAACTCTCTTTAAGTAAGTGAATGCATCTAACAGTTAATTGACAATGTTTTGCAAATGTATTATCTTCTAAACTTCATATTCACATTGACTTGTACGAGGCTCTAATTGAGATAATGATAACTTATTTCATTTAATTTCTTTTACCGACTATTTTTCCTCTCGCCCTAATGTTGGGGATATTGTTTCATTAAAGTAACAATTAACAAATCATGTTGTAAATAAATCTCCACTTAACGTTTCGAGATACTTATTTATCAAAAAGAGATTCATAACCAAATATATACCCAACTTCTTTTTGGGACCCATCTTTGTGTATTATAGTAAAGCGATTGAAACATATACTGCACATCAAAAAATTCTAAGATAAGAAATATGTGGTTCTTGTCCAAAAGTTAATTGTAATTGGGAAGTATCTATTATAACTTGTTGGCCTAATGTGCACAAGTGTTGCTACATGCAAAATAGCATATCCCCGTGTTGTAATAGGGAGTTATGCTATTATAAGCAATGACCAAGTTATTAATTGGAAGTGTTTGATAAACAATTCATCTAAACTATTTTGTGTATAAACATGAGCTACTGGATATTCAACTTTTATCCCAATTGACATACAATAATCATTAAAAGCTTGGGATGTAAACTCACTAGCATTATTAAAACAGATAGTCTTGATTGCATAATTTGGAAATTATGCTCTTAATCGAATTATTTAAGCAAGTAGTATCGTAAAAACCAAGTTGCGAGTTAATAATATACATGCATGTGACCACCTAGTAGTTGCATATATAAAAACCAAGTTGCGAGTTAATGATATACACACATGTGACCATCTAGTAGATGTATATATAAAAACCATAAAACATCTAAATGGTACATATGGTGGATGAATAAGTCCATATATATCACCTTGAATACATTCCAAAAACATGGGAGACCCAATCCCAACTTTTTCTAGTAATTTTTTAATAATATATTTTCCTTAAAAACATGCAACACGTGAGAATTCTTTGAATTAAAAAATCTTCCAATTCTTTAATGGCTGTCCAATTAAATTCTCACTTATTCTTTACATCATAATAGATTCGAAATGGTCTAACCAGTAATGCCAAATAATAAAAGTATGTGGTTGTACAAACTTCTGATTTGTAGTAACATGTCTCAATTACACTAATATGTGTATAATATAAACCTGATAAAAAAATAAGTAGTCTTTCAAAAACATATTTCTTTTCACATTTAACAGTTGTGATATATAAGTATTCAATAGTTTTGTCATTCATAGTCTCAATATGATATTCATTAAGACAAATATGTTTAAAACTCGATAGATTTCTTTTGAGACATAATGAAAAATAAAACATCATCAATGACAATATTTGTCCCTTTGGATAATAATATAATAACTCTTCTAGAGCCCCTTCAATAAGCTTTGAACTACCCAATATAGTATTAACATGAGTATCACCTATCGTCAAATGAGAAAATTTTTTTTCTTTCAGTATAGTAAGTGTTATGGCATTATCTGCAAGGTACATGTCTCTATTGATCTTAGATCCAACAAAAAAATATTCATGTTCTTCATTAAAAACAAGCAAAATGCATTGTAAGAAATATTAACAATAGTCATAGAAAAATACAAAAAACTAATAAGGAAAAATAAAAGGATACTTAAAATATAAAAACAAAAAGAATAGAATTTCTAGATAATATCATATTTTCTAAATTTTGGCATCATGATTCTCAAAGAAATATTCCATATCCAGGCCATGAATATCATTATTCTTGTAAGTATGGTTGGTTTGAGCATCATAGTAAAAATTTTTATCATTTTTGTAAGCCTCCATTTCATCATTTTGGGATATAAATTGTCTCAATATTTTTTCCCTTCCTTTTAATAGATGCTTGATAAAGTTTTAGTAGATGTTCAAATGTACAACAAATACATGACCAATATCCCTTCGTACCACATCATTAGCATAAATTTTCAATAACCTTTGAAGTATTACTTTGGCCACCATTTTCTTTCCTTCATTATTATTCTTTTTCTAGTGGTTAGTTTTACCATTGTTAGGACCAACATGATATCAATAACTAGTATGTTCCTGACCACGTCTCTAACTACGTCTACAACCATGATCTCTATAATTTCTATTTCATAATTGTTATGTACTGCTACGTTCACTTCAGGAGTTGAGCAAAACCAGTGGGACGAAATTATATGGTTTTTCATCAATAACTTGTTTTTTTGCTTAACTACCAGAAAGCGTGAGATCAATTCGACATATTTTTTAAAACCCTTTTCATAATATTGCTGTTGTAGAACCACATTAGATCCATGAAAATTCGAAAAGGTTTTCTCTAATAAGTTCTCATCAATTATTTTTTTTCTCCACATAATTTTAATCGAGAACTAGTTTTGATGTAACACCCCTAACCCGTATCCGTCGTCAAAATAGGGTTTAGGAACATTGTCAGAGTTTACAGATCATATTCAGATGTTTTATGTTATTTCACAATCGTATCAAAAATTAATTATAATTTAACCACATCGTCTCTTTTATGGGCCCTCGAGGCCCAAATCATACATTAAAAACTAGTCGAGACTGAATCAAGAACTTAGAAAATTTTTCACAAAATTTCAGAAATTTTCCTAGGTATAGGGGTCACACACCTGCCGTATGGCTCACACGACCAAGTGACATGGCCATGTCTCAAGCCGTGTGGCATATGAGGTAGGGCACACGCCGATGTCCCTAACTCGTGTAACTCTCTAACTTACAACTTAATTAAGTGCAGGGGTCACACGGCCAAGTCACATGCCTGTGTGCCAGGCCGTGTGGTTAATTTTGAACATTCTGTTTCTAAATTTTAAGATGTAGGAGACACACGGCCATAACACATGCTCGTGTACTAGGCCATATGTCACACACAGCTGAGACACACGCCCATGTGGACAAAAATGGCCATTTTCAAGCCATATTTCTCACCCATTTGATCATCCACCTACACAAACATTTTAACACATCCAAAAGCCAATCCAAAACATTTAAATCATGCAAAACTCAAGTCTCATACATACCATATCATTTCATAAATCCATGTTTGTGAATTTATCTCTTTGACCATATTTACTTAATATTATACTAATATTCATAAAGTAAATTAAGCACTTATATCAGACATGAAATTAACTTATGTATTAATATACCAAAACACATTTATCACACGCCATTCCAATGGCTATTTACAACCAAAATATTTGTATACCAATATTGGCTAACCAAAACTTATACATGCCATTATATCTATAATTAGTATCATATTTGTACCAAAATATGCCGATGGATAGTGTGAGTGATCTCCGCCAAGCGCCCAAGCTAGAGAGTTTTCGTATTACTATAAAACAAATGAAATAAAATGAAGTAAGCATATTATGCTTAGTAAGTCCGCATAACAGGAAATTAACTTACCATTCATTTGTGCAATAAGTAAACATACACATGCATTCCAAACAACTTGGCTATAGCCTAAGCACACAATCTTATCAAATATGTTAGTTATTCATTTCATGTAAATATCAATAACAAAGATGAGCTCATCAAATACCAAGTTCCATGCATTTCATGTACTTTCCAAATGTCGATTTCATTTTGATTTTCACTTGTTTTCATGTCAAAATTTCACCCGTTGAATCATTTGAAATCTCGATGGATATGAGGGTAGTACACATAAAGTGTACAAATCAAAAATTCGTCAATTCATGTCCAAGAGTACTCATTAGAGCATTTAAATAAAAAGCTTTCTCTCAAGCACTATTACGGGAAGCTCATTGAGCCATGTAATGGGAAGCTTATCCGGGCTTAATAACAAGAAGCTCACAAAGAGCCTATATCGGGTAGCTCAGAAAAGCACTTAAAGGGAAATTCCGAGGAGTACTTTAATAGAAAGCACCGAATAGCCACATAGCGGGAAGTTCAAGCGAGCGCTAACAGGACGTTTATATAGAGCTACGTTTGTGTCTGCAACATATGCAGGATCACAACCGATCAAGATGCTTCGAAGAGCTATAAACGGGAAGCTCGCAAGAACATTGTAACGAAAAGCTTGAGAAGGCTTGTAACAGGACGTTCTTTTGAGCTATGGTATGTCCGCAACAAATGCAGGACCACTATCGTTTCGAAAAATAGAACCCTGTATCCAATTGAATTTCATTCATTTAAATGGAATTTAACTTTTATGAAGTATTTTCCGAATATTTGAGAAAATTGCATATACATGAACAATACACAATTCACATACAAATCATACAAATCATTCAAATAAATTCAAACATATAATTATATAATTTAAGTTACACAAACTTACCTCAATAATTGTGTGTATACAAGAATCTACTAACATGATACTTTTTGTTTTCCTCGATCCAATTCTATATTTAGTCTTTCTGGATCTATATAAATGAATTTAATCATCAATTTATTTCATTTCACATTCAAATCAACCTAATTCACATCTTAGGCAAAAGTGTCATTTTGCTCATATACTTTTAATTAATGACAATTTTGTCCCTAGGCTCGGAAAATGAAATTCATGCAATTTATCCCTTATTCCAAGCCTTCATATATAACAATAACAGTCCATAAATTTCACAAAAATCAGAATTTTTGCATGAATTTTACAACTCTACAATTTAGTCCATGAAGCACAATTTTATCAAAATTCCCTTTTCAAAAGTAGTTTACCTATCAACAACCTTTCATTTTCTACCATAAATTTCAAAATTTCAGCATACTTATCCTGGAAAATTTTATACTTTGATAACTTTGCAAATTGATCCCCAAATTAGGTAGACTAAGTTATTCCGATCTCGAAAATATAAAAATTACTAAAAACGAGACATAATTACTTACCTAATTAAGCTTGATTGATTTTCTTTCTCTTTCCTAAGGTTTCCATAGAATTTGGGGAAGAAGATGATAATAACTTAAATAATAATATGATATTAAGTTATTATCATCTTTATTTATTTCTATTTTCAATTTAGTCATTTTCTTTTTCTAAATTTCCATGGATGAATCATCAAAAATATCTACTAATTTCTCTTAATGATATAATTACCATATAAGGACCTCAAGTTTTGAATTCTATAGTTATTTAATCCTTCTAGCTACTAGAATTCTACTTTTGCACTTTATGCAATTTGGGGTCCTCTCCTTCTCCTCCTAATTAAATATAAAATCGGTAAAATCTTCCTATCAAAATTTTTATATGATATTCCTATCATAATTCAAACCATAAAATAATATTAAAATAATTTGCTTACGGGTTCAAATTTATGGTCCCGAAACCACTGTTCCGACTTCACTAAAAATGGACTGTTACATTTGAAAATTCCTGAATTGTATTCACTTACAGTCTTAAAATCTTGTAATCATAAGTGCATCCAATCATAACAAATTTTAAGGAGTATTATCTTTTTTTATGGTCAAATCATTCTTTCAGATTATTCCACAACTCACAAGGATCTTTCACAGTTAAATATTTTACTTTTAATACTTCATGTAGATGATGATAGATAAAAATCATTACTTTTGCCTTGTCTTGATTAGATGCCTCTTGATTTGCTAAAAGTGTATTTTCTAAGCCCTTAGCATCTTAGGTGAATTTTGGCATCTAATAATACCTGTAACAAATAATATTTGCTTAAAATATCAAGAACCACAAATTCGAATTTGATAAGATTCGATATCATTCAAACTAATAAAAAAAAACAATTAGAATATGAAATATTACATAATTAATAAAACTTCAATAAGAATAACTCGATAGCTAAAATAAATAAAAGTTAGTATTAGAAATATTCAAGAACTTATAAAAAGTTCAGGTAGTAAAAATGACCATTCAAAATAAAAAAATAACGAGGTATAATTGCAAATATAATAAGAGATATTGTGCACAAAGATTAAAAATCTATACATCATACTTATTATGAAAGAATCAACATGTACAGATTGTTATTTTAATTTTCACCTAACATGCAAATGCAAATGCAAAATTAAGGAATCAATATGCACATTCAAAAACATACATAATACAACATTGAAAATATTAAAATAAATATATTACACTTTAATTAAATTATTAAATCATAAAGATTGAAAAATAAATGAAGAAAAAAATTGACTAAGATTTGATAAACTTAATCTCACCAATGCATACTTTATACAAACATAATTATAATAATTTGAGAACTAAGATAGTAAATAGTATAAAATAATGTGATATATAATTTAGGATTACCTTGAATTAAAAGATAAATAGAATTTGATTTTAATCAAAAATTTTAAACGGATTCATGAAAAAAATAAAAAAAAAACAATTCAACTTTCACTTAAGATAAAAATATTTATACATAACTTATATTTATCGAATCTTAATCGCCATAGATTACGAAAACATAAATAAGAGAATTAAAACACTCTATAAATCTTTTATAGATATTCATTTAGCAATAAATTTACAACAATAAAATAATTTTAATATTTTTTTAAAATTTTTTAGTAATAAATAAGTTCAACTGAACCTAACGGAGAAACTACAATCAAGTAGCATGGACAACAATGTTAGTTGTAATTTAAAGGATGATGTCATTATTACTGTGGATGAAACATCTTAATTAATAATTAATTTGTGGACAAAATAAAGAAATTAAAAAGGAAAAAGAGGAAGCTTGACTAATTTTGCGCATGCGTACCAAATGTTCTTTATCACCTCCAGTAGCATATATTTTGTGTCAACATCTTTCCTACCAAAAGGCTTTTCCTGTGGAAAAATACGCTCAAATACTGCCATTACAGCACGTTTACTTCTCACTATATATATTTCCCCGATTCTAACAATATATAAAAATATTTAAATTCAATAATTAATTTAATGTGGTAAAATATTATAAAATTGAAGTTCAAGTGGGGATGTTTACCGACTATACATGAACAAGGATTTTGGATTAAAGCAGTGGGTGAGGTGACGGTATATCCAAAGAGTGAAATGCCGCGTTGTGAGTGAGGAACAGCTAAGAGAGCAATGGGTTCATTTTGTTTTTTAAAGAGCCAAAGATACGCAATTTCCACTAATTTCATATTGGATTAGTGTATGAAATAATATCACGTTGTAATTTAGAGGCTCTAACTGTCAGTGATTTCAGCTGAAAAGGAAATGTTAACGCGGTTTTGCGCCTACACATCTCCAACCTCCTCATATTTTTCCAATTTATTTGGGCCAACTTCACATCTGTCGCTTTAACTGACTTCACTGTCTTGTTTTTTCTATGACAATTTTGGTCAAAACTCTTAATTTCCACACTCATTCTTGGGGAAGTTTCTGTCTTAATCAGTATTTCTTTTGGGTAAATTCTATCATTAGTTATTAAGTTATGAGTAAGTTTTTATTTTAGTCATTTAATTAAAAAAAGTTACAATTTGATCATTGCATTATTTGAAAGTTTTCATTTAAGTTATGGAATTATTCAAAAGTTTTTATTTAAATTACTAAGTTATTAAGTTTTTTTTTAAAGAAAAAGTTTTGTCAACAAGCTCCAAGCGACAATTCAATTATTTGTACGATGGATCAGTACCCATCGACGAATAGAATAACATACATTAGATTCAAGTCAATCTGACAGTCAGTCTCAAAGATCGGAGAAAAAAAACGATTTGAATTTTGATTTGCATATTCATGACGTCTAAAAAAATTTCATAAAAAAACTGAACTGTAAAAAAGAATGAGAAAAAAAAAATCGATTGGTGTAAGCAGTGTGAATAGAGAAACCATATAACATCGCTTTTAACAACCAGTGATTTAAATTAAATTTTTTTAATAGTTCAATGATCAAATTGTAACTTTCTTTTAATTAAGTGATTAAAATGAAAACTTACCCATAATTTAATGAGTAATAGTGTAGTTTACCCACTTCTTTTTAAGTTACTATGATTAAATATTGAATTGAATAATTAACTCTTACTAATTCACTAATCATAATAAATTTAAATGAAAATTGTATTGTTGAGAAAATTTAGTATTATTTTAATTATTTTTTTTCAAAATATATTTATTTTACAAAGGATATTGCATTTTTTTGTGTGTGTTGTAATAAACTACAATTGAAACTGACAGTAGGAAAAGTTGGCACTTGAGACAATTTTTTGTTTTAGACCGAACACTAGTATTGGAAGTTAAGCTCTTTATGGATATCAATATCATGTGGTACTTAAATTCGCCTGAACAAATTAATATTTTGCAAAAATATAATTTTTATTTAAATGAAAAACAAGTAATTATTCAAACTTGCGGTTAAATCAACAATTCCAATTTGAAACATCAATTCAAGGCCTGGGTAGTGGGAATTTGAATGGATAAAATATGGAATAATAGCATAGGCACTTAAAAGGGGATAAGAACGACAGCTGCTGTCTAACTGAGCTGAAACACCCACTTCAACAAAGGGATCAACGCTCTATTTTTGGGACTCCTTTTCCTTTTAGTTTTAGGACCATTATTTGTATCACTAAATGGGCAATGGCCCCATTTTTTGGATGGACAACAGTCTATCAGAAAATGGCAACTTGTTTCTTTTCACCAAAATAATTGCCTTGTCTTACAATAATGCTTCAATTTAACCTTTACTTGCATATATATATATATATATATCTCATGTCATGTCATTGATACAGGGAAAATTTTATTATTTTTATTATTTTTTTATTGAATTTGATTTTGTTTCGATTTATTCTAAGCATAAAATAAACATAGACGATATATTACTCAATTGAATAGTTTTTTTGTTGGTAGTTTGTCCTGCCATATGTATACACTAAGTTGATGATTAACCTATAAAGTGGAAAGTAAAAATTATAAACATAAGATTAATACATCCACCTATATTTCCTAAAATATATTTAAAAATAAAAATAATATAATAACCAAAACAAAGAAAAAAATAAAAATAAGACACATATCATTGTTTTAATTGCGTTTATAAATTCCGTAATAATCTAAACAAGTAATCTAAATATAAAAAAAATTATAAACATTCGAATTTTTTAATCTATTTGATATGCATTTTAATTATATCAGGAATTTCAATCACAAATATTTATTTATTTATGAATATCACTTAATAATAGGGACCTAAACTTAAAGCCCAAGTCCCTGCACTATTTACAATTTTAGAATTTAATTTATGCACTTTTATTTTTAGTAATTTAATTTCTTTATTTTTTATATTTTAAAATTTAAGCTCAATTATTAACATTGTTAATTAGTTTTATTAAATTTGTTAGTGTGAAATGATAAAAATAAATAAAAAAAATTCATTTGGTAATAATGCAACTAAAAAATAATATTGTAATAAACTTGAATTTAAGGTCCATTTGTTTACATGTAAAATGTTTTAATGTTTTCTGCATTTTTCTATGTTTGTTTCACAGAAAATAATTTTGTCAATGGAAAATGACTTACAAGTCAAGGTAAAATAAGTCATTTTTCCTGTAAAATGACTTACCCGTTTGAAAGGCGTAAGTCATTTTCCGGGAAAGAGCTCATCTATAGATAATTTTTTTTTATAAAAATTAACTTAAATCAAGCTAATATTATTATATTGATAATAAATTTCATTTTTATTTTTAAAAATATTTAAAATATTATATTTTTCAATATTTTTAAACATATAAATTTTATTATTTATATTTAGCCATATAATAAATTATTAATATAATTTATTATTTTAATAAATTATTTAATATTTCAATTTTATTTTAATAATAAATTTTAAAAATAACAATTTTAAATAATATTATTCTCATATTATTGAAAATATTCAATATTAATATTTTAACAATAAATATTTATTACAATTATAAATATATTAATAATAAATGTTTTGTAATATAAATGTTAAAATATGTCATAAGTCTATATATGTACACTTCACAGATTTGTAATTTAGTCTTTGTACTTTTATTTTCAAGAATTTAGTCCCTTTACTTTTCAAATTTGAAAATCAAGTCCAATTGTTGACATCATTAATTTTTGTTGTCAATTTTGTTGATGTCACATTTTTAAATAAAAAATACTCACTTATTAGTCATGGAATTAAAAAATGACGTTGTAATGAATCTGAATTTAACATAATATTTTTAATATATGCAAAAACAATGTCAAATATAAAATTGTAGATAAAAATAAATTCAATTAAACAATGAAAAAATAAGAAAATCTCAAATGTATGTTTGTTTAATTAAAAACAACTTTTATAAAATATTTTTAAGAAATATACTAAACAACAAAAAATATTTTATACAAATTCATCCAAATATAAAAAAATATTAGCTTTTCTAGAAAAAAAAATCATTTTTTAAAAATTATTTTTCGAAAATTATTTTCAGTGAAACAAACGAAGCCTTAATAAAATAATTTTAACTATTTTTTATTTATCAATAAATTAATAAACATTAATTACATGAATTGTTATATGTACCAACAATATTACATGAACTAACTATGAAACCTCTCGATTAAAAAAACTATAATAGAACCTACTTAGGCAAGATGAAAAAAAATGTAATAATTGGAACGAAGCACGTGGGTATGTAGTGAAAGAAGGATTATTTGATCACGTGGAAAAACCATCAATTTGGAGTACTCTACTAAAAATTTAAAATACGAACACAAAACTGTTTGTATTGTAAGACAGTGAACATGAAACTCCATGTGGTGTTGCCTCATAGCGCATGCACCATTGCCTGTTTGATGTTAGACATTGCCATGCATCCACCGTTTGCCTCCGCTCTTAGGAACCACAGCCGAGTCCCATGCGTATATAACGTTCATAATTTTTTTTAATATTTTAGACTTACAGAATAACAAAACACGATCATTATTTTTAAAAAAATGCAATATAGTATGACATAACGTCAATATAAAGATATGATAAGTTTAAAAGTGTGAAATTCATACTTATTAATTAGATATTTGTTAGATATTATGTGACTTAAATTTCGTCACTTGTTGAAGAAATAAATACAATGACAAAATAAATGAATTTGTGGACTAGGGGCAAAACCAGAGGGGCTGTCATGGACCTGGCCCTCCTAAAATGTAAAATTGCTTTTAAGGCTCTTAAAATTTTTTAAAATTTTTAAATTAGTAAAGGTAAAATTGCACTTTGGCTCCTCCTAAAATTATAAAAATATGATTTAATCCTTTACAAATTATAAATATATAAACTATAAAAAATTGAAATTTCATCCGCCCCTCTAAAAAATTTTTCTAGCTTCGCCCCTGTTGTGGAGAGAAGTTGAGGGCCGTAGATACGGACCATATAACTGTATAGAACTATTGTTCTTCTTCTATTTGACTTTGACTAGAACAAGGTTTTTTAACACTTAAATAGATGTAGTCAGAACTCTTCTTATATCATTCGTTTTTCAATATTAATAAATTTTCACCTCCTCTATCCGTGATTTTTTTTTTGAAAGAGTTTCCACATAAAATCTGTGTATTCTTTTTTTTTCTTTTCTTATTACTTTGCAATCGTTCTCCCGCAATATTAATATGTAAATAAATTTTTATATTTTATTTTTAAATTATTTTTTAAATTTTTATATATTTATTGATTAAGTCTTAATTCAGTTGGCATCGACATTATTACCAGCGTAAGAAGACGTGAATTCGAGTACGTGAATTTTATTATATATAGTTCTGATCATCGAAACAAAGATTTAAAATCGTAATAATATACTCATATGAAAATAAGTAAAATAATAATAATAAAAAAGCCATTACAATCAAATTGTTATTTTTACTATTTCTATATTTAGAGAGAAAAGAAAGATTCATTGTATGTTTGGAGTTATCACTTTTTGTCCAGTACAATTATGTGTTACGCTTCGATTATATATGACTTCAATTTTATTTCATTTGATATGTCATTTCATGTTGGACACGTATTTTATCGTGTTAAAATCATGTTTGTATTTATGTCATGTTGAAACTTAAACATACTCTAATTATGTAAGTCTGAAACTTGAAAGTTACATCTACCAAATTGATGGATTTGAGTTATTAACAAAAATGGAATGATTTTGCTTCAACCTTGTAACTTAATACAAGAGAATTCCAAGTTCCAAGATCGACTTCTAACAAGACAAAGGCAACCCAAGTCTTCTTTGTACTCCACTTCTTTGCCAGCAAACCCTTTGAAAATTTGAACAACTCCATTCATTAATGGATGCCATGGAAAGTCTCTTGCAAGCTTCTTGCAGTAAAAAGGATAGCCCTTTTTTTCTGCAGTTTTGCAGTAAGAGTTTTGAAAACACATCTTGTTTTTAAGTCTAATAAAGATATGAAGTACATTGTCGGCTAAAACCAAAGTCAAAAAAGAGACGGTAAGATAATAGGGACGAGGAATATCTAATTTTGTTGCTTTCGGATTGGAATACTTTCATTATTAACCCTAATGAATTTTTATAAATATAAATTTATTAAATAGTTGAATGAATGAAGAAAATAATAATAAATACTCGTCGTAAATAGTAAAAGGTAAGTTTTAATATTAATATAATAATGACTTTAATTTTAGCATCAATAAAATATTATAACATGTCTACAATTGGCTTTGTTACAACTTAAGTTTGATATATCTGAAGTGATTGCAAACACATAACACAATAAGGAAATCAACCCCGAATGGTCCAAAACAGCGAGCAAAAATCGACAAAAGAATCGAGTATTCACCAAACTAGAGAGGAAGATAACAAAATTATCCCTAAAATTACTTGTAAAACTAAGATTACATGCATAAGTAAGACTAAAAAATATGCTATAAAAGCAGGCAAAAACTTTTAAATTTGAAAACTTATTAAACAAAGAAAAAAAATATAAAACTTAAGACAATATGAGTCCAAATTGACACGTAAAATAATTTTTTATTCTGAAATAATCTCAAAACATAAACAAATTAAGAAGTTGATGAGGAACTACCCACTTTTCAAGAAAAATAACTGGTGGTTGGTGAAGTTTTAACGAACGACAAACATTGTTATCTATCTATCATAATTTGTGAAGACAACAAAGATTCTTAGAAAATAAAATTGCAAATTAAAAAGAGAAAAAACATGTATAATGAATGAAAAGAAGAAAGAAATTGTTGATAAAAGAGAAAAAATATAAACCATAACCAACTCAAAAATTAACACTGTTGCTCAACAAAAGAAAGATAATCTTAATAAATTTAAATACTAATCTTTAATTTTTATTGTCTGAAGCTCATAATTTAATACGAACTGGAAAAAATGGAATACTATTATGAAATATCGTGATTGTCGCAACCTTTTTTGTGAAAACAAAACGGACGTCGACTTAAAAGTTTTTCAAGGACTGGAGTCGCCACCGATCTTTTTTAGGGTGCGATCGGCCACCTCAAAAGGGGGTTGTTTTTGATAAACTATTTGATTTATTAAAACAACAATTTTGGTCCGCATACCAGAAAAATAGGTTCGGAAGTCAGTTACGCACGGGGAAGGATTAGCACCCCCGATACGCCCGGAAACCGGTACTTCGTTGATTAATTGAAATCTTTGAAGTCAATAATTCGAAAACTTGGAAAAATTTCAAAATACGATCCTTGTTTGTTTGAAAATCTTTTGGGATAAATTGAAAGTGTAAGTCAAAGGCTAGCTTGCCTTTAGGTAAAATGTCGCGTCCAATACGTTAGGATACGACATTTCTACCATTAAGGCTAAACTCGCCTTTTATTTAGAATTTGGGTATTTATTATTGAAAGGATATTCGAATACTTGGAATAAACGAAGAAAATCGGAACCCAATGCGTTAGGGAATGATTTCTCGAATTCCTTAAGTACCGAACATTGCCTTGATTTAGAAAGTCTTATCTCGAGATCACGAAATATCACGCCCGATGCCTTAGGACGCAATATCTCGGACTCTCGAGAAGGAGTTTTGGAAAATTATAGTTGTTTTGATAGGCTATTCGGTTATTTAGATTTAAACGAGAAATCACGGCCCAATACGTTAGGGTACGATTCCCGAGTATCTAAATACAGAATATTGCCTTTATAAAGAACGTTTTTTGTGTAAAAGAAGGTAATTTGTAAAAACTCACGGTGAAACGATAATAAAAATAGGAAGGAATGTGATAACAAAGATGATACGAACAAAAGTGATGACATAATACGCAAAAATGATAATAATATGGGTAGGGTTTTTATTATTAAAAACTTACGTTTTAAGAAGGATACTTGAGTATTTAGATTTAGACGAGAAAAATCGAAACCCAATACGTTAGGGTACGATTTGTCGAATTTCTAAACACCGAAACATTGCCTTTGTATTAAAATCTTTCAAAAATGATGCAGAAAATTAATACGATTATTGTGAAATATTGGAAATAGTGATTAATGGAAAGGTACACTAAAATATAAAATTAAGATATTAGGAGAATAACAGATAATATTTAAAATAAAAGAGAAGGATAAATAATGCATTAATACCATAAGAATATATAAAATGACATGTATGAAAAGATATGTGTATGATAATACTAAATAAAATAATAAATAACAATAGTGAAAATAATAAGTATAAGGACAATAATAGCTATAATAATATATAAAATAATACTATATATATGAGGTACATATATACACATGTAATATATACTAATATTATTAATAATAGAAATAGGCATAATAATAATAATAATAATAATAATAATAATAATAAATAATAATAGTAATAGTATATACATGGGATAACAATAAAAAACGTAATAATTACAATAATAATATAGGAAGGAAATGGAATAATATTAGAAAAATATACTTAACAATAGTAGAAAATAACAATGCACATATAAGAATATTTTATGGATGAAAATGAATTAATAATAATAAAATATATATATATATAAAGGTGAAAACGTGACAAGGACATATAAAAATAAGAATAAAATAATAATAACATAAAAGACGGTTAAAAATGTTATATATACATATATATGTAGGTATTACAATGTATAACTAATAGTGCCGAGACATGTATATATAATATGTATGTGCATTAGGAATAGTAATAATATTGAAAAACAAACTAATAATGAATATGTACAAAAATATATATATATATATATATATATATAAAAGCATTAACCGACACTTAAAAATGAAACTAATGATAGTGAAGTATATTAATATTAATAATAATAATAATAATAATAATAATAATAATAACAATAATATTAAAACCTGAAGAAAATGATGAAAAAGGACGAAATTAAATTGAAAATCAGACTTTCGGGTAAATCTGAAATAAAAAAAGAAGAACAAGGGCCTATTTGGACACGGGTTAAACCTAGAAGGACCGAAACAGCAATTTACCCAGGTTTGTAAAACGACACCGTTGCGCGTAGGATCAAATTGAAAAATGGGATAAATTTCTGGGGCCAATGTAAATAAACGAAAACTTTATTGCAAAAGTTAGAAAAAGCGGAAGGGCTAAATGCGCAAATAGCCCTTCCGTCTTCAAAAACACGCGGATCCTATTGGGTCGGGTCGGATCGACCCGACCCGGGTTCAAAAAGTATAAAAGTTAAATTTTTTTGTTTTTTGTTCATTTTCACGGGGAAAGGAAAAAAAAAAAAAAGAAGAAAGGGAAGAGGGAAAAGGGAGAGAAGAGAGGAGGGAGAGGTCCGGGGGGTTCCCGGTCAACGGACGGTCACCGGACCGCCGTCGGTCACCGGTGCCGGCCACCGTACACGGTGGCCGGAGAGGTAAAAAAAAAAAAAAATTCTAATTTTTTCTCTTCTTTTTATTTGTTTTCTGTTTTATATGTTATTGTTATTATTATTATCTTAATATATATGTATAAAAACAAATTTTAAAAGTAATCACCTCTGTCGATTCGGTTCCGATGTTGCTTGGATATTCTGCGTATTTGGCCTCTGTTTCTCCTTTGAATATTTTGAATCTCTGTTTTGTATTGGCTTTTTTTTATTTTGATATGTTTGTAGAATAGCGAACATGTAAAAACTACCGATATCTCTCCGTTTCTATTCTCTAAAATCCGACCCTTACAAAATGCATTGATCTTGGCTTTTATAGCCTTTTTTACAATGTTTTTCTATTATTTTCTGTCTAGTCTGTTTATTGTTTTGCAGGTATCGTGGCGGTGCTGAGAGCAGGGGGTCGGTGGTGCTGCAGTGGTGTCAGTAGCAACAGATGCAAGTGGGCGGCAACTTGGGCTACGGCAGCAGCTAGGTGGCTAGGTTTGCGGTGTCACTTGGATTAGGGTTAGGTTAGGGTTTGTTTTGGGTCAATTTGTAAACGGGTCATTGGGTAATTGGGTTTTGGGTAGTGATTTGTTGGGTCAATTTTGTAAACGGGTTTATAGTACAAACGGGTATTGGGTTTTTTTTATTGGGCTAATTGAGCAGGCCAAAATTGGCTTATGACAGTGATGATGAAAATTATGTTAAAAAAGTTGATAATTTTTCCAAGTTTATTAAGGAGCTCAGAAAGGAAAATCAATAAATAGTTGATTTGATTGATTGCAGATAGAAACCACCCCTCAACACCGCCCCAATAAGTGGTTCAAAGGTGGAAATTTTAATACAACAATGAAGTAGTCAATTAATTGTTATATTTTTGAATTTTTTTTCCAGTTGTGAGGTGTTTTTTTGAACAGCTTTCTTAGTAGACGAACAGGGAGTTAATTATTGCAACTTGGGTTTTTTTTTTTGAAAAAAAGAACCCCGTGAATGGCATGAAAAGTGAAGCACTTGGTAGATTTGTTTGAATTTGTCTGGGAATCTGGCCATTTCACAAGCTTAATCAAATAATTGACTTCCATCCTCGTTAATAATGATACTTAGAGAGCCATTAAGGATGACTTTAGCTTAACTAACTGTGTGGTTCTATACGGTGAATTTGATTTAACTTAAATCAATTTGAGAAATTTAAAAAATTATCTAGTTAAAAAAACTATTAAATAAAATAAATAAAAATTCTCCGAAACACGTATTAAGCAAGCATAGTCATTAAGCAGAACAAGTAAAAGGACAAATAGAACTCGAAAAAGTTATTAGAGTAAATGCTATATGTATTGATTATGATAAAAGATTAATGATATAAATAAGATGGAAAATTTTTATTTATAATTGAGCTCTCTTTATATTAAAATATGAAAATTAAATTATATTTAAAGTTATTTCTTATTTTATTTTTAAGATAACAAAATTATCACCGAGTTTCATGTAAATTAACTTTCTAAAGAAATTTTAAGAATTTATCAATCTTAATAAGTTCAGTTCGCAGGTCTTGCCATATACCCCATGCATGTATGGACTCATAGCTTTACAATGTGTTGCATGTATCATGCATCATGTACATTCAAATATATACATCGAATTCTATAGCTGGTTTTATTTACGGGCACCTATATCACAAAATGACCGAGCAATGAAAAAGTAAAACTGTCACTATCTATTAACTGTCATAGTTAATGTTGAACAATCAATTTATCTTTTAACTACATGATAATATCGCTTTAAACATATTTATTAAAAATATAAAAAATATTTATAGAAGAAATTCATTGAGATAGTATTACTCATCAATTAGGTTTAATTTAATTATGAAATTATTAAAATAATAATTATTTTTTTTACAAAGCAACAAAAACTATTTTGAGAATATTTTTAATTTTTATATTATAAAAGTTTAGAAAAATACATATGTACCCGTGATAAATTTAAACTCAAAATATGATAATCTTTATCATTTAAAATCAAAGTTAGGTTTGATTTTTATAATTTTTTTTTATAAATTTATTATAGAATTATTTTTTACTTATCGTAATCTAATATAAGGAGTGTATGGTAATCTAATATAAGGAGGAAGGAATTTCGGGGAGAAGATGTATTTACAGGCTGAAAACAATGAAACCTAAGTCCCACTAAAAGTTGTCGTAACCATGCTTTGCTAATATCAGACCATTCCACTCACTTGCGAGGGAGACAACCTGCACCGCAGCCCACGCTTTGTTCACCCATTTAGTCAAAGGACACATTTTAGTTTTGGTGACTTTTGGTAGGGGAACTTCTAATTATTTGGTTTTTGTCAGGAGAAAACAACAAAAATTCCAAGGGGGCGTTGTATAAGATCTTCGGAGCGTTGGATATATGAATATGAATCTGACATGAAATAGTTTAATTTCCTAATTTTTTTTCATATATTAACATATCATATCTCGGTATTTTTGTTCCAACTTAAATCAGATATGAAAATTGAATATAAATATTTCATTAAAAAAATTTATGAACCGGAGAAACATAGCATAGAACTGTGTTTTATCTTTGGCATTCCATAGATCACTAACATTCTCCAAGTTCGAAAATTTTACAATTTGTGTATGCATGCAAGGGTGAATTTACAAATTTTTTTAGAGCTAAAATTGTATTATAAAATTTTGAGATATCATGTTTTAATTTATTATTTTATCATTTTAAAAAGATTAAATAGAATTTTTTTATTTTGGGTCAAAACATAATTTTTTATATTAATTTATAATTTGATCATTTATAGAGGAGCTAGAATTGTAATTTTTCAATTTTTGGGAGGGCCAAGGCTCCTACTTACCCCTTTGTATCTGCCCTTATATGCACGTAGGGGTAATTGAGCCGAGCATGAGCTTTGACTCAAAATTCGAATCTTGAATGAACATTTATTTTTAAGCCCAAGTTGGATTAAATTAGCTCCATTATTAAATAATAAAGCTTAAGATTTATATTATATATTTAGGACAATAATGTGATTTAATAATATAAAAAATATGAAACATTTGATAAGAGTCGTGAATTGTTCGAGTCAAGTATTTTTAAACTTGAATTTGACTTGATCGATAACTCAAGCTCGACTCAATAATTACTTAATTGAGTTCGATTATTTTTCCAGTCGAACTCGAATAGTTTGCAAGCACTAGTGGCTCATTTACACTCTTATTTGCATGCATGTTATTTTTGAATCATTTGAACATAATACAATAGAAATGATTAACACTAGATTTTGTTACATCAACAACGCGGGTAAAACGAAAATATTTCATGGTAAAAAATATTTTTTTTAATTTATTCAATAATAGATATAGGTAAAGTGAAAATTAATTTGTAGTTTAATATTATTGAACATGCGGTTCAATTCTTGGATTTGTATTTTTTAATTATTTTATTTAAAAATATAAAAAAAAATGAAAAGATTAAAGTGTTATCATACTAATATTAATTACAATTTAAAGAAAAATACATTTTTATAATTTTATAATTGTATTGATAATACAATTAAAAATAACACCAACTAAAATTTGAAATAGGAATATATATAGTACATGTATTAAATTACTTAGAAAAAAGTGCATGTATTAAACCTGTTATAGTAAATGTTAAAATTTATGGATCTATGAGTTTACCCTCCTGTCTTTTGTCTGACTTTAACAGCCTGGAAACTTTCAAGCTTGAAGCAGGGGATTTGTCATGTTTTTAACAGCATTAACTGAAACTTAAGACATGGTAGGGTGTTGAACTGCAGCTGTAGATTGTAGATATTCTGTTTTCAATACTAATGCATTCTCTCTTTTTAAAGAAAAACACCTGTTTTTATTTTGTAATTGTATTTCAGATAATAATAATTGTTAAAGTATATCGTGTTGATAATGCAATTGTACTATTTATTTTAAGTGTCACTGAAAAATTAACATCCTTCAAAATTTTATTTTCGAGCTTCAAAGAAAGTGTAAGAATATCTTTTGTAATCATTGAAAAATAGAAGCCATACTATTAAAGAACTATGGCGAGATGGAAACCCATAGCTATTGAAGAGTTTTGCATGAAGTAAATTTGAACCCATGTCCTACAGCATATTGAGGATTTATGGGGAATTAGAGTACTTCTATTTGCTTAGAAGTCTTGGGTTAAAACCAACTTAAGCGTAAACCTTTTCATAGGTCGCATGGTTCCATCACGCATAAGTTATTCAATAATATAACTCCAGTGTTTCAATAGTTGCAACAAGTGTTCTTAGACTCTCTTCGGAGTTGAGAAACAAAACTTCGAAGATGAACATTTCTTTTATAGTACTCAAAGATGACTCTAAACAATAATAAAGGTAAATTAATAATTTTACTTCCAAGAAATATTTTTATTTAAAAAGTCTTATTTAAAATAACTATCAAATTATTATTTAAAATTTTAAATAACTTACATTCCTAATGGTTTTTATCCAAAATAATTCATGTTCTGTTCAAAACAACTAATTTACTTCGAATATCTTAGTTCATAACTACTCTCGTTAAGACAATTCCTTTTAAAAATAGCACCATCACCAAAAAACACATCTTTACGGAACAATACCTTTATGGAAAGCCCACCCAAAATTATTCTGGATATGTTCATTATCGTAATGTTTGTAAAGAGTTTGACTGGAAGGGCAACATCATGGCTAGTACATAGGTCGATCTATGGGTCGCATTTGATGTCCAATATGGAGACATGAAGCTGTTATTACATCCACAACTAAGACCAATAATGGACCACTTAGGGAAAACCTTTAAATCATAAAAGTTACATAACATCATTATCATTCATACACCAATAAAAGATTAAGTGCAATAGAAAAATAAATTACATTTTTAGAGGAGAATGCAAATTCAAATTTTAGAAATGACATTATTAAAAGGGATATCACTAACCCTAAATATAAACAGTAAAATAGTTATAAAGAATATCAAAAACAAATTATCATTCATACTAATTTCGCACTAAGCAACTGCAACAAGCAAAAGAAGTGAGGTGATAACTAAGGTTAAAACATTCTTTGTTGATCCATGCATGAAAGAAAATAATATATGTACTGGAACTAAAGTTTTGGAATCAAATCAGTAGTTAAATCCATTGTATTATCGGTTTGTTGGTTCAATTGGTTAGATTAAATAAATCATTAAAAAATTATAAAATAAAAAATGTCATGTTCAATTAATTTTTAACCCAATTCAATAGTTATGATGTCTCTCTAGATCGATACCTCCAACTGATTTTTGGTCCAACCAATCCAGTTCAATTCAAACAACCAAGACTAGAACCATCAATAAATTTGACATGATATAAAATGCTTATATTTTATACATAAGTATTATTGAACTTGTTGCCAATAAACTAGAACTACCAATATCCTAATAAAGTTTAGAATAAATCAAAAATAACAAACTGACACAGTATTATACATGTGATAATATGTTTAACACATCAAATTTTGAAACAATAAAACTTAATAATTGAACAATCATTAGATAGGATTGCAATTTTTAAAATTCGAAAAAATACAAGAAATAAAGTTGATAAAATTAAAGTGTATGGTTTAAATTTATAGTTTACTCATAGTACAGAGACTAATAGTAAAGTTTAACATTTATATACAGACAGATAGGATCTGTTTGGACAGCACAAACTAAGTAATTATACTCTCTTATAATTACAAAAAAGTACAATTTCCTAAATATGTATGACTGACAAAGTGTAATTATATCATAACTCCCTACGTCATATTTGGTAGTGTAAATTGTAATTACACAATTACATAATTTATATTTTAAAAATATTAATTATTAAAAAAAAACTATTAGTATGATAAAAATAATTTCTAAACTAGCTAGTAACAAAAATTAAAATCAAATCAATATATGCAGTATGTTAGTAAAAAAAAAGTATATGATAACACAATTGTTATCTAATTGTTATAGTACATAGTTGTTGGTTCGTTCCATCTTTAATATTTAACATATGCTTCTTATCATCATTTGTTAGTTCTTGACCAAGTTTATCGTCATCTAAATTTAAATCTACTACATCATTAAGATTATCAAGATCTCCTTCTTTCATATACTTTGAGTGACGTCACGACGTGGAGAGATCTAACGTCACGACGTAACTTACTGACTTACAACATTGCGATGTGAAAAAAATGGTGTCGCAACGTCGGCCAGAAATTTTTCAAATTTCACAATTTAGTCCTATTTCATGTTCAGGTTAATGAAAGAGCTTTTGTAAGTTTGTATGGAACTCAGAAACGATTGTAATATATATTTAGAATGAGAACGACACTTGTTTGCATATGTGATTGATCGGATTATGCTAGATTGTCTAAAATTATTCCGATAATATTTATAACATCTTGTAACTCGAATTCGACAATCAGGTCGAACGAGGAATGTTACATAAAATACTTAAATTACACACTCTGCTACTTATGGGTTTTATAAAATTGAAAAAAATTAACAATTAAAATTTCAAATAGGTTAAAATTTAATTTTATAAAACTATTATTAGTTAGCGCATATTTTCATCATTAAACGATTATTCTTTTAAATTAATGGTTATATATAAATTATTTATTTTAATCACAAACATAATTCTCACTTATTTAAATGAACAAACTTGCTTCTAACCTTTTTTTTTTCTAATTGAAATAATAATTTTAAAAATAAATAAACAAAAAAATTTCGTTCATTCAAATAGAATAATCAATATTGTGTAAAATGGACTTAAAAAGACAAAATAGAGATTTATAATTTTTTTGAATGGGTAAATTCCTTTTTAAACCCATTATTTAAAGGTGTTCAACATTCTTGAATCACAATTTGAACCCTCTAAGAAATTCCTTTATTAAAATTACAAAATTAGATCCTAACATTTTTTATTTGTTCAATAAAAAATCAAATAAATTATTTAAGTAACTATAAATTTTATTTTTTGAAAATAATTACAAAGAAAAATAATTTTTTAGTGTTATGTTCTGAAGTTTGATTTCGTAAATAAATATGATCATAGAAAATATATTTTTATTTTTTATTACAATATTAGAAAAATTATATGTGTTAAAATTTTTTAAAAAAATTAAACAAATAAACGTGCATGGAAAAAAAAAACTAATAATATATAAAATAATTGAAATATAATTATAGTTATCAAATTTCGTCCTGATATAAATCAACACATTTTGGGATATGTTATTTTGGGCTAAATTTTGAGTTCCGAATTTCAAAACCCACCTATACCGAGTAGACTAGGCCTAATTGTCGAGTTGATGTGTTTTCAATGTCGGCTAAGCCCATTTTTACTCAACATTTATTTGAATAGTGAATGGATTGAATATTTATGTCTGGATTTCAAGTTTTTGGTTTCTAATTAGGTTTATTGCCCCATTAACATTAAATTTATTATACATACTAAATTTTACTACACTTACACTTACAAGTAAGTGAAAGAAAATGTAATATTAATAATATTTTTGTAAAAAAATAATTAATAATTAAATTATAAGGAAATTGTCAAAGTATTTGAGATCTCACAATCAATTCTTAAATATTTCATTTTAATTTTTTTATTTAAACATTTCATATAAAAATAGTAATAGAAAAAATGGCTTTTAAATTATTATTTTGATTGAGCTAGTATCAAGTTGATTTATGACATTAACTCAATTAAGCATATCAAAAGGGAAAAAAAAAATAGGGTACACTACGCCATTAATCTTCCAACTATTAGGAAATGTTTGATTCATCGAATATAACATTACAATCCATAATGTTACATTCTAGAATGAGATTACTGTGTTTGGATTGTCAACATTCCGGTCATCCCATAATCTCACATTACGTGTGTAAACTAAAATAATGTTTAGGCCAATTTGCGGCTCATTCCTTAAGTTATTTTAGATTAGAGTCAATTCTTTAGATTATCTTAGATTACGAGCGTAATTTAAAATTTTAGAACAATTTGTACTTTATTTTGACCAATTTAAATTTCTTTCTTAAAATAAAGTTTAAGACTAAATAAAAACAAAACAAAAATTCTTATTAATGAATCAATAGATGTCATGCCCTAAAATTAAAATTATTAATTTTATTTAATAATTTGTTTATTAATATATTAATTGTGATTATAATTATAATTATAATTGATGTTGCAATCAATTTTGATGAATTATTATAATTATGATTTATAAATTTATTTCAACATCATATATTTATTTAATAATATATAATATTTAATAAAAAAGTAAAAATTGTAATAATTTATCATGATTTTATGGAATTTGATAGTAAAAATTATTAAAACTAAACCAATTAAAAAAAACAAACTCTATAACAAAGGCAATTAAGTAAAATGTGCTTCTAGATAATCTTATATTTCATTTAACCAAACACTTGAATTTTATATTCCAGCGAAATAAACCAATAAGTTAATTTCATATTGTATCATAATCTTATATTCTTATAATCTTATTACGAAATATAATTTAATATTCGGTGAACCAAATGCATCTTTAGCATGTTTCTATTTTGGTCACCATCATACAAAAAATTATAATTTTGTCACTAACATTTTTTATCGTTTTTGTTTCGGTCACCATCTGCTAACTAGTTAACAAAAATATCATGTGGCTTTTTTTAATTGGTATAATAATACATTTAGTCCTTAACATTTACACATTTTATCAATTTGATTCTAGTTCTAAATAATTTAACAAATTTAACTCTCCACAATTATAAATTCTATCACTTTAATCCTCCAAACACATATTTCTCGTAAATCGAATTATAAGTCAGATTCAAAAGCTTTGGATAGAAGAGGAGACAATAAGATTGAACATGGAGATTAGTTGTATATTTGAGAAAATCGAGTTTGCAAATAAACACCATTAGGTTAACAACACTTCTAGAAGAAATTTTTATGAAAGAATTAGATAAAATAAATTAAAAAGAGGAATAGAGTTAATATTTATTATTTTAAAAGATAGTATTCACTCTTTAAGAGAATAAATATTTTTTAAAATTTTTTATGATTCTGTAAATAAAATTCTTTTGTTTGGAATTAAACTGCAATTAAAACAAACTATTTTCAAGATATTTTTAATATGGTAAGTGTTAACTTTATTACAATTTAGACTTATTCAATTTTTTTTAATAGTATAGGTACTAAATTGATCCACGAATAATAGAGGGATTAATTTGATCTAGTCCTTATAATACAATGACCTTCCAGGTACTTTAATCGATAAATATATTATCATACGTATAATCCCATTTCAACTTATTATTTTCATATAGTAGTCACAAAAAATCACGTCATTTTAATTAATGGAGCTAACTATCATTTCAGTCGTGGTTGAAATTTTAAAATTCAAAAATTATAGATATTAATAAAGATTAAATCTACAAGGAAACTAACTTAAAATTAAAATGTAAAAATTTTATTAGTAGAAATTTAAAATTGAGGAAATTAATATATATATATATATATATATATATGTATATATTAAATTTACAATTTATACAGAGTAGAAGAAGCATTTGAGCAATGTTAAATAGATTGGGTTAAACTACTAAAATAGTTACTTTTATTTATCTTAGATTACATTTTAGTCATTTATGTTTGAAATGTTACGTTTTAGTCACTTACGTTATCGCGTTGTAACATTTTAGTCATTTAGCCGTTAATTGCTGTTAACGATGTAATGGTAAGCTGATGTGGCACGTAAATCATCATTTCAAATGAAAATTTTAAGTTAAATTCTAGAATTGGTCCTATATTTTTTCATTTTGAGCAATTTAATTTTTTTATTTTATGTTCTTTTAACTTTTCTTTTTTTTTCTATTCTTTTATGCTTCTCCCTCTATTTCCTCCCTTCTTCATTTCTTTTAACGTAGTTTTTCTATTTTTTTTATTTGTTAAAACTAATCCACAAGCTCGCCTCACTCAAAAACATTAAATTGTTTAAAAAAATAAAAGTATAGGGACTAATTTTAACAAATGAAAAAATATAAAAATCACGTTAAAAGAAATGGAAAAGGTAGGAAGATAGAGAGAGAAGCAAAAAAGAATAGAAAATAAATAAATAAAAAAGAAAGTTAAAAGAACATAAGAGAAAAAATTAAATCGCTCAAAATAAAAAAATATGGGTACCATTGTATAAATTAACCTAAATTTTTTGTTTGAAATGATGATTTAACGTTGTAACACCCCAAATCCGGCCTAGAAGTTAGGCCCGAATCTGGCATGTCACATTGAAGTGTTTTTACGAAAAACCTTGTTTTTCATTAAAAACCCTTCTTAAGAAATTTGAGTAAAATTCTAGTTTAAAGTTGTTTTTCAAACGGCTTGTGTTAAAAAATCAATCTGTCTTTCTATAAGTTAAAAATTATTTTTAGAAAGATCTTTTTATGCGCGGAAGCTTAATTTTAAATAAAACCCCAAAAAAATTGAGATAAATTTAGGAGAAATAAAATAAAGCGTTCAATGTAACAAGTAGCAAATGTAAAGCCTTATTACATTTCGAAATCAAAATACTTAAGAAGTATAAAGAAAACGAATAAAATAAAGCGTATTGCTAGCTGGCCACCTCCGAGTCCCTCCGTTCGTCGAATCGCCTACTTGGGATTTTCTGAGAAAATAAAAGAGGGCATGAGTTTCGAAACTCAGTGTGTACGACCCTCAGCAATCATTAACATGCAAGCAATCAATTGGGCCTAAGCCCTAATCACAGTATCATCGTAATATATCACATATGCAATACAGTAAAAAAACCCTCCCCAATAATCCATCCGCTACACAACATTTCCTGACCAACCTTATACACCTGTGGGGATTTCTAAATTGACCCACCCATCCGCTACACAGCAATGGTAGCCAGGTTGCGGTACTACCTAACGTTGCAGCAAAGCTGCTAATCACATATTGGGCTTTAAAAGCCAACGGTGGATCCACGGTCGTCAAGCAACCATGCGATCCTCAAATTCTTCCTCCGTACCATAATTTTCACCCATATGCAACCTAAACAGAATATCATATGAATGCTGCAATCATACATATAACATAAATCCTACATTTAACACATAGGGGTATTTTAGTCATTTTTGCTCTTAAGGCATTTCGATCATCTTTAAGTTTTATGGATTCAGTACCTACCTGGCCCGTTAACAAGTCCCCGTTGGCCAAAGTGAACAAGCACTATGCACCAGGTAGGATTCCAAAGAAGAGGAGGTGGGTCATTGAGACCGCTTAAGTACCAAGCTCTTCCTAGATCCAATCCTAGACATGCATATACCCATTACCACACTTCAACCTTATGACTTGTCCATGGTTGTATTTGTGTTTTTAAGTTTTATGAATGTTTGGCAGTTAACAGATACTAAGCCCAAACCCATATACAAAGTCCATTCTCAACCATATGGCCCATTAGGCCCGAATCACAATCGTATGGCCCATTAGGCCCAAATCCAATTCAAATCATGTAATATGCATGACTAACTCAATTGATATAACCAAATCAATAAATTTCACAAAATTTAGCCTCAGGACCCACCGGGCCCATTTAGCCACTTTCAGCATTTCGGCTTTTCGGCATTGCCGATATCGTGTGTGTAGTGTTTGTACACACCTAATTGACGACCTGCACTATACTATTCTCAGCCTTGACCTACAATCAAAACCACTTTCGAATCAATTCCAAACCCTACTATAACTTTATCAAATCCGATGTCTTACCGTAACCTTACCGTGTACCTTGGGCTTTTCTAGCCTTTCCCTTAGCAATTAATCCTGAATATTCTTAGATATGCATCAACACACATATTCTATCAACATCAGATGACTCGTCTTCCACACGAGTCACCCTTATAGTCTACATATATATTTGGCCACCCCTTTAAGAAACCGAAATTGAGAATGAGACACTTACCAAAACTCACCTTGAATCTTGTGGCCTAAATATCCACTGAATATGCAATCAACTCTTAACCCCCTTGATTGAGGGTAGCAAAATAGATTGTAATGGAGAACAAGAGAAATCGATAAAGGGTATGGTTCTTCAACTTTTAAGAGAAAAAAGAATAATGGGACCACTAGGGGTTTCGGCAAAACAATAGATGGCTTAATTGGAAGGGAAAGATTCGGCTATGAATGAAACAAAAGGGAGAGGAAGAATTCAGCAAGAAAAAGAAGAAAGAAGAGAAGAAGAAAGAAAAAAAAAATACAAATTGGCACTTAAGGAAAGATGAGAAATTTGGCATTAGCCTAGGATCCCAAATTCAGCACATATTTATAGCCCATAGCCTCAATTCCCAATTCAGCTCCATCACTTCCCCCTTCTCATCTCCTCGTTTTTCTCCCTCATAACTCCCCAATCTTTTTCCTAAATTTTCTTTTCTAATTACCTCTCTGAGAGTCCAGCTTCACGCCAGTACCAATCTTCTAGAAGCCTAAAATTAAACTCCAAAATAAATTTAATATTTTCCCTTTTAAACTTGGACTCAAACTCTACTATGAGCCTTCTAACACCCAAATAATATTTGCCTAAGACTACTAAGCACATATTCACATAAAAAACCACACAAAAAGAAGTGTGGGATTTTTGGGGCGTTACAAACGTGCTACGTAAGCTTTCTGTAAATAGCAATTAACGCCTCAATGACTAAAACGTAATATTTCAAACAAAAATAACTAAAATGTAATCTGAGGTAAATAAAAATTATTATTTTTGTAGTTTACCCAATAGATTGCTTTAAACTTTGTGGAGCTTGGCCTACATTTGCGCGCGTAATCATTTAGTCAGATTTTATTTGTTTATCTATTTACTTGATTTAATTTCAGAATCTTTTTTGGTTGTTCAATCACACGCTAAAATAACAACGCCAAACCCAAAGAAAGAGGATCGAAGGTCGCCATTCCTTTTACACGCGGGAAAAATCTCTTGATTTTTCACCGCCGGCGCACTCTGAAATTCATTCGTCCGATGATATTTATTATTACTAGGGTTCCAGTTCATGTTGTTATAGGTCGTTGCTGGATTTATTGTTTAAAATTTAATGGGGGAAAGAGAAGAATCAAAAAGGAAAAATCTGTCCTTGTCGGAACTTCAAATGTCATTTGGTTGTTAAAGATTTTGTATCCATAAACGGTAAAAGGACGTAAACCAAGATTATTGTCAAAATTGTGTCTTATTACGATTTTATGGTAATTATTGTTCAAAAAATTCTTCTTTTTTTTTCCAGAAAATCACAATCAAGGACGTGTTGAGCTGTTACACCATTTCCCCAATTCTCTTTTTTCATTTTTTGGGTTTTTAAACCTGTGATTCAATGAAGAGAGCTTTTATGGAACCGTGAAGCTCATCTTCAAAGCTCAAAGCTTTTATTTTGTCGTTTTGATTTCTTCTCGGGCTTCTGTTTTTTCCCCTGATAATTTGATAATGTTGTTATTTTTTTAGTTTTTTTTTACCACATTTTGTTTTTTCAATTCGTTTGCCGTCAAGATCGAACCCAACAGCCAAGTTTCAAGGACGAGAAAGAACCAACAATGGCGCCATCGTTTGATTGGTGGGCAAAAGGTGTTCATAAAGGAACCCCAGTGGTTGTCAAAATGGACAACCCAGACTGGTCGATGGTCGAGCTGGAAGGTCCATCAGAAGACGATTTCCTCATCGGAAACAAACCAACCGATACGCGAGCCAAAGCGCGTGGCAAAAACGCCAAGCAACTCACGTGGGTCCTCCTCTTAAAGGTCCACCGCGCCGCCGGTTGCTTAACCTCCGTTGCATCCACGTTGGCCAATATCGGTCCAGCCATCCGACGTCGAGTTGCCTTCGGTCGAACCGACACCGAAAGCACTTCCTTCTTCGAGAACAAAACCGTTAAAACCAGGTTTTATAATTGCATCAAAGTGTTCCTTTGGTTATCTTTGTTGTTACTCGGTTTCGAGATTGCTGCGTATTATAAAGGCTGGCATTTCCGGGCTTCAAATCTTCAATTACAGTACATTTTCACTGCCCCATTTGGTGTTAGAGATTTCTTCGACTGGCTATATTCTAATTGGGTCTTGATTCGGGTCGGGTTCGTTGCTCCCCCGCTTCAGTTCCTCGCGAATGTCTGCATTGTCCTTTTCTTAATCCAAAGCTTAGATAGGTTAATCCTCTGTTTATGTTGTTTTTGGATCCGTGTCAAAAAAATCAAGCCAATTCTCAAAGAAGACGCTGTTGCGGATCTTGAAACCGGCGAAAATGGCTTCTTCCCCATGGTTCTCGTTCAAATCCCTATGTGTAATGAAAGAGAGGTAAAAACCAAGAAAAATATTTATCATTTAAAAACAACCCATTGTTTTGTTTATGATTGGGATTTGATTTTGATTTTTGCAGGTTTACCAACACTCCATTGCTGCAGTGTGTAAATTGGATTGGCCAAAGTCGAAAATTTTGATTCAAGTTTTGGATGATTCTGATGATCCAATGACTCAGCTGCTTATTGAAGAAGAAGTGCATAAATGGCAGCAAGTAGGTGCCAACATTGTGTATCGACATCGAGTAATCCGAGATGGTTACAAAGCTGGTAATCTTAAGTCTGCCATGAGTTGTAGTTATGTCAAAGACTATGAATTTGTTGCCATTTTCGATGCCGATTTCCAGCCGGCCCATGATTTCCTCAAACGAACCATCCCCCATTTTAAGGTAACTAAAATTAACTGCCTCTACCTTGAGTTGAGTGCAATTTTGTTAAGTCAAGAACAAGTTAGTATGTTTTAGGATTAGTTGAAGTGATAGATTTTGGTTGTATTCTTCCAGGACAATGAGGATGTAGGGTTAGTTCAAGCAAGGTGGTCCTTTGTGAATAAGGATGAGAATCTGCTAACAAGATTGCAAAACATAAATTTGTCATTTCACTTTGAGGTTGAGCAACAAGTGAATGGTGTTTTGATTAATTTCTTCGGTTTTAATGGAACTGCCGGGGTTTGGAGGATTAAGGCTTTGGAGGATTCCGGTGGATGGCTTGAGAGGACAACAGTTGAGGACATGGATATCGCCGTCCGTGCTCATCTTCAAGGATGGAAGTTTGTTTTTCTCAATGATGTCGAGGTATAGCTTGAGTTTAATACGTAATATTGCCAATTGAATTTAGCAGTTATTCACTTTGTTGAGAGTTAATGTTTATTGTTTTCTTATTATCTGTTCAGTGTCAGTGTGAACTTCCTGAATCTTATGAAGCTTATAGAAAGCAACAGCATAGATGGCACTCCGGACCAATGGAATTATTCCGTCTCTGTTTGCCCAATATTATCCATGCTAAGGTGAATACAGTTTTGAAGCACTCTTTGGTTAATGCAACAATGATCCTATTTAGTCAAATTCAATAGTTCTGGAGTTGATTCCAAGTTTCCGATTCCTAACTTTGTTCTTGTTCTGTATTTTAACTGATGCAGATTAGCTTCTGGAAGAAATTCAATATGATATTTCTGTTCTTTCTGCTAAGAAAACTGATCCTACCGTTTTACTCTTTCACTCTTTTCTGCATAATTCTCCCCATGACGATGTTTATTCCTGAGGCTGAGCTTCCAGCATGGGTTGTCTGTTACGTCCCCGCTTTAATGTCATTCCTCAACATCCTTCCGGCCCCGAAATCCTTCCCATTCATTGTACCTTACCTTCTTTTTGAGAACACCATGTCAGTGACCAAGTTCAACGCTATGATCTCTGGTCTATTCCAACTCGGTAATGCATACGAGTGGGTTGTTACAAAAAAATCGGGTCGATCATCAGAGAGTGACCTTGTGTCCTTGATTGAGAAAGACCCGAAACATCAGCTTCGGGGATCAGAACCTGATCTTGATGAAATTAAAGCCGAAATCCTGCAAGAACAAAAGGCTAGGAAAAAGAAGCATAATCGGATATATACAAAGGAATTAGCACTAGCATTCCTTCTTCTAACGGCATCAGCTAGGAGCCTACTGTCTGCACAGGGAATCCATTTCTATTTCTTGCTATTTCAAGGTCTATCCTTCCTTTTGGTTGGTTTAGACTTGATTGGTGAGCAGGTTATGTAAAGGACAGATTAGAGATTTTAGTAGGAAAATCTCGATACAGGTGGACGACACCGAATCCAAGTACCGTTCCAAATGGGCTTTTTACAGTAGATTCAAAGAAGTCCCAAGTGTTCTTTTACGTCACCATCTGCCCTTGGACTGGTTCGTATTCCAGCCAATGCAAAATGCAAACCTCTTTACTTGAAGACGGTGACACTCTTTCAGTAAATGTGAGGATTTTTGTTTTGTTTTGCTGTCGATTCTTTTGTAAGAAAAAAAATAATGGTAGTTACAGTTATAATGCAGGGTAGCGTATTGGATCCCTTCTTGTAGGTTTGAGACATGATGAATGTCATTTGTGATAAATATCCGTGTTTTGGTTATGTTGTTTTGAATCTGTGTAAAAAATCCGCAGATTTCATGAACAGAAATCACCATTTCTAGTTATGTCTGGGATAAGTTGATGAGGAGGTAGCTAAGCAGCTCAAGGAACGGATACCGTTTTCGGCTTGCATGTTTGTAACACATCCATTTTAAGGATTAAATTGAAATCCTTGTGGAGTACAATCTTATGGTGGGCTTGGGATGCAATGTAATGCAGTTGGACCATATTCCAATATATGTGCACATTTTTCTTAAAAAGCTACGAAGATGAAATCAGAAATCCATGGTGTTCTGCAACAAAGACGGGCATCAACACATCTGTCAAGTATGTGTTTAGACAAGAGAGTATAACTATAAATAATTCTAATTTTGTACATGATAATTATATTATTTTTAGTAATATAAATTGTAATTATAACACATAATTTTAAATTTTAGAAGATATAATGAAACTCATACGTAGTAATTATTTATAGTGGTGCCCAAGATTTATGCAGTACAATTATACATAACTAAATTCAATTTTAGATGATTTTTACTGATTCAACTTTTATTAAATATAAAAAAAAAGGTGAAGTTTTTTCTTTTAAAAAAATTACATTTGATTTTCTTAGCAAATCTTAGTAATTATTTATGGGTTAGCACATGCCTTGATGCTTTTTGTCACTTTTGATCTCAATGTGAAACATTCCAACTGGACTTTCTTTTTTCACTATAATTATTTTTTAATATATAATTTGGATTGTTTATGTCTGTTTTATTTTTTTATGTTTAGGTTTCTTTTTCAATAATGTCGTCTCTAAAATTAAAATCTTACTTTTATTTAAAATATAATAGTTTTTGCCAAAATAAAATAAACATGACTAATTGTTTTATTGAAAATATTTTTAAAAAAAATTTAATGCATCGACTTTTTAAGAATCATTTGGAGAAAAATTGTAAAATTAAAAATAAGATGGCAATTGTGGATAGTTTAGTATATTGTATTCGTTATTTGAAGGAGATATAAATGGCTTTTTGAATATTTATTAGGGATTAAAATATGTTGTTTCTATATGTATTTCGAAAAATTTGAGATTTAACTTCTATATTTAAATGTTTGAAATTAAATCTTAAAATTGTTTAGATTTAAAAGTCTCGGTTTAATCATTAAAGTTGTAAACATTTTTTTATTAAAATTTGTCAAATTGACATTTTAGTTAAGCTATCCTCATATGACATGTCCTATAATTGACAGGAAATATAATGTTAAATTGAAAAAATTTAACAGAAATCAATAACAATGATAATGATTAGATTAGGAGTTTTAAATTAAAAAAAAAAGTAAGAAGACTTTAAAAATGCAATGGCTAAATCTTAATTTCTATAAAAGTACAGGGACTTATTTATTATCTAAATTCACTTTGATAAAAAATAATAAAGGAAAATTTTAAACAAAATAGTAATATTTTAAAAGAAAAAAATGAAGATGGTAATGCTGGTGCAGAGGGATTCAATCCCGAGATTTGGTCACATGTAAAAGCAAATAAATAATGAAGCAAGTCTTATGCGTGCGAATATTCGGTAATTGCGCCACTAGTTCAAAATTATTATTTTTATTTCAATTAAGGACAAGAATGCTTATTAATCATTTATATTTACCAATTTTCTTAATGCTTTAGCATGTGACATAGAGCTTTGAACAAGCTCTTGGGGAAAAATAAAGTTAGCTGTTGTTCACGTAGAATTTTGTTATAGTAAACCTAACCATTTACCAACTCTTTTTTTATTCTTTAGGTTCTATGCTAATCCATCTTCAACAATTATTAATATTAATTTGAGTTTTCGAGGAATTGTCGGAAATAAAATACTTGAATATATTATTAAAAAATAAAAAATATTTTTTAAAATAAACTTATTTTGAAGAAAAATTATAAATATAAACATAATCAACTATTACGATGAAAGATCGAATTGATAATTGAAGTACATTTGAACCTAAATCATAATAAATACAAATAAAATTCAAAGAATCCAACACCATGTTTGGTTGCATTTCTTTGTTTGGTTAAACGTAATACTCATTCAATGAAATGGTTATTACTTCTTTATTACTTCTGTTCCTGTAATAGTTATTATTTGGTATTACCAGAATGATTATTCCATTCAACCTTAAATAACAAAATAAAATTAATTTCTTGATTAGCCCTTTAAAACTTGAACCTAGGAAATATAAAAAAAATATTTGAAATATTTTAATATAATTTAATATAAAAACAATTATATTAAAAATATTATTAAATTATATTTAATAATTACTATATTAAAATATGATTAAATTATTTATTATTTTAATAAATTATATTTAATAATAATCCTATTAAAATTTAATAACAATATCAATAATCATTTACTTAAAAAAAATTCTACTAAAGTACTCTAGTCATTTCAATTTTTTTCCTTATGCCATTACATCATCTATTTCATTCAACCAAATACAAGAGTATTAATACAGTTTTATTCTATTCCCTTCAACCAAATAATTGAATTACTAATTACAATTCTATTCCATTACAACCCTATTCAATTTTAGTGAACCAAACGTGTCGTAAGAGTTTGGCACAGTATGCTAAGCTGGATGGGTATTGAGAGTCAAGCTGCCTTAACTCTGAGAAAATTCTCAAAAAATATTTGAAAAATAAATCTACCCAAAACCTAAAATTTTGAAAATTCTAATTAAATATTAACACTACGTTTGGTTTACTGTAATAGAATAGAGTTGTAATGTAATAAAGCTATAATCAGCAATTTAATTATTTGGTTGAATGGAATGGAGTAGAATTGTAATAGTATTATTGCGTTTGGTTGAATGGAATGATGTTGTATTAGCACAAGAAAAAATTGAAATGACCAAAGTACCCTTAATATAATTTTTTTAAGTAGATGATTATTGTTATTGTTATTAAATTTTAATAGGATAATTATTAAAAATAATTTAATAAAAATAAAAATAAATAATTTAAATAATATTTAAATAATTTATTTTAAATTATATTTTGAAATTAAATATTTTATATTAAATCATATTAAAATATTTCAAATATTTTATTTTTGTATTTTTTTAAATCCAAGTTTTAAAGGACTAATCTAGAATTTATTTTTGTTGGTATTCAATGTTGCATGGAATAACCATTCTTTAATGATATCAAAGAATAGCTATTATAGAAGACAGGCAATAAGAAAGTAATGTTCATTCTATTGAACGAATATTACATTTAACCAAACAAATAAATGATTTACCATTCAATGAATAAGGGGAAAACGCTATTACATTCCCCAACCAAACATGGTGTAAATTCAAAATTTAAAAAAAATTCTTAAAAAAATTATAAAAAAATAAATCTACCAAAGACCTAAAATTTTAAAAATTTTCATTTAAACCCTCAAAGGTTTTGAAATAAACCCCCTTGGTTAAATAAGGTTGGATTTAGTAAAGTCGGAATGGGGGGGGGGTTTAAGGTTGGCTAAAAGACCTTAGGAGTAGAAGAAAGAAAAAAAAATGAAGATGTGCACTGCATCTCTAGGTGTTATTGAATTAAAATCCTTTATAGGATTTATCAATCTCATTTGCATTACTTAAATCTTTATTATTATGATTATCTTCTCGTTACCATAACCTATTCAATTTACTAAAAGCTTTTCTTATCCCTTTTTCTTGGGTCTTGAACTATTCCAATTCAATTGCTAATGGAACCCATGATGAACCCCCAAACTCCAATGGGATTACAATGTATACATTTTTTATTTGTGGTGTTGGGGTGAAACCAAGCTGTTTCAAACCCTTGGTGTTCATTGGCTAAGTTGATGCTTCATGTTTGCGCTTCACATGGAAAGCCTAGTAGGTTAGCTACGTTGATCGAGATGTACTTGGGAAAAGACTATGACATGGGGAATTGGATATAAATAATATGTTAGGGTGTAAATTATTTCATATGCTTCTAAACAATTACTTTTTACACTTACTAATTTTATTTTGATTAACATCATTAATGCTTAAGCTTTGATTTTTGTTCTTTCTTACTTATTAATGTTTAAGGTATAAAATTTATTATTTATTAATCAGGATGTAATAAGAGAGTTAATTGTGACGCTTTTAATGAATATAAATGTCATGAACTAACTCAAAACAAATAAATACGGTTTTAAATTTATTTCTTCTATTTTGATTTATTCACAAATTATATCCATTTTACATATTTAAAAAAATGCTTTACCCCAATACTTTTTGTTTGATTTAAAGAAAACATTTTCTTAATAATTTTTAAATATTTGAAATAATTAATTTTAAAATCTGATAAATTTGAAAAAAGAAATGCTAGGGCTCATCCTTGAATGGGAAGAGGTAATAACATGATTGAGGGAGAGGTGTGGGGTCTGAGCTAAGGGCTGTCGGCAATGGGGAGGCGAACCTCTCCGAACCCCAACAGCACAACATTTACCCACTTGTCTTTCGCCTTTCATTTTTCTTTGATTAGACATAACGCCAGCAAGTTTATAAGTTATTTTTCCAATAAAATTAAATTAAAATTTGAAAATCGATAGTTATTATATTTAATTAAATATTTCTAACCATTAAAACTTATTTAAAGCAATTAAAACTGTCATTTTACTTAAGTTAGTGAGACTCTTTAAGCAACTGTATATTTGCATATTTATATGATATAGGCATTGTTTTTAACATGATACATTAAGTAAGTAAATTTTGTATATATAAATATGTATTTTATTTTAAATTTAGGCATTGTTTTTAACATGATACATTAAGTAAGTAAATTTTATATATATAAATACGTATTTTATTTTAAATTTAACACGCATTTATATAATGAGACGAATTTCACCTGCAAACTCATCCAGGTCCAGCGAGTGATTTCTATAAAACTTGAAATCTAAGTTTATATATAAGAATTATAGGCACACCCATTTGTGTGGACATGAAAAGAAATTAAAATGAATTGTGGAATCCAAGATGATATGATGGGGATAATATTTGCTCTGCTCTTGCAGTCTTTGCTTTCTTTCCTCTGATCTTTTCGTTTTTGTTTCTTTCTTTCTTTTACCTAACCTTTTCTCTTCCCTCTTTTATTTCAATTCAATCATTGAATTATCTTTCCAAGCTAATTTCCATGGATATAAATTAATTAAATTATAATATAACATAAATATTTATCAACTAAATCTTTTTTATTCGAACAATCTTTAATCTTTAAACTGTATTTTTTTTTTTTAGTTTCATCTTTGAAATTATTTGTTCAGATGAGTGCTTAAATTTTGCAGTTTTTTTTATTTATTTTATTTTTAAATTTAAATTTCTTTAATGTATGATGATATGATACTTTGATATTATGCCATATTATTATTTAAAATATAATTTTTATATAAAAATTTAAATAACTACAAAAAATATAATAAAATTATACTTTTTTTTAACCTTTAAAAATTCTCAAATAATAATGTGACATAATTTTAGGGTGCCGTATAATAGAAACTAAGTTCTTAGATCAAATTAGAAAAAAAACTGTCAAGTTTCGAAACTAATGTAAACTAAAAAAATCACATATGCTAAAGTAAGTTGAGGGATTAAATATTATTTTATCTCATTTATAATTTCCTAATATGATTATAATGTAACAACAATTATGATGCAAATTTGATGAGTTGGATGAACCATTGCAAAAATGAATTGATAAATATTTTCAACATTTAATTTTTTAAATGTATTAAATGCTAAATTGGTTTTATTTTAAAAATAAATTATTTCTTTTTTTTAAATGAGATATTCAATTTATTATATTAAACTTTGTAATATATTAAACAACATGGTTACATTCGGTGTTAATTTTCTTAATATATCAACTAACTTTATGTTGGCAAAATGCATTGATATATAGTTGTTGCATGGCACTCAACAGTGCCAACTACAAACTGCCGATGAGGTAATTTTAATACTTATTTGTTGTTTTATTGAAGATGTTTTGGTTTATATACGAAAATCAATCCTTGATAATTTGAAGATTGAATTGGATTCAAGTGAATCAAATCAACCCTTATAACATGGAGAATCGATGAAGGCTATGTAGTTGTTTTGGAAATCAAATCTTTGATTTATTGTACTTTGATTATTGATATTGTAATGGCTATTTTCAAGTAGTTACTTTGTGTTCACTTAGATTCTATGATAGCAAGCCGAATTGAATATATGTTATATGACTTGTCTAAGTTTTATAAGAGAGATTATTGAGATCACATAAATTTGAGCATTTGAATTTGTTCATTAATGAACTTTTTTTTTGTAGAGGGTGCAAAGGTTGTATTGGAAACGCTGTTGAGAGTGTTTATTGCCCAAGTTCTCAAGGGGAGGATTTGAATGTGAGAGTTCAGTCTTTAGGTATAAAGGTGAGGTCTCTATACTTAGAGAGCGATAGAGCTAGGCTTCATAGACATGAGAAAATCGAACTATATAAACAAACTTTGGTATTATTTTTGTTTTGTTAGCATAGTTTATCATAGTGCCAAACCGTAGTGGCCATTGCAGTCTAGCACTTCATTGCACTTGTTGTATTAAGCAAACAAGCAGGGTTTTTTTACAAATATAATATAAAAAAAATTTATATACGAAAATAGGTTGTCAGATAGATTATTTACGAAAATAGGGTACTTTTTTTAGTCGCGCCTACCTAACAGGCGCGACATATTATTTTATTAATAATTTTTTTAATATTTTATTATTATTATTATTATTATTATAAAATTTTAAAAAATTTCGGGTCGAAAAACGGGTCGCCCGTGACCCGTAGGCGCCACATGTGGCGCCTGCTACAGGGGCTCCACACCCTACATGAATAGTGACCGTGCATGAACAGTGACCTCGAATGAACAGTGAAGAAAGAAAAAAGAAAAAAATAGTAATTTTTTATAAGTATTTTAAAATTAGATTGTTAGTAATTTAGAATTATTTGATAAATTTTTGTGTTTGTAATTATTTTAAAATTAATTTATTAATAATTTAAGATTATATATTCTAAATTATTTTGTTTAGTTTAATAATGTTAAATTTATTTTGTTAAATATTTTGCTATAAATAATTTGTAACTGTAAATAAAATAATTTAGAATTTTTTAGAAGTAAAGAGACTAGAAAATTGAAAGTAAAAGAGATTGAGAATAAAAATTAGAAAAGACAGACGAAATTGAATGGAAAAATGATATTGGTGAAAGTAGTATTAGAGTTTGAGGGCAATAATTTTATTGCACAACCATTTTAAAAATTAATTTTATAATTCCCCATCATTTACATACAATAAAAAATAAATATAAATTATCTAAAGATTAAAAAACATATGAATTAAAAATAATTGAAATTGAAACATACCTAAGTAGTTTCTTTCACACAACCTATAAAATTATATAACAACAAATTTAATCAAAATTTTAATCAATCAATAAAAATTATCAAATAAATAAATAATAATATAAATTTACATTATATAAAAAATACATTAAAAAATCATAAAACACTAAACTATAAACACTAACAACTTAAAATTATTAATTACTAACACAAAACAACTATAAAATTATTTTCTTAAAAAAATATATTTCTAAAAAATCATAATACAGTAAAATCACTAAAATACATTATCAAAAAAATCACAATACACTAATACACTACTAAAAAATAATTTTATTGCACAACCATTTTAAAAATTAATTTTATAATTCCCCATCATTTACAAAAACCATTCAATTCCGTCCGTCTTTTCTATTTTTATTCTCAATCTCTTTTACTTTTGATTTTTTAGTCTCTAAACTTCTAAAAAATTTTAAATTATTTTCTTTATAGTTACAAATTATTTATAACAAAATATTTAACAAAATAAATTTAACATTATTAAACTAAACAGAATAATTTAAAATATAATCTTAAATTACTAATAAATTAATTTTAAAATAATTACTAGTACAAAAATTTATCAAATAATTCTAAATTACAAATAATTTAATTTTAAAATAATTATAAAAATTTACTAACCTTTTTTTTCTTTCTTCTTCTTCTTCTTTCTTCTTCTCTTTTTTTTTTTTCCTTTCTTTGCTTCTTTGCTCCTGCTCCTACTTGGGGGGGGGGGGGGACTGACAAGCTGCAGGGTGTGGCGCCCCTGCAGCAGGCGCCACATGTGGCGCCTACGGGTCACGGGGGACCCGTTTTTCGACCCGAAATTTTTTTAAAAATTTATAATAATAATAATAATAAAATATAAAAAGAAATTTATTAATAAAATAATATGTCGCGCCTGTCAGGTAGGCGCGACTAAAAAAAGTAACACATTTTCGTAAATAATCTATTTGACAACCTATTTTCGTATATAAAATTTTTTTTTATATTATATTTGTAAAAATCCCAAACAAGCAACTTAAGGGAACAACAATTTTTAATATAAAATTAACATTTATATTTATATGTTTACTTTTTTTAGATGAATTCATTAAATTAATTTTTATATAAAACTAATTAGAATGTTTTAATGAAAAATAAATTGATTAAAATATTTTATAAATTAAGTTTTAAATATTGTACATGTATTTATGTAAAAAAATATTAAAAAAGAAACAAAAGACTAAAAACAAACAACATTATATAATTACCATCGATAATAATTTTTAAAAAATAAGCTTACAATCAACGAGTTATCAGTTTAATAGCAAGGTTAATATTTTGAAAACTTTAAGATGTGGGGTTTGAATTTTATTTTGTGTAAATTATGTGTAGATTGTCAATCTATATTTATTTTGATTTATGTTCGTCCTATTATATGTAAGATAAGTATAAATTTATTCTAGTGTAAGTTTAAAAATATTTGGTTATGAATACTCTACAATAATTAATTCAAATATATTAATTGAAAATGTATATTTTATTTAACAAAAAATTATACCATAATAAAATAAAAATTATAATATAATTTAAATAATAATTAAAATAATTTTATAACTAATTAGAAAAAAATAATAATTAGTTAATAAAGAGTAATGTTATCAGTTAATTTAAAATAAATAAGTTTGTCATCGGGTTTAAAACTTTAAATATTATTCCCTAATAAATTAATTTATCCAAATTTAATTTTAAAAATATATTAATATTTTAAGTAATAAAATAAATTGTAGGTTGAATCCAAAAACAAATCAACCCAGTGCGGGACACCTTTTGAGGCAATAATTAAGATTTTGTTTCATATTTTCTCCGGGAAAAGGAAAAAAGCAAAGAGCCAAATACCCAATAAATAAAAAATCATTGAGTCAACCAAAAGGTCATATTCACTTTGAAAACTGGTCTTCTCGTTTTGTAGGGTATAAACTACAAAATATCTATAGCACAAGTTATGGTATATCCAATTATTTTTACTAAAAAAATTATTAGTTATAAAAATATTTTAGTTGTTATTAAATTATAAAAAAATCAATCAACTATAATTAAAATTAATCATTATAAAGCACAATCAAATTGATACTTGAAATATATCTAAACTTATACTAAGATAAATCTATACAAAGTCCACGTGCAATAAAATATAATTATAATAAATATAGACTGAAAACTCATGTATAGTTTATATTGAGTGAGACCCGAATCTAAGACTCTAGGGATTTAACAATTAACATTGCCAATAAACTAAGGCCATATCCGTCACAAAAAAGCCTGTGAAATGTTGCCTGTCAGACCCTTTAATGAATTAGTATCATCTTTTGGAAATTTTATCACTTGACTTCAGTGAAAATCCAAATGCTCAAAGAAACGATAGTTTCACAGAAAGACATTATCTTATTAAGTGGTTAACAAAGTGAACCATACAATCAAATGGCCACTTGAGCTAGCAATGGTTATTATATATATTTTTTCACCTCTTTTACTTTTTTATTTCTTGTTTAATATTTTTTTATACAAATACATTTAAACATTTAAATATTTGATTATGATATTAGCTTTAACATAAAATTTTAGCTTTATAAATAAACTTCTTAATAATGATAACTAATTAATTTTATATGAAATAATTTAACGAATCCATCTTAATCTATCACACTTCAACATGTAACTAAAATTTCATTATATTGTGATTAAAAATAGTTAAATGAATAAACTATATATAAAATGTATAGATAAATAATATCAAAGGTATGATTATCTTTTTAATTTATTTAACATTTGCTTACTAAATAGTTTATTTGATTTTTTTTTTTAAACTCGGGAGGAGAAATGGATATATTTGAAAGAGTTTAACTTGAATTAAGATAATCTTAAAAAATTAATTTTAAGTACTCAATAATAATATGCCACACTATATTTTTTTAGAGTGCATGAATAATAGAATGCATCAAAAAAATATCAAATTAACTCTTGTTATTATTTTAACTCTAAAATTAACAAAAGTAATCTATTCTTTTATAAAATTTTAAAACCTTAACTTTGGGCACTAAAATCTTAGGCCCTAAAACTATAAACCATACAGTTTTTTTAGACCCATAAATGCTAATTTAATCTTTTCCCTAAGACCGTAAATCATAAAATTCTAAATTATAACCCACCACACTCTAAATCATAAATCTAGTTAAATAAAAAAAATTCATAAACCTTATTTTACTATTATTATTTGTTGATTTATTTAATTAATCAAACACTAATTAGGGTTAAAGTGTTATTAAGTAGAATTGATCTAGTATTAGAAAGTGTATGATATTAATCAGAAATTCTTTAAAAAAATGAAGTGTCACGTTTTTATTAGAAGCTTAAAAAGTGATTTTTTAGGATTATCCTAATATAATTTAAGGTTAACTATCTAGTTGGTCATCTAATTTTAGGGCGCTTTCATTTTGGTCACCCAAAAAAATCCTTGCAATTTTGTTACCAAACTTTTAGGGCGTTTTCATTTTAGTCACCAAGCGTTAAATCATCGACGGTGGCTGATTGTACATGCCAAATCATGTCCACATAATCCTTGTACTTTCATTTTGAAAGAAGATTAATTTTAGAAGGAAATCAATTTAATTAATTTTGGAAACATAAAATAAATTTTTAAATTTTAGAAGGAGATTAATTTAATTAATTGTAACCTTATAGTAACAAATCACTTGACACTAGCAAGGGATAAAAATTTTAATTGATTTTGATGTCTTGAAATTTGAAATTTCAATTTTGAAAAAAAAAAAAGAATTTTCAGCATTGGGGTAAACAAGTACAATACAACAAAAAATTTTAAAGCGTTATTTTAGTTTCTGCCTTTTTTCACTTTAATCTTTAATTTTTTTACCCATATAAAGACTTAAAAAAAGATTTTTTTTAAGTGACCAAAATGAAAGTATAAACATGATGTGGACACGATTTGACATGTACAGTAAGCTGCCATTAATGATTTAATGTTTAGGTGACAAAATGAAAATGTCTTGAAAGTTGGGTGACGAAATTGAAAGGATTTTTTTGAGTGACCAAATTAAAGCGCACTGAATATTAAGTGACCAACTAGATAATTTATCCTATAATTTAAATTCTTTTTAAAATCATTTTAAGTATATTTTACTGCACAAATAGGCATATTTTAGGCTAAATTAAAGATATATGTCTTTTTTTTTTAATTTGCCTTTTAGGCCTTTTTTAAAATTAGGGAAATAGGCCAGTTTGTTGGACGCGCTTTCACACTCTTTCTCCTCGGCCTTTTTTTTTGAATTTTGATAGAGTTAGAGTTTTTTTTTTAATTTTGTTTAGAGTTTTTTTTTTTAATTTTGTTAGGGTTAGGGTTTTTTAGGAATTAGGGTTAAGATTTTAGGGGTGAAACCTCAAACGTTTATAGGTAAAATTGAAAGGCCAGGGATGCGATAATGTGTCTTAGAACACATACATGTCATATGTCATGTTAGGATAAGACCATTACCTTAGAAACCCATCTTAATGGTAGTCAGGTTTTGGGTTGACAGTACTTGATACGGCCAAGGGTTGAAGTCTAAGTGGAGGTCCTAGTCAGCAACTGTGATGCGGTCACGGGTTCAAGTAGAACTGGGAGCCAATTGACGGTCGCTACGTAGTCATGAGTTCATGCTTTCTGGATACCTGCAAATGATGGCTTATATATACCGTACGTAAGATTGAGGTCATAATCATAAAGAAAACGGAGGGATTTCTGGTGTAATCAACGTAATTTTTTTCTCTATTTCCAAGCAGATGGTTATTTAATATTTCATTCTTATTCGAAGGCTGACACCGAGGTGGACACAAGAGAGCTCTTAGGCGAAAAGCGGATGTTTCGACACAGTAGATGTCAAACTCAGGTTAGCGCGATAGTAGTTGTAGTTATTAATGGGTTGTTTAATAGCAACAACTATTGTCACCCGGAAATGAGCATTACATTTACTGCATCACAATAGCCACTGTCTGCCTAAGAGTTCTCTTGTGTCCATGGCAGTGTCAGTATTCGAATAAGAAGAAAGATTAAAGATACCGACTACATGGAAATTGAGAAAAAAATTATGCCGATTATAGCGGGAAGCCCCACAGTTTTTCCTTATGATTATGCCCTTAAACTTCTATATGATATTTATAATGCAATATTTTCGAGTACCCGAAAAGTTTGAGCTTGTGCTTGCATAACGACCATCAACTGGTTGCCCCGTTATACTTCGATCCATGACTGCATAACGGCCGTTGATTAAGACTTCTACGTAGACTTTCACTCATGGTCATACAAAGCAAAATAACCTTGAAACTCGACTTCCACAAGATAGGTTTTGAAGGCAATATAGTCTAATATCGGTAGGATATATGAAATGTGTGTGTCTCTGAGCGATATCATATCATTAACGACTTAAAAATACATTGAACTGAGAATTTTATTAGAAACAAAAAATTTTAACATTAAAGCGAGGAATAAAACAAAAAGAGAGAATATTGTAAAGTGGAGGGATGGAGGTCGGAGGAGATAATGTTTTAAGGGTGATAGAGCGTAACGCCCCAAAAATCCCGAACCTTCTTTTTGCGACTTCTATGTGAATGTGTAGAGTTAATTATGTGTTAATGGATCCTTGGTTCGAATCTTAGCTTAGTATTTTTAAGAGTTTAATTTTGGCCTTCTAGAAGGTTGAAAGTGGAGTGAAGATAGACTTTAAGGAGAGTGATCAGAAGAGAAAATATAGGGAGAGATTAGGAGAGCTTATTATAGAGAAAAATTAGGAGATGAGAAGTGGATGAAGTGGAGCCAATTGGGACTTTAGGGGTTCGGCTTTGGGTATTTATAGGGGGTGCCGAATTCTTTTTGAAGAGTTTCCATTGTTTTGCCAAACCGAATGCTTCATTCTTCTCCTTCTTTCTAATTCTTTTTCCTCTTTTGCAATAGTCGAATCTTCTTCTCCCAAATTCCCTTGCTTATCATTCTTTCTCTTCTCAAAAACTTCCTTTTTTGTCTACCTTTGGAATAACCGAATTCCCTCATCTCTTCTTCTTTAATTTGTGCCGAATAGACATTATTAACCATATTAGTTTAAAAGCCGAAAAGCTGAATATTCATTTAGCCGATTACTCCTTTGGGTGTAAGTATTTCTTTTTCTTTGTTTCAGTTAATATTGATAATACCAATTACTCTTTCCCCTCACTTCTCCTAATCGGTTTTGGGTAGGGAATTAGTATTAAATCTCTGTGCTTCAGATTTCTACCGAGTTACTCTTCACATTTCGGGTTTGGGTAAGTATTTCTTTGATTTTAGGTAGTTGGCCGAATGGATATTTATTTTATGACGGCGATTCGTGATGGATACGAGTCACCTACTATTTTGGTTTTATGATGAAAGATTAATGTAGATTTAGAGAGATTTCGCGATTAGTGGTCAAGGGAAAACTATTAAGGCTTGTCACACACGGTAAGGTTACGGTGAGGTTTCGGTTTTTGATAAAGTATGTATTAAACCCATGATTAATCGTTAAGTGATGTCAATTGTAGGTTCGTGATTAAGGGGATTGCAGCACGAGTTATTACCAGGTGTGTACAAACACTACACACACACGATATCGACAACGTCGAAAAGCTGAAAAGCCGAAAGTGGCTAAATGGGCCAATAGATCCTAGGGCTAAGATATGTGGAATTGTTGATTTGTCTGTATGGATTGAATTAGTCATGTAGGTTACTTGACCTGGAATTGATTTGGGCCTAATGGGCCATATGAAAGTGATTGGGCCTAATGGGCCATATGAAAGAGATCCGGACTAATGGGCCACATGAATGTAATTTGGGCCTGATGGGCCATATGAGCAAGTTGGGCTTAGTGGGCTTTGTATATGGGTTTGGGCCAAGTATCTGATAACTGCCAAAACATACATAAAACTTAAACACATAATTGCAACCGTGGACAAGTCATAAGGTTGAAGTGTGTTAATGGGTATATGCATGTCTAGGATTGGATCTAGGGAGAGCTTGGTACTTAAGTAGTCTCAATGTCCCACATCCTCTTCTCTAGAATCCTACCTGGTGCATAGTATCTGTTCACTTTGGCCAACGGGGACTTGTAACGGACCCAGGTAAGTACTAAATCCATAACACTTAAAAATGACCAAAACGTCCTAAGAGTGTAAATGACTAAAATACCTCTATGAGTTAAACTTAGGATTTATGGGTATGACATGCTGCATTCATATGATATACTGCCTAGGTTGCATATGGTTGGGAATTATGGTACGGAGGAAGAATTTGAGGATCGCATGGTTGCTTAACGACCGTGGATCCACCGTTAGCTTTTTAAGCCTAATATATGATTAGTAGCTTTATTGCAATGTTGAGTAGTATCGCAACTGGGCTACCACTCCTGTATAGTAGATGGGTGGGTCGATTTAGAAATCCCCACAAGTGTATAAGGGTGGAAGGGAAATGTTATGTAGTGGATGGATTATTGGGGAGGGGTTTTACTGCATTGCATATGTGATATGTTTAAGGTGATGATATTATGATAAGGGCTTTGGCCCAACTGATTGCTTGTATGCTATATGTTTGCTGAGGGTTGTACACACTGAGTTTCGAAACTCACTCCCTCTTATATTTTTCTTAGGAACCCTCAGTAGCCGGTTCGACAAATGGAGAAACTCAGAGGTGGCCAGCTAGCAAGACATTTTCGTTTTTCCTGATTTTCTTTATAGTTTTAAATATTTTGATTATTTTAAGTTCGGATTGTAATAAGGCCTCTTTCTGCTTATCGTTACATTGATTGCTTTACTTTCTATTAAATTTATATCAAGTTTTTCTGGAAACAATGGTTTTTATTCAAAATTAAGCTTCCGCTGGTAAAAAGTTTTATTTTTAATACTTGTTAACTTATAATAAAAAAGACAGATTTCCAAATACACATCGTTTTGAAAGACAACTACAAACTGGGTTTTTAATCAAAATTCTTTAAGAAGGGTTTTCAATGAAAACAAGGTTTTCGTAAAAATACTTCAATGTGACACGCCAGATTCAGCCATAACGTCTGGGCCGAGTTTGGGGTGTTATATAGAGTATGAAAGGGAAACCCCTTTTTATAGGCACAGGAGAAATGTGAGATTGCAAAGAAAAAATCCTCGTGGTCGAAAACGTTGGATTGCAGGACCAATGTTTTCATTGAATATTTTCAAAACGTGCATTTACAATGCTTCCCTTTTTGTGTAAAAAGTGTTCTTTCTTTTTAACTTGTATGTCAACTGTATTTGTCATCATTTACTATCATTTACGTAATGCAAAAATTGCTACTTTAAGTACCAATTACAATTTCTCAATGAATTGTTACTAGTTCGATAAATGTGCCTATCTGAAGTTATATATCTCATATCAAATATTATATATGAAAATTTATGTACAATTTATATTAGAATTTAACAAAGACAAATATGAGTTGCAATAGAAATATACAAAAAATAAATTATAATTTTTTTATTGATGTCATTTATATTTAGATCGCAATAAGTAAATAAGAAATACATCATCAGTGTCGTTAGGCTGAATGTGTATTGTAGGGTGGTGGCTGATGGGTGATGGGTGAGCATAGGATTTCTGTGCACAACTAGCAGTGTCGACTCCTCTATTTGATCATGACTATCAGCCTGATCTTCTCTGTCTTCTCCTCCACTATCGTCTTCATCTTCATCTCCATCGTCGTCTTTATCTCTATTGCCTTCATTTGTGCTTGAGTGCGGTGTAATTCTAGCCTCCCATCGTGTGTCTTCCACTTTAAGAGAAGGTGGTTGTGCCTCACCTCGATAAAATAATGACGATGTGGGTGTTTTTTACACTATTAGCGAATAACCGTACGATGTTGTAACAGGCAAATACATCAATATTGACCCAGACATTGATACTGGCATCAATGATGGCATCGGTGTCAACATCAGTGTTATCGTATGCGTCGATATCTGACTTGGCATTTGCATCGACATCAATGTTAGCATGGATGCGTAGAACGCTGGGGATGGAGATCTCTTGAAATATGTACTTATGGGAAAGGTAGAAATAGGGTGCTACAGTAGTACATAGTGTGTTGCTTGTGAAAAACACATGGTTAATGAAATGAACGGTAATAAGTAGAGTAAACTGACTGTGATGTGGCGTAGATATCAATGCCGTTTAGAGCTGGTGACGAACCTATCTTGACACTTTTTTTAGACCTATGCTGTTTGGACACTCATCGTGGCTTCTTCTGATGAAGTTTCCTACTCCTCTTTTACAACGATAACAAATATAGTTTATCGGTGACTCTGAATAGGTATTGTACTCCAAGCAGGTTGCAGTGTTCGATGGGAGAAAATGGTTTACGGATAGGTAAGAATTCTATCCTACGATCCCAAACGTCAATGAACTTTTTATGGTAATCTCGTCATTTTTCGTCGGTCTTCCCCTGTAGATCCAACTTGTGCAGTGCTTCCATGTCTAGCTGTGGCGGTGAAATTTGTTACCTCAATCCGAACTGTCGCATCACTTGATCCGATTCGAGCATCTCCACCACCCCATGCACTATCAATGACACTTTCGTATCTCACATATTTCGAATGACCGAAAAATTCAGTGGAACGCATTCTATGATATCCGACTTAGCGTATGATATCCATTAAAACTGCAATGCATAATTGTAAATTTTATTATTTACAAAATTTTATTTTACAAATCATTATTTAACTATTATATGTTTGAAAAAATAAGTAACTAATCTTGACTTCCAAGCGTTGATCTAACAACATTCGGATATCTTCGAGCTGTTCTGGTAGTCTGACGTAACTCGGCCCATGATTCCACCTATTTAAGTTATATGTTAATTCAAACATATAATAAATAAAAAAAATTACTACACAAACTACATATTTATTATCAAATGACTTTTACCTTGTTAACAATGGAAACGTATGTCGGTCGTTCACTCGAGGATGTAAAAATGATAGTCACCACCAAGCCCATGACTACAACAGGAGCAAACAGTCACCGATTAGCATTTTATCCAATTTCGTCGCTTGACACAACTTTTAGTACAATGTGGCCAACACGGCTGATCCATGACTCAGTCATCTACTTTCTTTAAAGTCGATTAGGTGTAGTAGTCACCTTATTTGTACTAAATTTTGAGATTTATTAGGCATTAGAATGCCCTCGATTAACCTTAAGATGAATGTTTGGGCATAAAGTTCTTTGATGATGTCAGGCACGTCGTTAAGAAGATATTTGAAATTGATTTCCAACCACTTCATATCTATCTGACCATCGTAAAACTTATTCGACATCTTACCCAAAAATGTCTCGCAAATGTCCTCTTTACCAGGAACAATCGCTGACCCCATAACGGTTGGCCCATCCACTAGAAAACTGAGTTGTAAAGCTACATCATTGAGTGTAATTGTAAACTTACTGTATGGAAGATAAAAAACATGTGTCTTGGGCCTCCATCTTTCCATCAACGCGCTAATAAGTGTAGGATTGAATTTGCAGCCCCTGAGCATATGAGACGCATGTAAGAAACTTGTATCTTGCAAGTAGCCACAAATTTCGGTATTTGAGCTCATTGACAAGTTATATATGAACCTCTCGAAAACACGATCATCCGACTATTGATATCAACAAATTAAATTGATTTAAAATATTTTAAAAATAAAAAAAAACTTTAAATTTAAATTAGTTGAAAATAAACAAATTTTAAATTTCAACTTACCATAATCGCTTAAGCGGCAAAAATGTGCTTGTCGTCAAACAAATCAGAAAAGTTGTCATTCATGAAAATTTAATCGAAACGAATAATATACGAAATAATTAAATAAAACTATAATATTTTTAAACAAATGTATTAGAAAATTTAGAGCAAAACTTGAGAGAATTGAGAGAGTTGAGAATTTAGAAAGAATTGAGAGTTGGATTTGAGTGAAAAGAATGAAAAATGACCTGGTATTTATAGGAAAAAATTACTGTTGGAGCCCTTAAAAAATTTTACCGTTACCAACGTTCAAAAAGCCTTTGGGGAAATGACCATTGGTGGAAAACGTGTCCATACACACTCTCTCTAAAAACGACCTATTTCCTTAATTAAAAAAAACACCCTAAAAGGCCAATTAAAAAAAAAAACGACATATTCTTCTAAATAAGCCCATATTGTAACCTTTTTTTTAAAGGAACTTAATATTTATTGATGGAAGTATCAAGATCCAAAATTTTTTACTAAATTACATTGGTTATTATCCTTCGAATTTGGTTTTTTTCAATGTTTTCTAAATCAGATCAATAGTTGAACTAGTTAAAATGCTGATTCGTCGGTTTTTCCGATCCAATTTAAAAATTATTAAGGTCCTGTTTAACAGTTGGCTGATAGCTGATTTTTTATTGTAGTGGCTGGTTTGACCAATTAATTCTATTTGTTTATTTAAAAGTGTTTGAAAAAGTTTAGCTGCTAGCTGAAAGCTGATATGTGTAAAATGACAAATAAGGGCATGACATATTTTATTGTTAAGTATTTATTTGTTTATAATACTTTAGTTTTTATTGGGTGAAATTATTGAAATAAAACACTATTACCAATGAATTAAAACATTCATTATGAAAATTAATTAATGCATATTTTTAAAATTTAAATAAAAAATTTCTTAAGTTCCTTATTTGCAAATATTAACATTGTGGAAATTGATAAATATTAATAGTGTATCAATATTAGACCTGCTCATGGGTCGGGCGGCCCGGCTCGGCCCGAAGGCCCGCCCGAAATGTGGGAGGGTTTGAGCAATAATATAGGCCCGAAAAATGGGCTTAGGCAAAAAAATTAGGCCCGTTTAAAAAATGGGCCGGGCCTCGGGTAGAGTCTTTTTGGCCCGAGCCCGGCCCGGCCCGAATTTACTAAATGACAAAAAAAATATGCTATTTTTTTTGTTTTTGAATTTTATTTTCTTGATATTTTCTCCCTATTTTGATACCATATTACTATTATGTTGCTACTAATTTGTTGTTATTATTTGGGTATTGTATAAAACTTATTTTATTGTTAATTTTGTTATTATTTTACAGGCATTTGTTAATTTTGTTATTATTTTAGAGGTGTTTACTTGTTAAGTTGCATATATCTTAGTATTATTTAAGTCTACATATTTTTTAAAATTAATTTTCAATTTGTTGAGAAATATTTATTTTGATTTTTTTTAGTATTTTTGATGTATTATATATATTTAAAAATTATATAAAATAATATTAAAAATTAATACGGGCGGGCAGGGCTAGGCCCGGGTTTTAGCATTTTTATATGGGTCGGGCTTGGGCAAAATTTTAGGCCCATTTTTTAGGCCTGGCCCGGCCCGAGCCCGATGAATGGGCCTAGATTTTTAGTTGAGCCCAGCCCGAACCCGTCCCGGCCCGGCCCATGAGCACCTCTAATCAATATAATTGTAAACTATATTATTAGTGATAATTATATCATGTTCTTAGTATGTGAATTAGTGATAATTATATCTTACTCCGAATAAATTTGTCAAGTAGCATATTTCAATTAATATAAAGTTGCATACGAAATCATTTTACACAATTAAAAATTTAAAATAAATTAAGAATACATAAATGTTCAAGGATGAATGGGCTCAATTGAAAATTTCTTGCGATAATGTTGATATTTGTAGATTCATATTGCAGGGTTTTTTTCTTTTTTATTTACTTTGAACTTTGGAGGTGAAAATGAAAATGGGAGAATAGAGGCTATTGATATCTTGACACCCTTATTAAGTTTGAGAGCATGTGACAAAGGGAGTAATTTTTTAGCAAGCATGGTCAGAAATGTCATTCCACATATCTCATTTCTAATCAACTATTGAAAAAAGTTTTCCATCCCAACATTTTTTTGTTTGGGAGGTTTTAGCTCAATAAACTCTTGCAAACTTCTATTCACCAAACACTATAATTAGAGGGTTTAACTACCCAATTTTCCATTTGTGCTAAAATCAACTAAAAAAGGTTTAAAACTCTATTTACCAAACATCCCCTAAAAATTTAAAAAATCAGGTTCAATGGGTTTTTTATTTAGTTCGCATTAGTTCCTTATCTAATCGGTTCAAAATCATTTTTTGGATCAATCCCCTGATCAGTTCTCGATTCGCCGGTTCAAACAACACTAGTTTTGATTAATATTGAATGACGATAATTTGTACCCAAAAAAGAACAAGAATGTTATAGGTAATACGTCATAAATCCTTATACTATTCATAAATTCAGAATTTAGTCTTTATACTTTTATTTTTAGTAAATTAATTTCTTTACTTTTATATTTCAAAATTTAAGTCAAATTGTTAACATTATTAAATTTTTTTGTCAAATTTGTTGGTGTGTCATTTTGAAATAATAAAATATTCATTTAGTAACAACGTAATTAAAAAATTGTTGTAATAAACTTGAAATTTTCAAATAATTTTAACAATATTAACTATTTGACTTGAATTTTAAAATATGAAACAATAGAAAAACGAAATTTATTATTATATTTCACCCAACATGTTTGGAAAAAAAAATTTACCGGATACAATGAAGTTCATAGTTGTCGAAAAAAATCACAAGGCGCATGTCTTAATGACTGTTATTTATTGTAATTACCGAACAGAAGAGGTTATTTATTGTAGGCTAAGATCACCCCTTGACTCTTGGTTTCGAAATGAATGTTTTTGTTACTTGCTACTAAAGCTGCGTTCGGGAATGCTCATCAGATGAGCTTTTAGGGAAAAAAGCACTTTTATAGAAAAAGCAATGAAGAATGGGTACCAGTTTTGATGCTTTTTTCTCAAAAGGACTTTTAGAAAAAAGTCCTTTTTCTCAGATGGAGAAGCCAAATTTTAGTGCTTTTTTCAGCCAAAAGTGATTTTAAGGCTGAAATTACATTTTTGACCTTATTTGTTGTATTTTTTCCTCATTTTTTTAGACATTAGAACTCATTTTTTCCCTTTTTTCTTTTTTCCCCTTTTGAAACTTTAATCCAAATATATGTAATATTTTAATTTATTAGGTTTATATTTTCTATGTTATGTTAATATCTAATATGAATTATATATTCAAATGCATTTTAAAATAAAATAATACAAATGTGTTTAAAGCATTAATTAAAAATAAAAAATAATTTTTAAAATAATACAATTGTGTCAATATCTAATTACAAATATTTAATTATTATATTTAAATATTTAAATATAATTTTTATATTCTAATTAAATTTAATAAATAATAAATATTAATTACTTAGAAATATTTAAAATTAATATTATATATTAAAATATTAACAATAAGTTATAATAAATTATTTTTTATATTTTTGCTAAAATATCATAATATTAACTAATTGGAACATTTTTTAAATACATATTTGTTACTTTATAATATCATGTCTAAAATGGACATTTTATTTCTCAAAAGCACTTTTTGACAGCAATACCAAACACTCAAATTTTTCAAAAGCACTTCTCAAAAGCACTTTTCAAAAACACTTTTCCACCGCACTTTTCAAAAGCATTGTCAAACTGGCCCTAAGATTTTTCTATCTCCACCGATTTAATGTAGACGGATTAGATTATTTTGGATTTTTTTATTTCTTAAGTATATTTAAGTCAGTTTTAATTTTAAATAATTTTTAATTCACTTCAAATTATTTGGGTTTAGGTTGTTATTATTATGTTGAGTGGTAATAATCTTTGGTGCAATGCAAGCGCAGAAGGTGGCATTAACCAACAAGACAGCCGATAACCAATGGGGAACAGTATAAGTTTATGGGAACAAGGACCTTTTCGCAAGTTTCCATGTTATAGATTTAAATATATGTAGTAATATAGAGTTTATGGCAAGGAATTATGTTTTTTTTTTTAAATATAAGGAAATGTTGTTCAAATATTATACATTGATATGGATTTGGAATTTAGGTGCGATACATATTCATTTGCTATCTGAATTTAAACATGCTTTAAATTTCCATGAAAGAGATTGTAGTGAATGTACAGTATGAACAGAAGGAGGGAAAGAATTTAGTTATGGCGACTGTCACGTGCCAGTTTATCTCTATATTATGATTTCATGCACCCCACCATTTTTTTCACAGTTCAAAGACTCAGAATTAAAGAAAAGATGAAGTTAGAAATGGGAAAGTCTCCAAACTTTTGGAAATGGCAGATTTTTTAATCACAGATGAACCGAAATCAAATTTGTTTTTAATTTTTCAAGTAGATTTTGATGTAAGAAATTAGGAAGCTAGTAATAACTCATCTATATAGGCATCTTAGGGACTGATATTTTTGATAGTTATGTCCGAAATATATATATATATATATATACACACATGTGGTAGTATTTACTGCTAGCTTTGTCCAGTCAGTCTTCTCATTGCCTCTCTTTCTCTCTCTATCTCTTTATCTCCAATTATTTAATATTTTCTTTTTTTTTTCTCTTAAAATATATAAAATCTTTGAAATAGAACTTGTTTTAATATGAACTACTTTCAAGCTGCTGTGCTTTGTATGAATGAGAATAACCCAATGCTTCATTTTCTTGAGTGTAGAGTTTTGGTAGTTTGATTTTTTTTTTTTTTTGCCATATGGATTTTGGGGTGGTGGGTTTGGAGGGGTTTATAGGTTCAGAAACTGCAACTGGTTTTTCCTCTCTTGGTTCAGATCATCAAGAGACAAACCAAAAGTGGTACGGATCTGGGGGTTTGTTCAAGCAAGAGAGATCTTGCAACAATGAAGATGAGTTGAGGAGTTCAAAACTAGCCAAAATTCATGATGATTTTTCAGGCTCTTCTAAGCCATTGATGTTCCACCACAGAAATACTTTATTGAGATCCAATGCCTCTATCTTCTTTGATGAACAAGAAGAGCAACAAATGCTGAGCTTCTCAGCCCCAAAACCAGAAGCTCTTTCAGTGGATAGAAGATCCAAAAATGTCACATTTCCTCACATTTACCTCACAGGTACTTACATATTGAAGGTTGGAAGCAATGCAGAGGTTCCAACATTATTTGTGAATTTGTATCAAAGATTAGATTTTTTTTTTTTTGGTTATTGGTTCCCTGGTTTAGGGTCTTTTCATGGAGAATCTAATGGTCTTTCCTTTAAAGTCATATCAATAAAAGTGTAGTTTTCTATTTTTCTTCCCCTTAAAAGATTAACCTTTTTTTTTTTTTTTTTTGTCTTGTTAACCATTTTCCCCAACATCCTTTTTATGTTATGCTTTCTTGTTGTATCCTCCCTAAGTTTAGTAGACAAGTTATGGTTTCTGGGTTATCCTGCCACAACTTTTGTGTGCCCCCTTTTCCCCCTTTTTTACATTTAGAGTAAAAATGAGAAACACCTAAGTTTTTCTTGGTATTATATTTTCAGGGTACAACAACGGAGTATTTAATGGTGCAAACATGCATGGAGTGTGTAAAGGTCCATTCACTCCATGTCAATGGATGGAGCTTGAACACCAGGCTTTGATCTTCAAGTACATACTTGCAAATGTGCCTGTACCTCCTAATCTTCTCCTCCCTATAAGAAAATCCCTTGATTCTACTGATTTCTCGAGCTTTTCTGGTGGACTCTTCAGACCCAATACATGTAAGTTCCTCACTTGTTTGGGTACCAAGAAAAGAACTGTTCAGCTAAGTGAAAACAATGCAATGATAAAGCTGAAAAGACATTGGCATGCATGATTAGGCCAACATCTACCAGTTTAAGTTTTCGTTTTTCAAGTTACAATTTGGAATTTGTTATCTGTTTTACTGTTATGGGTGTTTCATTTTATTGTTTATGATGTTCCAGCGATGGGATGGGGAGCTTTTCAACTTGGGTTCTCAAACAACACTGATCCAGAGCCAGGAAGGTGTCGCAGAACCGATGGAAAGAAATGGCGGTGCTCGAGAGATGCTGTTGCTGGCCAGAAGTACTGTGAGCGGCACATGAACAGAGGTCGCCATCGTTCAAGAAAGCCTGTGGAAGGCCAACCCGGCCATTCCGTCACAGCCACTGCCGCTGCTACTTCCAAGCTGATGCCTAATGTCTCATCCTCTTCAGCATCAGCAGTAGGGCCAGTTGGTGGTGGCGGTGAGCCCAACAGCCTCACCAGTGCTCGGCAGAAGTACGAGAATTTGCAGCCTGGTGGCACATCTAATCTTTCTGCTGCAGCTTCACTGAACAGGTGATAGAACTATCCTCTACATAAATTCGTGTCGGAGATATACTATATCCGAGGTAGAAGTTAGTTATTACATAATATTACTTTCATATTAATGAATTCTGTTCTTGCAGGTCGATTCTGAATAAAGACACTGTAGGTGAAAAAATTCCTTATACTGCAGCAGGACTCTCCATGATATCCCCCAATGGTGACTTAAAATCTAAAGAAAACCCTTTCTTGATTCCAAAGCAACCAATCTCATTTGAAGAGAACTTGAGAAATGGGTTTGGAGTTGTTTCCTGTGGCGAGCTCAATCCTTCCCATAAAAGCTCTTCCATGATTAACAGCAGAAATTTTGGTTCATCTCAAGATCTTACTAGTCAAGAAACTGATTCCCAGCAATCCTTTCGTCGGTTCATTGATGATCGGCCTAAAAGTCAGTCTCATTGCTCTGTCATTTCCTGGCCTGAACTTGATGTTCAATCATACAGGACTCAACTTTCCATATCAATCCCCATGGCTGCCTCAGATTTCACGTCCACAACTTCCTCTCCCAACAACGAAAATTTAACTTCATCACCTCTCCGATTATCTCGTGAGTTGAACCCAATAAACATTGGATTGGGAGTGGGTAATGTAGTTAATGAATCAAACCAGAAGCAAGCAAACTGGATTCCAGTCTCTTGGGGGACTTCTATTGGTGGCCCTCTTGGTGAGGCTCTGCACAGTAATGGCAGCACCATGGTAGACTTAAAGAACTCATCACTACTGAACCTACTGACTGAGGGCTCGGCAAATAGTCCTCTGGTCGGATCATCTCCAACTGGGGTCTTACAAAAGACAACCTTTGCTTCCCTTTCGAATAGCAGTGCTGGAAGCAGTCCAGAGAATAACAAGACTCATGAAGGCGTTAGCCATTGCAATGATCTCCTTGGTTCAAACCTTGTCGAATCGTCCTCTTTGCCTGCTACATAGCCATTTCAACTATTGGCAAGCCCCTAGGCTGTTGCAGAAGAAGGAACAGAAGCACGAGTTTCATCTGTTGACAAACATGGAGCCAATTAGTTATGAAAGCTTATAATATTATGTTAGTCTCTTAATTTTCATACTTTTGTACTTGTCAGCCATGGTTTGTTCCTAAATGTTATAGATTAAACTAGGTTATATCGGAAAAAGAAAGTGGTTGCAGATGCTGGATGTTGCATCTTACACTTGCTTAATGTTATTTCCTGAGAGGTAGAAAATGATTGTGGATGCTGAATTTTGAATCTTGAACATGTTGAAATTTAAATAGTTGCGTGAACCAAATCATGTTAAGTTCAGGATTTACAAGCTTATAATTTCAATATACAGTGAACTGTAAATTCTTTAGATTAACTGAAGGTAACAATATTGAACCTAGCTCAATCAAGCAGAAACTTATAACCATCCAACATTAACATAAAAACAATTTTAAATTGACGACTGCGATTTGAACTCTAAACCTTCTTTCAGTTGCACTCATGCAGATGGAGAAGATAATGATGATGATGCAAGAATTATCCTATTGTTTATTCTATAATTGCTTCTGAGGTGAATTATTCTCATGGTTTTGTCCTTTGAGAAAAAAGATAGGTATTGTCTGCTTCGTGTGGCCTTAAGCAATCTAAATATTGGGTTTTGATTTCAATCAAGAATGACTAATGATAATTCATGTGACATTAAGCTTGCTCAAATGGTCGAACCGGGAATATGTGGTACTTGCTCAAATAGTCAATCAAGTAAATGGATAATGAAGCTCGAGTAGTCAAGTGAGATATTAAGCCTACTCAATTGATCAAACCTTCCTTTTCTATGGCAAAGGGGTGAGTGTGCATCGCTTGTGAATCACGGTGAATCGTGAAAACAAAAGTGTCAGACATTTGCTATGTCCAAAATATGTATCAGACATGAGTATCGGATATGGGTTTTTCAAGAAAAATAAAGAGTCAAGAGTAACATAGCTTATCAACTCCCCCACTAAACTCATTATAAGAGTTTGCAGTTAGAGTTCTCTCCTGTGGATTGAGCAACAAAGCAACCAATGGCACAAACAGATTGAATCACAACCTTGCTGGGAATTATTGGAAATTATAGACAGAAAGTTGAGCTTATAAACAGCAGATTGATAACTACACAACTTTCAGTTTAGCTCAAATTCACATTATGCTACTACTTGATATGAAAAAAAAAAAAAAAAGAGTTTAGTATGGACAAGAGAGTAAGGGTACCTCAGAAACCCTGAATGACCCAAATCCAAGTTCTCCAAAGCTGGTTGCTCATCAACCCCATTTGTTATATTGGACAAGGGAACCAAACCAGAAAGTTCATTCAATAGTTCGTGTAAGCTTACACTTGGAAATAAAGATGTTATCAGTGTAATTTAAGCTACACAGTTTCAATAACTCAGCTGACCGTTGCTTCAACACGGGATCATAACCACTCTGTATAACTAGAAGGAGCTTTGCAGCTAGACCAGCATCAACAGCAAGTGAAGCGCATTCCTCTGGTGCGAACTTGCATATCGACCAAAGTATTGACAATGCAAGCTGAGTACAGTTTTCAGAAGCTTTCATCAATAATTTCACCACATTTGGTATGGTATTTGGACAATCTTTTAAAGCCAATCTTCCTTCTGGAATACTTGACAAAAGTTCCAATATACAAAGGACTAATTCCAAACATTCATTGTTCAAACCAGGCATCAATTCAACCAATTGAGGGACTGCCCCAACATTGACAAAAGAGTTCCTAACTGATTCATTAGAACAAACTGTTTTGAGTAAAATGAGTCCAGATAAAACCCCACTTTGGTGCTTTTTATCTTTCACTAACCTCAACAAACCAACTAAAAGACTCAAACTTGCAACATTTTGGGATGCAAAATCATTCCCTTCCATCAACATTCCAATCAACCTAGTACAGTTAATCTTGGTCTCAATCGACCCTTCATTTAAAATATCAACTATCAAAGATATTTTAGCAGGTTGCAACAAATCAGTCTTGGAATTTAAATCAAGATTCAAGTTCACAAGAATACCAATCACCTCTGAGCCAACAGCATGAGTTGTAAAAGGACCAAGCAAAGATGAAATGGAAGCAATGCCTCCATTTTCCACTACAGTCTTCAAAGCTGTCCCATGAGCTTGAACCACTTGCCTAAGCTCTTTAAGTGCTTGAACTCTAGCTTGACCCTTAACTTTCTTCAAATTCTCCAAAACCTCTTTGACCCTTCCTTGCACATCCTCTGACCTCTTCTTCATAGCCAAATACTTCTGTGAAAACCAACTATAAATTAGCTGCTGAAGGGTTTTATTTGGAGTCACCGAATCATCCCAAAGTTCTTGCATTGTGGTGGGACATGTGTAATGGCCTAATGAGAACCATTTAATAATGTTGGATCTCTCGTAGGTTTGACCAGTGCAAAGGGTCACAGGGTCTTGCATTGGCTCCAAAGAAATTGGACATATGAAAACCGTAGGCACATCAATGGACTCAAGCTCTTCGACCATTAACTTCAGATCCAATTTCTTTAAACCAAAACCAGTGGATATCACCCCACAATTTCCTCCCAAAATCCCATCTTTTACAGCCATTTCTAGATCTAGAACTTGGCTATCAAGCCTCATGTCAGCTTCTTTTCGACTAGAAGGTTGATACATTGGATTTCTTTAAACACCCTTTTGGAGATGCTAAAGAATCTAACAAGGACCCTTTTTCTTTTTGTTTCCAAGAGAGAGAGAGAGAGAGAGAGAGAGAGAGAGAGAGAGAGAGAGAGAGAGAGAGAGCTAATTTACAAGAGAACTAGCCTTGAAGAAGACAAAAACCACACCCAGTAAAACAAGAAGCCACAATGCCAATCAAAGGGGACATATTTTCTTCCCCATTCTTTTACAAACCATTGTCGCTTGCTTTATTTGATCCCTTTGTCTGGTAAAAAACGAAACCTCCTCCTTCACCACTAAAACCATCACCATCATTAAAGAAATAATAGTACAAAAAATGCAATCTTCTAATACTAAAGCTCTTTATCACTACTGAAATCAATAAACAAAAAAAGGAGCTGAAATCATCACAATCCCAGACCCATATCAGCTAAAAAGGAGAAAATGGTAAAGAACAATCAAAAGCAAAACAAGGACATGGAATTTGTTTATAAAAAGAAAAGAAGAGATTATTGGAGAATTTAACACTCGAACTTGTACAATGGCACAGTTCCTCTTCTCTAATACTGCGCAAAAATAAATAAATAAATAAATAAATTTGGATAATTGTGCTATTAGTGACTCGCGGATTTCGTATTTTTCAATTTTATATCTTATATTTTTGAATTTTGAATTTGAGGAAACAATGCGTCCGAAAAGCATTGCAACAATGAATTATGACTCAATTAGGTGATTAACTTAGCAATTAGGTCTATTTTTATAATTGTATTTTGTACTATTCATCTTGATTTAACATTTATGTCTATTTTTATATTTAAAATTAAATTTTATAACGATTTAGCACTTTGAATTTGTGTTATATTACCACTTGAAATTTTAAAAAATATATATATTTTAGATAATTATTTAGTAGTGGTAAAATCTTTAACTTTACATGGATGAGATTTCTAATTATAACTTAAGAACATATAATAAAATCTCAATCCCGAAGTTAAAAAAATTCCACCACCAATTTACTAAATAGTTATCTTTTTTTTTAGATATTATATATTCTTTCAACTTTTAGGTGTTAACATGATAAAATATCAAAAGTGCAAGCTCAAGTACTAAAATGGACCTAATTGCCTAGGTTAGTGACAAAAAATACATAATCCTTACTGAAATTTCAATCCCAACTCAAATGGTATACACTAAATTATTTAAGTTAAATTATACTAATCTTAAAATCTTATGTGGCAAGCATATTATTATATTTGAAATGCATTTTCAACTTGTTATTTTCATGAAGTATTGAATTTTATCTAATTTTTTGGGTTAGAATTGAAATTTCAAAATTCGAAAGTAGGATAACTAAAATTTATCAACTTAATGTGTATGGATTAAATATGCAATTTAGACATAATATGGAGACTAACATATGAATTTGACCATAAATTTACGTGTAGTGGTCCTTGGCGACTGTGCGCACACGTGCTTACATCTGTTTATTCACGATCACCACCATATCCTGTTTTAGCTTTTTATTCTTTTTCTCTTGAACTTTGAAAAAGAAAATATTATATTATAAATATAAAAACAATTCAATGAAGCTCAGATTATTTTCTAATAATAATCTCATTATAAGTTACGATCATATTTATTTTTTTAATATAATGTTTAAAATAATTTATAGTTCCTCACCGACTCAAAAAATTCGAATTTACGTTTTTTTATATTGCTAATTAATTTCGATGCCAATCGAATTAAGAATCAATTGACTGTTATCTAATAAGTTAAAATAGAGTATTATATTTCTTATTTATGAATCATAGTATATTTGAGTTTATTAACTAAATTGTTTAAGTATAAATCTATAAAAAGATGTTTTATATAAGATATTAACTTCTTTTTTTTTTTTTTTAGTTTTAGCTTGCTTTAGAAAAACAACTCCAACTACAAATCCAAATCCAACCCCAATCTCTTCCTATTCATGGTTTTATTTTCAACCAACCTCAACTCCTTCCCTCAATAAAACCCTAAATCTTCTTCAACATATTCATTGTTTTAATCAATCTCCCATTTTCATCATGCGCTCCATTTCCCATCATACAATCACCGAATCCCCAGCATTTCCATCTTCACAATTATAATGAAGAGCAAGGGGCATAACCGAAAACCTGGAACTCGTAACAAGTTCATACGGTACCTCAAAGTTCCTTTCAAAGCTTTGGGGAAAGCCAGGGATTTTTATGTTAGAAGTTTGACAAGTTGTGCTTCAAGAATCGGCCACGGACATTGCCCCAGTCATTTCCCGGTGGAATACTATGAGTTGCCGAGGAGCATTTGCGAAAGCTCATCCCCAATGCGTAATGTCAACAAAGATGATGATGTAACAGAGCTTATTAGGGCCGCATCTGTTAGGAGCTCCAGTTATGGAAATGAAATGGAGATGTTTTCGCCAAAGCAACTGAGGTTGAAGATGAGATCAAGAGGGTTGCCAAAGAACATGGGCAGAATTGATGAAGACAAGCCTTGTGTATTCGAAGATAACGATGTTGTTTTTGAAATGAAAAGAAAGTGTCGTATCAAATCCCAGCATCAGCAACCTATGTCCGAATACAAACGTAAGGTGTGATTTCATTTATATGTATATGTACGAGTGTATACATAAAGAAAAGGCAAAACGTACGGCCAAATGCTCCCACTACCCAAAATACTCAATAAATTGTACTAGGGTATCAAATACGTGAAAGAACCTTGCATTTCATCAGAAATGAAAAATCCAGAATGAAATTTTCATCAGTAATTACCAGATTAAAATCCCACTCTAATTCCTTCCATGAGCAACTTGAGCTTTGGATTCTAAATCAGCTGAAAGCAACACATTACCAAAACATTGCATAGTTCATACAATCTTTCACTAAATCTATTCATAATACATTGTTTCTGAATCATCTACTTCAAGGTATGAACTTAATGGCAATGCTTCCACTAACCAAAATGCCTAGCAAAATAGACTAAAATTTCACAGTTTCATCATGAAAAAGATAGCTAGTGCACGGAAGAATCTTGCATTCATCAGAAATGAAAATACAATAAGTTTTCATCAGTAATTACTAGATTAAAATCCCATCACTCTAATTCTTTCCATGAGCAACTTGAGCTTTGGATTTAAAATCAGCTGAAAGCAACAAATTACCAAAATATTGCATAGTTCATACAATCTTTCGCTAAATCCATTCATAATACATTGTTTCTGAATCATCTACTTCAAAGTATGAACTTAATGGCAATGCTTCCACTAACCAAAATGCCTAGCAAACCTTGCATTCGTCAGAAATGAAAATACAATAAGTTTTCATCAGTAATTACCAGATTAAAACTCCCATTAATGTCAATCCTTAGAAGAGCAACTAGAGCTTTGAATTGCACTGACATTTTGATCTTTAAATTCCCCTTTCCTAACCCAAGCCATCCCTTCATTCCTCTGATTCCCCTCTCCACGCCTATCAAACTTTACGCCATTATATCTCCTATTCCGCTCCGACTTGCCACCACGATAGTTGAGATGAACATTTTGCTCACCGTATCTACGATGATCCCCTCTTCTAATCTCACCGTTCATCGACATTGCTTGAAATTTCCGTCCAATCTCCTCCGTACGGTCATGGGTTCTTGGAATGGAACTCAGTCCTAACTCCCTTCTCGCCTCAATATTCTCTTCCTCAACACTCGCCAGCTCCGGAGCCTGGAGTTCATCTCCGATCAGCTTCTCCTCCCCTTTACTATGCTCCACACCTGTAGGCAGCGGCGCCTTACTAGTACCTCCCGTCAGTTCCTCCCCCTCGTTAGCTGCCCTAGCTTTTTCCTTCATCTCGTTCCTTTTCTTGTTCTTCGACTTCCACCTTTTCTTCAATTCCTTGCCTTTCTTCTCATTGTCAAAATCCTTGGCCGCGGCGGTTTTCTCATCCCGGGGCTTCCCTTCCGCTACATGCTTCCCGTTACCCCGATCAAATAGAGGAATCTGCCTATTCTTACGGCTCTCTCTTCCAGAAACCTCGTCATTCACTCGCTCTTCAAAATTTGTTTCCTTTTCCTCGTGTTTCTGCTGAGTCTCTTGTTTCTCTTCCTTTCCCTTCTGCTTTCCTTCTTTCTCTTTGATCCATCGTTCTTGTAGTTGAAGGAGAGTAACATAATTTGACGGAATTGAAGGCAACCTCTTTTTCCCGTTGATTTTTTGGGACACCTCCATTGAAGAACCAACCCAAGAACAACAGGAAATTCAAGTAATAATTAAAAAAAAAAAAAGAAGAAGAAAATTATAAACAAAGAGAACCAGACAGAGGAGGATTTGAATTCCTCAGACAGGAAAAGACCTGAACACCACTCTTTCTGACGATAAAATAGCATCAAATTTCTCATTAATTGCGAAAAAGCCACTGTTGTTTGGGGCCTAAGTTGCTTAGTTGGGCCCAAGGCTGATGACCAATCAGCAAATATATATATATTTTTAAACGACTACACTCCTAATTAAAAAACAATTAATAAATTGTATTATTTTTAATTTTTAAAATTTTAATATTATCTCTATTAAAAGAAAATCCATTCAAAAATTTTTGTTTATGGTATGATATTATTATGAGATATTATATTTTAGGAATATTTAAATATATTATATATTATTATATATATTTTAGGCATATGTTTAGGATCATATTATATATCTTTTCTATAAATATTATATATACTTCGACCTGTTCATGAGTCAAGTTATTTGCCTAGACTTAAAGTTCATGCGAAATTTGAGAGGGCTTGAGTAAAAATATTAGGCCTAAAAATGGGCTTGAACAAAAAAATTAGGCCCGTTTAAAATATGGACTAGGCTTGAATTTGAAAATTCAATGCTCGAACCTGACCCAGCCTGTTTTTAAGTTTATAATACTTTATATTATGTTATTTTTATATGTTATGTAATTTATAACACATTAAAAAAACTATACAATATATTAATACTACTCTAATGTAAATATTAAAATAATGTTATAAAAAAGTTAAAATTATTAAATATTAAAATAATATAATATAAATATATATTTTTTAAAAATACTGCTAGTACTGTTGGTGTATTGGGATAAAAATCAACTTTTGAGAAATTAATGAAAGCTTCAAGGCACGTATTAATGCCACTTTCTTTAAAGTTCAATTTTTCCCACCTATATTATGGTGTGCAAAAGAGTTACTGCCAATTGAAACTCGAGGATATAATGAAGCTCAGTGACTACCTACGTTTTGCATTGACGGAAACAGTTCACTGAGTATGGAGTGGAATATAGCAAGTATATCAATTTCTATAAAAAGTATAGAAATTCTCTATAGAACAATCTAGACATATAAAAGATGGTAAGAGAATAAAAAGAAATTTTATTTTTGTGTTTTTATGTGTTACACAAATGAAAGTTCATTCTTATTTATAGAATGTCTCATGTCACTTCATAGGAACATAAATACCAAAAATGGATAGTTGTATATTTAACAATAAGCATAATTATTCAATAGATATCTACTTGGATAATTATGATCATTTGTTATTAATTAAGTGATATAACTCATCACTATAAATAATGACAATTTTTAGTTACTTGCAACTTTTTAATTATTTTTTAGTTCATTCTAATACCTTTTGTTTACTTAATGTCATAATATTGATTTGCAGACAATCAATTTAACATTTCTATAATGTCTGCCCATACATTTTTTTACTATCTACATATATGTACTTTTATGATTGTGACTTAAAGTTTTTAATATGCTCTAAACTGTTTATACTTTTTTTTTGTGAAAAAAGGACATAACAAAAATAAGTTACATGGAATATTCGAGAGGAACAAACATCCTCTCTTTATCTGATTTAAGGAAATCTGACACTTTATTTGGGGGGACCTCAACCAGTTGTAAATCCTCCTCTCTTCCAAAAGCCAATTTGGCAAGATAGTCTGCACATTGATTCTCCTCCCTGGGAATGTATCTTAAGATCCATTGATTTTCTTGGGACAAAATCCGGTGTATTCTCCTGATCAGAGCAGAGGTTGAACTCTTCGAAACTTTGTCATTAATAGCTTTGACTACTTCCAAGCTATCTGAATAAATAATCAAATTGCTATGACCTCTGCGTTGGATGAGTTTTAAACCATCTTGTATGCCCCAAAGTTCTGCGTCAAAAATCGAACAATTCCCTAGAAAACTGTTATAACCCATCACCCAATTACCAATACCATCCCGCACCACTCCTCTAGCGGCTGCTCTTCCTGATGTTATTTGAATAGCACTATCGGTATTAAGAAAGATCCAATCCTTGGATGAAAGCTCCCTATGAAGTAAAACTATATTGTCATTCAATCCATCTCTAGAAGCCAAAGACGAATGCTTGGCCCAGCATATGGAAACTTTAATGATCTCACTAGAGCTCCATGATTTCCTTTAAAAGATAAAAAGATTACGATTCTTCCATAATCGCCAAGCTAATAATCCGAAGAGGCAAGCCCATCTAATTTCTCCATCATGAAGCATCGAGATATCCTGTAAATTAAAAGAAATCCATTCGTACAAAAAGTTAGAGAAAAAATTAGGTTGTTGGTTTCTCGGAACAACTTGTTTCCAGACGTCCTTAGCCACTGAGCAATCTCGAATAATGTGTCCTTAGAAGAATGTCACATATCAAACAAGAAGAGTCAACAGCTAGGCCACGCCTAACTCTTTCCATATTGGTGAGGAGTCTCTGCTTAAAACTGTCCAAAAAAAGAAACGAACTCTTTGTGGACTCGAAATTTTCCACGCTTTCTTCCATAACTCGTCTCTAGAGCTCCAAGAGTCCTCCTTTAGCACCTTGTAAGCACTTTTAATAGAGAAAGCTCCAGTTGAAGTATGTCACCAAGACAGCCTATTAGGTTCTTTAGCTGGATGAGGAGGAGGAATTTTCAAAATGTGAGAAATAATCTCTTCTAGTAGCCAATCTTTTAAAAAATTAAGGTTCCAATTGCCTTCTACTATGATCAAATCACTAAGCAAACAATCAGTATTAATGTTAGTACATGCAGGTAAATAATTAATCAAAGGTCCAACATTAGGAATCCACTGATCTTTCCAACCATGAATTTTATTGCCATCACCAATAGACCATATCATATTATCATGTAAAAGGGTCCACACTTTTGAAAGTGACTTCCAAAGAAAAGAACTCTTCGCCTTCATTATACTAATTGGTAAGAAATCATTCATCCCATACTTTGATCTGAGAACACGAACCCAGAGAGCTTCATCCTCAAAAACTAGTTTATAACCAAGTTTCGATGTTATGATCCCGTAATTGTTTCATGCCAAGACCTTCACACCACTTGGGTTGATAGATAGAATCCCAACCAACTAATGACATATTTTTCTTACTACCAAAAGTCCCCTAAATGAAATGCCTCACCAGACATTTGATCTCGTCACAGATCTTCCTAGGAATCATCATGGATTGCATGAAATAACTGGACATGGATAGAAAAACTAATTGCGCCAGAGTAACCCGACCAGCAAAGGATAACTGACGAGCATCCCAACTTTGTAGCTTCGTTTAAACTTTCTCAATCACAAAATGAAGAGTGCTATTAGTGGCTCTCTTATGGAAAAGTGGGATTCCGGGATAATGACTAAGATCATACACCTTTTGGAAACCAAGTAGATTACAAAGTAAATTAGCTATAGACTCCTCAACTCCTTTGGAAAGGAAAATATTAATTTTCCTAGTATTAACCTTGTGACCTAAAAGCTCACAAAAGTCATTCAAAATTTCATTTAAAAGCCTTCCATGCTGTTCATCTGTTCTGCAAAAAATAAGAAGATCATTGGCGAAGAAAAGATACGAAAGAGCCTGCCCTAATCGAGATAAGCGAATGGGTTTCCAAACCCCTTTGGACAAAGTGGAGCTAATAGAATGCCCTAACCATTCCTTACAAAGTACAAAAAGGTAGCGAGATAGAGGACAACCTTGCTTAATTCCCCGAACAGGTTTAAATTTAGTCGTTGGGACTCCATTCCACAAAACCTGCATAGTAAAGTTAGAAATAGCAAAAACAATAACATTTCTGAGATAACAAGGGATACCTGCCGCTTGAAGAGAAGCATCAATAAAATCTCATCGCACCCGATCATAGGCTTTTTCCAAATCAATTTTTATCGCCATCCACTTTCTACTCTTGCAGCTTCTCATAGAATGGATAACCTCTTATGCTATGATAATATTATCAGTAATATTACTCCCGACAATAAAACCTGCATGTTCCTACGCAATAATTTTAGGAAAAATAATCTTAAACCGGTAAGCAATTACCTTTATTGCCAACTTGTAGAGAACAAAACAAAGGCTTATAGGTCGAAATTGAAAAAACTCGCCGGGACTCTGAACCTTGAGGATAATAGCAATCAAGGTATTATTAAGCCCAATATCAATATCACCTCCATTGAAAACCATTTTAACCCAATCAAAAACAGCTGGGCCAACCGTATCCCACTGCTTCTAGAAAAAGAGGGCATGAAAGCCATCACTGCCCGAAACTTTTAAAGGAGCCATATCAAACATGGTTTTTTTAATTTCTTCATCAGTGACTACTCTTCCCAAAAAATTAATATCAATAGAATGAAGTTGAGAGAACCCATTAGGAGGTAAAGATCTCGTGGGCCGAGGATCTTTCCCATACAATTTTTGGAAAAAATTGGATGCTTTCACTTCGATGGCCTCAGGATCAAATAACCAATCACCAAAAGAGTTGCAGATAGCAGAAATAAGGTTTTTTTCTACCGTTGCAAAGTGCGAGTATGAAAAAACTTATTATTCTTATCCCCCAAATGTAACCAATTGCATCTAGCCTTTTGCCTCCAGAGAAGTTCCTCATGATGTAACACATTTTCCAACTCATGTCTTATTTTCATTTCTACGAGAGCCAAGTGATTAGCACATAAGAGATCCATTTGCTTCTATATGGTCGATAACTTATGGATCAGATTTCTCTTACGAGAAGTAATATGCCCGTAGGTGTTCTTATTCCAATCCTTAAAGTTTTCAGTGATCTTATCTAAGGAAGCTGCCATGTTCCCTTGAAATTCCCACTGATATTTCATAAAATTAAAAAAATTAAGGTGCTCAACCTAGCCCGCTAAAAACTGAAATGGTTTTCCCCTATGCAAGGAAAAAATCGGATTGATATTGAGAAGAAGAGGTCTATAATCAGACTTAATCCTCAGAAGATGAGTAATTAAACAATTTGAAAAATAATTAATCCAAGCCTCATTTCCTAAAGCACGATCCAATCTTTCAAACAGATTACCCTTATGTCAGGTAAAGGGAGGACCCCCTAAACCCCAACTCATGAAGATTAGCCAAATCTACAAATTTATTAAAGTGAGGACATCTCTTACCAGCCGATAGACCATTAATTTTCTCATTTGAGGATAGAATAACATTAAATTCTTTGATCGCCATCCAAGGAATTTGACTAACATGAATAAAAACTTTCAGATCTTGTCACAAGTCTTTTTGCTTTTGATGATTTGGGCTCCCATAAACAAAGGCAATCAAAATCTGATTTAAAGAAGAATTAGGCCAAACCCGAGTAAGAATAAATTGGGGGTGATTACGAATAACCTCAACTCGAACAGAGTTTCTCCAACCAATCTAAATGTCCCCAGCATACCCAATAGCCTTTACACAGTGCAAAAATTAAAACCCCAACTCTGCGATTATTTTATCCACTTTGGACCCACTAACTCTAGTTTCTAGCAAGCTAATTATATCCGGTCTGTGCTCCATATTATACTTACGAAAAATGCGAGGAAATTTAGCATTTGCACAACCCTGATAGTTCTAAGAAAAAATTGAGATATTCATAATTAAAATAATTATAAATAAAAACATACCCTTATTGTCGAGAACTATTCAAACCACTATGGTCAGAATCAACAATCACTTTAATTTTAGCTTCATTCAAAAGATCAGAGGAAATAAGCTTCACCGCCTCTTCCATAGACTCAGTTAAAGAAACCCGTAAGTTTGCAGAGGCTTTGAAGCGACTCCCTCGTCCCCTTAAAACATTACTATTCTTTCGTCCTCCTCTAGCAGTGCTGAATTTCCCTTTAATTTTCCAGTCCTTATTTCCTGCACTACCTACGCTCATAGACTCAATAGAACGACCTTTAAACTGATCAAGGGAATTAGAAAAATTTTTAAAAGTAACAGCAGAATGCTTCCCATGATCTAAAATACTATCAGTTAATTGAACTTCAATCTCTATTGGACCTTTAAAAGTCGAGTTGAAATGCGCCTTAATGTCATCCAAATTATTAGCTTGCAAATTTGAGTCAAAACCGTTCACACAATTACCTATATCCAACAAAGCAATCTCAAATTCAAGATAAGATAAATTTGAATTAAAATTTAAAGGAACCTAATTTTTTCTATATTTGACAAAACATGATATTGCTACTGGTCGCTAACAGGCTTGGAAAGAACCATTGGACTGTCCTTCTTCCCCACCGACCCATTTTTGTGGCTACCCACAACCCCTAATTTCAAGGATGCATAAGAAACAGTCTGATAGGCTTCTATTGGACAATCCTGCGAATAAAGATTAATTGGGTTGGTTTTAGTTTGCGGCCCACCCAAGGACCTATTCGACCCAGCACGGTGCATAACCTTTTTTTCTAAGCTTTTCACCTTTAATCTATCCATACCTTGGCCTAATTGAAAACCTCCCCCCATGTGCATAGCAGCTATGTTGCTGGTTCTTTTTTGGGCTTTAGAATTTAGGCCCACTCCTTTTGTAGACCCAATATGAGAATTAGGCAAAGGTTTAAAAAACCCCTTATCTCTAGAATTAGGGGTAACCAGATCTAATTCCACCGCATGAGAATTAAAACCCCCATTATCTTCCTTAGCCATCTTCCTTTCACCGCCGACCATCTCGCCTTTATTAGTAAGGGCATCAAATCTGGAGCCCGATCTCCCTTTTCCCGCAATCTTACCATCAGATTCTCGAGAATCCCTCAACTTTTACCGTGACCTACGCTCCACCAGCATCCAAGGTCTGAACGCCAGTTCAGTTTCTTTCCCAAGTTCACCGTTATTTTTACTTGACCCACTGTTAGCCATCGACTTATCACCCTCTTTGCTCGATGCTTCTTTTGACAAGGAGCACATCTCACTCACATGTCCGTATTTACCAGAAGCAAAACAAATCGTTGGCAAGGCTTTGTATTCCACCCATTGAATGTCACCATTAATATGAATTTGAGAGTCGAGAGGTTTATCCAGGTTAATGAACACAGCCATCCTAGCAAATCTCCCTCTGGTTCTATTGTCAGTCTTGAAATCAAATTTAGCAACCTTACCAATTGTGCTACCAATCACCTTAAAAATCTTCCTCTTGTACATAAATCCCAGTAACCCAGGTAACTTAATCCAAGCCATAACCACACTTAGGTATGGTTGAAGAAGGGAGATGTAATAGCCCAAATTTTAGCAATGTTAGAAATAATGGTTCGGGACCATCGAATCTGACAAATGAACTCGTAGATTATATTATTTAATATTTATGAGCCAAATGTAGCTTTTAAAAGATTTTTGAAATAGTAAATTGTGTTTTATAAATATTTATTTGGTAAAGAAATTGAGAAAAAGAGGTATCGAGATCTCAGTGTTATAAACTGAGCCATAAATATTTTTATGAATATTTATGAAGTGCCAATAAGGTAATATTAAAATTTCGTTAGAAAATTTTGACGTTTGGGTGGTTAATTAAATAAAAAGGACTAAATTGAAAAAGGTGTAAAAGTTGCTAGGAAGATTAAATAGCTCAATTGTTAAATGAGGAAGGACCTAAAGTGCAAATAAGCCCAAAAGAGATATTTTGGGCTGCTATAGCTGAGAAAAATCAAGAAATGGGTGAAATAAGGGCAAATTTGGAAAATTGTCAAAATTAGCTTAATAAAAATGGGACCAAATTGGAATATCTAGAATTCTCTTCATTTCTCTTCATTTTCATCAGCTGAAAAATAGCCATGGAAGAGGGTTCAAGCTGGTTTTCATACTCTAGCTTCATGTATGTTTAATTCTAGCCTTCTCCTTAAAATTTTTATGTTTTTGGACTTTTACAATTGGTTCCAAATTACTATTTCATTAGTTTTGATTTTATAGCTAATTTTTAAAGTTTCTATGGATGAGTGCTGGAACCATATGATGAATAAACATAAAATTGAAGCTTTAATTTTGATATATGATGATTTTATTAAGTAAAATTGATGGAAATTGATTTTAGGACCTAATTGTGAAAGAGTTTGGAACTAAGGTCTAATGTTAAAGTTCTGAATTTCAAGGATTATGAAGTAGTTTAAAATGATAGAATAAAGTATTAATTGAGAAAAATTAGCTCAATTGAGGGGTTAATTGAGTAAGAACTGGATTGTATGAATTGTGAAATTTGGGGCAAAATGGAAATTAACATTTTACACTAGAACAGTTTTGGATAGCAACAGTAGTCTAACTTTGAAAAATCACCAAAAATTATAGAAATCTAATTAGAGGATGAATAAAATATAGAGTTAAAGCTTATTGAGTCTAGTTTCTTATAGAAGAAATAGTGTAAGTAATGGAATTGTGAATCATGAGATATAATAAGTTTTGTGAGATAAGGGTAGAATGACTTCGGGTTCCCCTGTTTTGATTTTGGAAAATCATCAAAAATTTGAGAAAAATAATTAGGGGCTTAAATTTATATCTTTAAAATCTTGAATTAGTCTATTTTTAAGACAAAAAAACGAGAACATCATCCGACTCCCATATGAGGAGATAATTAATTTTTAGTGAGAAAGGGTTAGAATTGTCAGACAGCAGAACATGAGTGACTTTAAAGAATAAACTGTACTTATTGGCTAAACCAAAAATTCTGAAAATTTTATGGTAAGAAGATATGTGAGTCTAGTTTTAGAGAAAATTAGTGGATCTTAATTTGAAGTTCTGTAGCTCAAGATAAAAATAATTTAGTGACTATGACACGGTTAGACAGCTTGAATATTCACATAAGTAAATAGTGAAAATTATAGATAATGTTACTTACAAGTGTGTTGTTTATATTAAGGATGTGGATGGAGAGAAGGAGGAGGAAAAATATATGAATGACTTGTGTATAAATTGATCACATACCCGATTATAATTGATAAATGTTGGATTAGAAATGATATAATGTTTTATTTGGAATAATTATTATGAAATTATGATTATCGTTATAATACAAAAATCAAACTTGTGAGTTTATATGGCTAAATTTTAGTGATTATTTGTTAATTTTATGAATTTCATGATGTGTTATTTTATTGATGTTAAAGTCATGAATAATGTAAAAGCATAAAAATTGAATAAATGATTAAATTGAATACTTTTGCCCAGTGATAAGCGATGAATTGACGAAAAAAGACCATGGTTGGACTATGGCAACAAGCGATAAGTGATAGCTGCGGCTACACTTATCTGATAAATAAAAGTGATAAGTGATAGCTTCGGCTACACTTATCTGATCAATGACAAGTGACAAGTGAAAAGTGGTAGCTTTGGCTACCTGATCAAGTGAAAAGTGATAGCTTTGGCTACCTGATTAGTGAAAAGTGGTAGCTTCGGCTACCTGATTAGTGAATAGTGATAGCTTCAAATACAAGTGGCAAGTGATTTCTATGTAAGACCATATCTGGGATATGGCATCGTTGTGGTATGTGTTTAAGATGTAAGACCATAGCTGAGCTATGGCATTCTAGTGAAAAGTGATGAATTAACAGATAAGTCCATGGTTTCACCATGACATAATGATAGTGAAGATGTAAGACCATTGTTGAGCTATGGCATTCTAGGGAAAAGACCATAGCTATGCTATGGCATTAGTGATTATCAGTGAAATTCAGTGCATACTGGGGCAGGCCAATTCCGTAAGACGTTAACTACTTTGACAAAGTTTGGTAAGTGTTACATAGAATTATGTGATATAAGGAAATACGAGTTGATGAGACATAAACATAGAACTTGGTTGATAAATGAGTTCATTTGTGATTATATATTTGTACACCTTGAGCGTATTATCCGTATGGACTGGTATTCCAAATGAGCTAGTAAGAAAAGTTCTAATATGAAATAATTTGAATTTGAAATGAAATATTATGAAAACGTACTTGAAATACATTGGTATGACTTGTATATGTTATTTGAGTTCATAATGTGGAAAGTAAATGTATGTAAAAATATGAGATGATGATACTTGTACATGGAATTTATTGGTGGATACATACATCCAAATTTATATGATAGATTTTAGTGAACATTGAAATCGGGCTCAATAAGTGATTTATCAATTTAAATTGTGATTGGCAGGAAGAGTTAGTGAATTGCATGTTTATGAATTGTTACACATATTTGTTTGAAATACGAGGAAATGATGGTAATTGATACATGGAAATATAAGACTATGATATATAAAAATATAGACTATGATACATGGTAATTGTTATGAAAATGTATATAAAATATAGAGGTATGATGAATACATGAAAAAGTATAAGTACAAGAGAAATTTAATGAGAATTGAGCCCATATACGTTTCTTGTTATTTATATGAAGTGTACGAATAACAAATAGTATTAAGTATAAGGCTCGGTTGAATATCTTGAATTGGTTTTGTATGTATTAAATATGGGTGAAGAATAAGGATCAAATGAGTGAGAAATATGGTTAGGAGAATAGCCTAATTTGAGAAAATTAACTTTACCACACAACCTAGCAACACGGGCGTGTACTAAGGCCATGTGACCCGAGTTCCTTCATAGATGCAAGTCAGAGAGTTACACGCCCCAAAGACACGGCCATGTGAGTCACACGACCATCCTACACGGGCATGTCCCCAGTCACACGGGCGTGTAACCCTTGTAAATGAGAAAAATTTGGGGATTTTGTGAAAAATTTCATACGATTCTGATTTAGTCCCGACACGATCCTAATGCATGATTTGGACCTCGAGGGTCCGTTAAAGGAACTTTTATAATCAATCTCGGTATTTGAACGATAAATGATTTTAATTATCTGTAAGTAGTCCCTACTCATCGATAATGCTTCGTACTCTATTCCGGCGACGGATACAGGTAGGGGGTGTTATAGGAGAAGTCTTTTTTCTATGGCTGAACAATCAAATATTGCCCAAATAATGTTCATGGTCCCTGGGTTAAAACTTTTTCATAATCCTCATTATTCTGAAATTTAGCCAAATAATACCCATTTTCAATATCCATTAATTGAAATGGTTGTATAGGCTTCCAAAGAATACTAATTCAATTAAACAGAATACCATAGCTGATATTTCGCTCCAATAGTTTCAAAACTACTGTCATCTCTATCTCCTTGTATAAGATTTGCTTGACACGGTCAAAAAAGTCAATTGCCGGGATTCCATTTATTGTGGACCTTATAACATCATCATCTAATAGAATGAAATCTCCGTCACTTCCCCCATCCAAAACCGCAGATCCCTGACCCGCCCCATAAGAACCAGCCCCTAAAAGTTTGTCCTTCCAAGACATTGTCATACTCGATGGTGGAACAAAGTCAACCACCATATCCACAGAGAACGCATCAGATCTATCTTTAAATCTTACTTTCTTGGTGTGGTGATATTCAGACAACCGCGAATCACCGTCACCTTCGACTACTTCTAGAGAGTTTTCCAGAAAATTTTTCATAAAAATTGAATAATTTTAAATCATAAACTGTTTATATCTTTAATTTCATTTAATCTCACATAAATTTCAATTTTCTATTATAATGTTAAATCAATACTTTAATTTTAAAAATTTAATAACAATTCATTTAAAAAGTTAAATACCATACATCCCTAAACAAAAAGCAAACATAAAAATTCCCTTACTATTTTGTCAATTAATTTCGTACCAACTTGAAAAAAAAAATAACAATCAATGAAATATTAAAATTTTTAAAAGTATATCATTTTGGCAAAAAGATGTATTTTTTTAAATTTTAATAACAATTAATTTTAATTTTTAATTAAAATATTTTTAACTGGAAAAAGTGAAATGATCATTCTGGCAAAATATACCTTTTTTTAACTTTTTTTTAATTCTTAAGTTAAATTAGTACCATCAATTCATAAATTCTTTTATATTTATTTTAAAAAATATATGTTACTTTTAACTAACGTTATAGATTTTTGTACATACAACCGTATATATAAAGATTTTTAAATAAATATGTTTACAAATTTTAAGTTAAATTAAATTTAAAATAAATTATTTAAGTCGATTGAGTCTTAGTTTAGTTGGCATATGTATTGTTGTCAGTTTAGGAGTATGTGAGTTTAAGTGCGCTAAAACGCATTATCCTTTTATTTAAGGGTTTGAGAGGGCCATGAGTAGTTCAAGTATGCTAAATTGTGATGCTACACTTATATGAAATGATAAAAATAAAAATAAAAATAAAAACAAATTATTTAAAACAACTTTAATTTATTTATCAAATTTTATAATAGTTCACATAAATGTTTAAAACATGCTAAAACACATTATAACTTATTAATTAAACATGTATATAAATTAAATATATTTTTTATTGTACTTTATTTAAAACCTTTTTAAGTAAACTTAAATGATTTTTAAAAAAACGTTTCACTTTTTTCAATTTTTTTTTATAAACTTAATCGAACAAAAGAAAAGTTGTAGTAAACTTATATTAGGCAATAATGATCACTTATCTAGACACAGTAAGGAAAGAAAAAATTAGATTTAAGTTAAACGAATGTATTTATAAACATTAAACAAAAATATTAACCAACATATAACAATGTTTATAAATAATAAACAAATAAACATTAAATCCTTGAAACATATTATAGATCATATAATTTTAATTTATTATTCTTTTCTGAATCGGTATAGGTAATGATTTTATCTAGAGTTGCTAATTAGGCCTCGACTTAATGTAAGGTTGATGCCTTAGAAATTTTGATATCCTGTGTTGGATATACGGGGTCAATTAAATTGTGTTGAGTTAATTTGTTGAATTAATTATTTAATTTAATGATTAATTCTAATGATAATATTAATATAATCAATTTAAAATAAAATTATTTGGAGTTAGAGAAATACAAATTCTTCCAGCATCAAATTTCTTATAACCTTTTATTTTCTCCTCTAAATACCTTTAAGAAACACACTTTTTGGCCTCTTCTGTATATATTTTGACTTGAAATAAGCAAGTAAATCAGAGAAATCTTGTTCTCTCTCTACTCTAAAGACATTAGCTTGAAACCTAGAACAAGATAAGTTCGAAGTGGAGTGGTAGAAAGCTTTGTACATGCATACTCCCAATGTATAAGCCTCCATTAGAATCCAGCCAAACCCCAAACATGCAACACCCGCCTCATAGCCCACTTGGCGCCTGAAATCAACGACTCCTATCTTTGTCTAATTCACAAAATTGGTTTTATAATAGATGGTATCAGTTAATGCCGCTAAGCCCAAACCTAACCCTTTTTTTTCCTTAGTAGTTAGAACAAAGTACAAAAAAAGATAAGAAATTATAAGGATGCTCTAAATTTTGCATCCTCTTTGTTCTCCTCCAAACAAAATTATTTAGTTTATTTATATATAAACAAGGAAATCCATTTCAATGGTTACATTGTTTTTTCTATTCACTTTTGTTGTCGTCGTAGTCTTCTAAATTCCTAAGCTATTTCATTGTATCCTTCAAATAGCTATCACCAACATGGGAAGACGTAAGAATCTTCTTCCCTTATTTTGTTTTTATTTTGGGGTTACTTTTTCCTTTAATTTGTTTGACTTGTTTATTTTCACTAAATAATAGAAATTATTTGAATCTGGCAGGTAAAATCCAACATAAGAATGTGGCGGTATTAGATAGCGACGATGATAATAGTAGTGTAACTTCATCGTCTATCGTTTGTTCCGATCAAATGTCTGTTTTTGGTACCGAAGAAGTAGAGTTCAACAAGGAAAGTTTAGTAGATGAAGCGATCGATGCTTTATTTGAGAAGAGGTTAGAATTTAGTTATTTTCTTATTTAATAGAATTTTTTTGATTAAAATGTGAAGCATTTGAATGGTTTCATCATTTATTAGGGTGAATGTAACATCACTAAAATGTTGGAGGTTTTATTTTTATATTATTTCTAAACTATTATTAGAAAAATAAATAATAGGAAAATTGGAAGAAGAAAAATCGTAATGTATAACGGTTTTTTATATAGACATTTAATAATTATATCTTTTCATATCTTTCATAGACATATATCTTTGAATAAGATATCCTTTCAATAAGATTATGTAATTTTACAAGACAATTTTATATAAAAACATATTTTTATAAGATAAATTTGCATGCAAAAATTATGTCTTTACGACACAACTATTTGATCAATAATTTACTAGACTTTCTTAGATAACAATATATTATTATCTACCAACATTGACACTCACAATTATTAAGGGGTTCGACAAGGGAAAAGGCTTTGGAAGTGATTAATGCTGCATTCAATTTCAACTTGCAGTATCAATTTGTGGAGAATAAGTAAGTGCATGCTCGATTTCATTTATATTGATTTGCAAGAGTTGCTGAATGGATTATGATATACAAGCATGCTTCCTCATGGTCCATACTATATGGTTGAATACTTGAATCTATCATATTTTTATTTCATTTCAGTTTGCAGCATCAGTTTGTGGAGAATAAGTGCGTGCTATTTTAAATCCTTCTAGCAATTGCTGAATGGATTACTAGCATGTTTACAGTCGTAGCTAGAAATGATCTATAATATATGATTGAATACTAGAAATGATCATTTCAGCTGAATGATCTATCATATTGTTATTCGGCTTGTTCTCCAGATTTGCCACATTACTTCATCAGTGTTTGAACTGTATCAAGAAAGGGTCCAGCAAGGAGATATGTTTAGCATCCCGTACTATTGGTTAGTTTAAATTCTTAATGTTGACAACCCACATACGCACGCCTCAATGGTCAAGCTGACAATGTCTCTTGGTAGGTTTGTTGGCTTTAACTGTTGGTCCGGGAGTTCATGCGCAGGAAATATTGGAAGAATCAATTACTCCTCTTTCACAAGCTTTTAACTCCGGTTCAGAATCTTCTAAGATCATTTCGGTATGAAGAAATTGAATAAGGATTGGAATTCTTTCTTCCTCTAGTACATTGTTCCAGTTGTTTTTTAAATGCTTTGGTTTCTTATTGTAGTTACTGAACTGTTTGGCTGTCATCACTTTTATCGGGGCAAATGGTCCTGAGGAAATAGAAAAATCAATGCAAATTATGTGGCAAATAATTCATCCAAAACTAGGTTCTAATGTAAGTATACATGCTTGATTTTCACTAATTGAAAAGCATATTATATATGTATTAGTTATTGCTCGCAACTGAGGATTAATTAGTTTTGCTTGACTTGTAGGTTATTGCTATCAAACCTTCTGCACCTATAATAACAACAGCTGTGTCTTCCTGGTCGTTTCTCTTGACAACCATGGATGGCTGGAGACCTAGCCCCAAACTTTGGCAAGAGTGAGTTAACTCTCTAGTTCACATGCTGTTCATTCTTTTAATCCAGTAATTTATTGTCTTTACAATCCCTTTGTTCATATGTAGCGTAGACAAATTATTTAAACCTTAAAAATGCGAGTCAAAGAGCTTCGTTGATTTGAATTACGGTTCTACAATAATATACCAACACAGACCAGGCTAACAAGTAACTCCCATGGCCAAGAGACTGACTGCTTTCGGGAAATTATGCAGGTCCGTTACATATTTGTCTAGTTTGCTAGATAATGATGACCGATCCATGCGGATCGCTGCTGGTGAAGCATTGTCTCTTATTTTTGAAATGGGAAGCTTAGAGAAGTTTGTAGCTGAAACTAAAGGTTACAATGATAGTTCAGCTTTAGAAGGAAATAAAACTAAAGACAGGTTCTCACATATACAAGGACTAAAGGGGAAATTTCTAAATCAAGCTCGAGACCTCTCCGTGGAAGCTGGTGGTAAAGGTTCTTCCAAGAAAGATCTTAATAACCAGAGGAACATGTTTAGGGATGTTTTGGAGTTCCTTGAGGTACTCGTATTTATCTTTTTATTTCCATGAATGTATGGTTCTTCGAACTAATCATGCTAAGTTTGTCTCACTTGGTGATGGCAGTATGGTTATCCTCCCGAGACAACGATGAAGATTGGTGAGGTTGCACTACAGACATTAACATGGTCTCAGTTGATTCAGGTTAGCTTGTCCTCTTCTAATTCTCCAATTCATGTTAGTTACATGCCATGGATTCTGATAATCGAGTTTGTCAAATTTCAATCCAACAGTTGAACTTTTTGAAGCGCTTTCTCGGTGGAGGTTTCGCTAAGCACATGCAGGTTAATGTTATTTTAGAGAAATTGATATCTGTTGATGCAATTTTTAGTTTTCACATTGATTATCTAAAATTTTTGTTTCTTTATGCAGGAAAGTGAATTCCTTCAAGATGTTTTTGGTTTCACTCCGGAAAGACGGAACCTTGTAGGCTATGATCATATATCCAACACTGAAAAGGTTGATTCTTACGTGTTTATCCTGATCACTATACTACTAATATAAATTGTTTGGTGCAGAGAATGTACAAATCACCAAATTCAGTTGTTAACAAGGCTAGAACCCAGCAATTGAACAAGCAACGGATGCTATCTGAGGTAACTGTCTTCCATGTGAAGTCGATCGAGTGTTTTACTACCAACTGCACCATTTAGCGCATTGACTTGTTGATGTTTGTATCTAGGGTCGAAATATCGGACACTTTGCCATCTGTGTAGGCTATGAAGATTCATAACTTATCAAGAGTATATTCATTATTGGTAAAAGTATCATGAAGGAGTTTGATTACATTTTGCTCTTTTTATTTAAAAAATAAATAAATTAACCCCAATATATTAGTAAAAGGTGCAAATTTATCCTTTTATTAAAATTATTAAGAATCTTACTCTTAATAAATTGTAAATAATTTTTTTATAAGTTTTATATTATTTAAGAAAATATTCTAGAATGAACCTGGACATATGATTGTTTAAGTTCATTTTAGATGATGTAAATTTTAAATATTTTTATAATTTCTTATAATTCTTACAATTTTTAAATATCTTTTTTATTATAATTCTTACAATTTTTAAATATCTTTTTTATATTTTATAATTTTTAAAGCTAACAACTAATTAAAAAAATATATTTTAATAATCATGAATGATTTATAACTTAATAGCTTAAAATGATTTTTCTTTTTGGAAACTTCAAAAATTTTTTTAAAGGGCATTGTGAGTTAATTTAATTATTTATTTAATTTTATAGATGTATAAATAAATTTAGAGCATGTATTATGATTATTGTGAAAAAATAAAAAAAATTTATAATATTAAACTTTTGGGGCCAAAACAAGATAATATTAATTTTTAATAAAAAAATCCAAATTCACTAAAAATCTGACGACCAAAATCGAAATTATGAGTTTCAAATATTTCAATTTTTATTCAATTCGATTTTAATTGTAAGAAATAAAAAAAATTAATTCGATTTTTATCCAAAAACCGAATCCAACTGAGTACATTCCTAAGTATATAATTTAAACATTCAAATACTCAAATTTGACTTACCGAAGTGGATATGAATAAATTGAGTTGGAAATGAATAAATGACTTTTTCCTGTGGTTTAAAACCCACAATATCTCAATTTTTTTTCACCCGGCATGAGCCCATAATGGGCCTGCTATAGTCTATATAAGCTAAGGAACAAAGTCGGTAAACGCTTTCCTTGGTTTCTCGATTCACTGTATACAACTACTCTTTCACCTTTTGTGAAGTTCTCAAAATTTTTTTTCTTCTCAGCATCCTTTTTTTTTTGAATTACTGTACTTTATTATAATCCTGTAAGCTGAACGATTCCCGCTGAGCGGCCGGCGAGGCAGAAGGAACGGCAGCCGGTTGCAGGTATAATTTGTGATGGACCCTTCCATAGTGAAGCTCCTTGAAGAAGACGAGGTTTTTCTTTGTTCTGGAATTTTTTTTTACTCTCCGCTATATTTCTAGAATTCGTAATAAGTGAAGGTTAGTTAATCTAATTTTCCAATTTCTGTCTTAAAAAACTGTTAATAGGACGAGTCTATGCATTCTGGAGCTGACGTTGAGGCTTTCCAGGCCGCGTTGAATCGAGACATTGAAGGCGATGCGTCGAATTCTCAGCAGTCTGGTTCAAATAACGGTATCATCCTTTTCTTATTTTTTTGGTTTTCGTTTTTATTTGGCTTCTAATTTTCCAGACTAAGAGGCTAGATTTGGTTTTATAAATAGTACCTTTAGAGTGGAATTTAGTAATTTTTGTTTATTAAGGGTCAAAATTTCTTAATTGAGAGTATAATTAGCTTACTTTTGTATTAATTGTTGGTTATGAATTGGTTCTCTTCGGAATTTCATCCGTGTCTACGTTTTAAAAAATACAGCAGTTTTGTCTCAAGGAAGCAATCCAGCTTCCAGTCAATCGGTTGCGCAATGGCCGACCTCGGGGCAAGACGGAAACTCCAACTTTCAAAATCAACAAGTCCTTCAAAGTGCACAGCAACAGCAGCAGACTTTGTCTGAATCGGAGCAAAAGCAACACGGAGCTGTTGTCACGGGAAGTCAGCAACAAGTGCAACAGCCAAATGATGTTCCGAAAGAACATAGTCGTCTACCACCACAACAAAAACAACCCCAAGAGGACAATCCACAAGGAGTGACCGAACAAATTCCTGCCCCAGTTCCTCAAACTACTGGGATTCAGAGTCAGACTACTGAAAAAAGTCCTATCTCACGTGAACCTGAGAGAACCAATAATCAAGACAGTGAATCACAATATGCAAAATTACAGAAGATGAGTAATCAGCAGGCCAGTGGAGCAGAGCAGCCAAATAGTCCTATGAATCGAGGGAAACAAGTTCCATTTGCCGTGTTGTTGCCTGCTTTACTACCCCAACTTGATAAAGATAGAGCCATGCAGCTTCATACTCTGTATGGTAAACTAAAGGTCGATTTTTAATATCAACCAATATGCTACGATTCTCCTGTTTATTTAGTAATGGATGAAATAGAAGGAATGGAAAATTTTTTGCCCTTATTTCTGATTTTTCTATTGGATTTATCTGATAGAAAAATGAAATTGCAAAAGACGGATTTGTTAGGCACATGAGAGATATTGTAGGGGATCAGATGCTGAGGTTGGCAGTTAACAAGTTACAAGTTCAGGTGAACACAAATGTCTCATGTTATTAAAGTGAAAACTGATGCTTTAGTTGATTGCATGTTAATTTTGGAAACGAGCTAAAGCTCATATTGATACTTTCAGATGAGTTCCAATCAATTCCCATTACAGTCCTCAGCAGGACTACGGCAGAATACTCCTCGGATGCCCTCTGTTGGTGGTGCCACACAGTTTGCTGGCCCACATTCATTAGCTCAGCTGCACCAAAAGGGTCCTAATTCTCCTGCCAATTCATCTCATGCCCCCTCTGCAGCAGTCCCCATGCAGACTAATTCAAGTTATTTATCTGGTGAAAACAAGGCTCAAAAATCTCAAGACATGGATCGCCAATCAGATTCTCGCTTTGGAATGCTAGGCAGTCAAATTTCTTCCTCTGGTTCAACCACTGTGAATCAAGAAAGAGGTCGTCCTTCAATTCCGGCACAAGGAATTAACAAGCAACAGCAACAACATTTGAATTTCCCACAAACTTCATTCGCCATGTATGGGAGTAATAATTATCATACATATTCTGGGCCAAATGTTAATACTTCGGGTTCCTCTCTAAAGCCTCAACCTCATGATTCACAAATGAGGCCAACTGCACATCAAAGCATGGGATCAAATCCTGTAGGAGGATCAACCCAGGCAATGAACATGATGAGTGGGCCTAAGCTTGAGAGGCAAAACTCTAGTAATGACCCAAATAGATTGCAAGGCACATCACTTTCTCACTTTTCTAGTGGTTCAGTTCCTTGGCAAGCCTCTCCGAGTAAGGAGCTGAATCCTGGCCCTTTGTCATCAGCGACATATGTGAAACAGGAATCTGCTGATCAAGGTGCTGACCAGCACAGACCTCATTTGTCTGCAACCCAGGGAGTCTCGACTACACTAGCTGAACAAGGGAAAGCAGTTACAACTACTCCAAAGGATGAGCCTGGAGAGAAGCAGTCTTCTAGAGTTGGCTTCACAACAACACCCTCCGTCACAGCACAAATGGATTCTAATGTCCTGGTAATCTCATCTTACTCTATGTTTTCTCATTGTGATATCTTGATGGATGATTTGGATGCTCTTGCCGATGCCTACCACTTTGTTTTAAAAGCTTACATGATTTTTTTTTTTTTTTGGCACTAGTATTTACCATCTTCTAGCCATACCTTGTTTTACATGAATTGCTAGGTATGATCAATTTGATGGCAGGGCCATGTTGTTTCTAGGACAAGTGCCCTTGACCTATGTAAATGGATCAATTGCTCTCCTGCTGACTTGTTGGATTTAGCTCTTCAGTTGTTCCAACTTTATAGTAGAGTAGGCAAACTTTCCAAAATCTGTGCTACAAAACAGTGTTTACCATGCAATGGCATTATTCTTGAATTCACTTTCTATTCAGTTAACATATTTGACACTTGTATAGTTTAGTTTTTCCCCAGTGAAGTGCATGCATACGACTTTTTTTTTTCTTTTGTTGAATTTAGCATTCTTGTTTTTTATCAGTTAGGCTCTAGGAATCCATCTGTGCCTGCTCCAACTGGGATGAATGCAAGAACTCCTCAAAAAAAGCCTTCTATTGGCCAGAAGAAACCACTGGAAGCTCTTGGTTCATCACCACCACCATCAAGGTTAAATAAATCTCAGTCACTTCATTGCCTGGAATTATTATCTAGGATCAACTAAGACTCCTTGATGTTTAACTTTTATTAAATCATTTTTCACCCATATTCAATGGGGTTCCCTACAGTAAGAAGCAAAAAGTGTCTGGAGCGTTTTCAGATCAGAGCATTGAACAACTAAATGATGTCACTGCTGTCAGTGGAGTCAATCTCAGGGTATGATACTTTATGGTCATCATATTAAGTTGTTATGAAAAGAAATATAAGCCCTTTATTGACATTCTGCTATTAAATAGGAAGAAGAGGAGCAACTATTGTCTGGTCCCAAGGATGAGAGTCGAGTTTCAGAAGCATCCAGAAGGGTTGTGCAAGAGGAAGAAGAAAGACTATTTTTGAAGAAAACCCCTTTGCAGAAGAAATTGGCTGAAATTAGTTAATGTTCTTTATATCTCCCTCGTCCAAAGTTTGTTAATGCATCATACATTTACATTCTACTTTTCATTATAAGCCATAATCATGTCTGCTTTTACGTGTCTTCTTGCAGTGGCCAAAAGTGGTTTGAAGAATATAAGCAATGATGTTGAACGATGCTTGTCCCTGGTGAGATGCTAGCTTCTTGGCCCTTTCCTTTATATTGAGTTTATACATTTCCTCATGTATCTGATTCTCCAGAGCGTGGAGGAAAGAATGCGTGGGCTCATATGCAATTTAATCAGACTGTCGAAACAGGTCAGTCTCAGTTCCTCTCAGTTAACATAAATTTTCTTTAAGGCTCTCTTATTTGAATGGATCTCTTGTAGCGTGTTGATATTGAGAAGCCTAGGCACCGGACAGTTATCACCTCCGATGTTCGGCAGCAAATTATGATGATGAACCAGAATGCTAGGGGAGAATGGGAGAAAAAGCAGGCTGAGGCAGAGAAGCTCCGGAAACTTAATGAAGTGGGTGCTGTTTTTATTTACATGATATGATTATCTGTAATGCATTAAAAATGAGGGTGACAACGAGGAAAATGAGACTGCCGTTTATTCCTTAACATTATATATGTTCAATTTTGTGGATGCAGCCTGAGGCTGAGACTGCCCTTGATGGTGACAAGGAGAAAGATGACAGTCGAGTAAAAGCAGTAAAGGTATTATCAATGAGTGATTTTCCATGCATTTTATGTGCCTTAACAATTCAAATAAGAGGAGTAACTAACTCTCCATTTATGTTTAGGTAAATAAGGAGGAGGATGACAAGATGAGGACCACTGCTGCAAATGTTGCTGCTCGTGCTGCTGTTGGAGGGGATGACATGCTGTCAAAATGGCAGCTTATGGCTGAGCAAGCTCGCCAGAAACGTGAGGGAGGAACGGATGCGGCATCTGGCTCACAAGCAAGTAAAGATGCAAACCGCAGGCCTTTATCTGCATCTGGGAAAAGTACAAAGGACAATCAAGAATCTGAAAAGAGGGGCCCTCTCAATCCTCATGGATCTGGTAAGCTTGGTTCTTGTCTAGATCTATTATTGTTTTAATTTGATGCTTTTATTTAACTGGTTAATATTGTTGTAAGGTTCATCATGTGTACTGTTGCATCCGGGCAATTCAGAATTGGTTCCTATTATGTTTTTTCAGTGAAACTGTTTCTTGTATTGAACCATAAAAGCAATGCATGGTCATAAACCTGAACCTGATGGTAATATGCACTTTCATATACTAAAAATTAGGAAATTAGACTGTTCATATGTACAAATTATTTTTGAGCATGTGTAGAGCAATTGTCCTGGTATGAAATTGCTCGAACATCTAGCTATATCAACGTTGTGTAAGGTATTAATGCATTGACAAAACCCTAAAAATTGTATATTATGACTATCATATATGCTTGCTTAAGAGCTCAGAGTTGGTTTCTTTTCAGATCAGGTCATTCCTCCACTGCTTGTTCCAAATGTATCATAAACACAACTACTTTCTGCGGAATATGTTCTGTTATCAAGTTGTTATCGTATATTTACTTTGGTTTCCACTCTACTTTCTTCCAACAGGGACAAGCAAGAAATTTGGCCGGAACCAAGGTACGACACTCACAGCCCATGCTAGAGTGGCTCGTACTATTTCCGTTAAGGATGTGATTGCAGTTCTGGAAAGAGAGCCCCAAATGTCAAAGTCTACACTTATTTATGGCTTGTACGAAAAAACCTGCTCCGAATCTAAGGCGGAGTGACTATAGTGCACCTTTTATACATTTGGTGTTTCGTGTTTGCCATTACATAAAATGGGATTTGAGATGTCCATGACTGTATCTTTAGAATTAATGGAAGAAAAAACAGGTAGATAATTGAATTTTCAGGTTTTTAAGTGCAGTATCAACTTGATCTTACTACATTCTGTGGAACCTTCTATTAGTGTGTCCATTATCATCTTATCCAATTTTTACTATGATCGATAATTATTGTTTTCATTGTTACTATAAGTTAGTATTTATTCAATACAAAATCAGTGAACTATTTTATTAGGGTACAATTATCGCCACGTGTTTTATTCTATTTACTACGTCTTAGAATAAGTATTAGCCAACTTTTTAATCAATGAAATGCGTCTTCTTTTTTAATCCTATCGGGGTTTCAATTTTCTTTCTTATTGAATGAATTCAAAATAAAGTGATTTTAAAAAAAAAAAAAAAAATTCAAAATGTCGCAATTTTTAAATTTAAAAAAAATAAATGGGCTAAATTTTTAAAATTAAAAGTAATGGATTAAATGTTAAATGTATGAAAGTGTATAGAAATTTGTAATCTATTTTAATATTTAAATTTTTATCCTTAAACGAGGAAATTATTTTGCATTAGTTTGAAGTTTTGATAAAATTTGGTGATATCATTTATAAAAGAATTAAATAAAAATAATCAAAGTGTTATATAAAAATATATATAATTATGAAGAGATTTATGCTTTTTTTTAATAATGAATTTTTAAAAAAGAAAACAGTTGTCAATAAATTTTTTAATGAGGAAGGTATTGTCTATGATGAACAATTTTCATTCACTTTATGAATAAACCAATTTTAATTAGTTCTAATACTTTTCTCTTATTATAAAGAATTAAAAAAGAAAAGGTTGCTTCGAAAACTATAATAGTTAGAGCTTTTTTTGGTACAAATAAAATTAAACGAAAGTAATTAAGCTAGCCCGGGTCTTCCAAAATGCGTATACCAGTTCTTCTATTACAAACTATCTTGACTAGAGCATTTGTGAACGTGTTCGAATATGATAATAGTATACTTTTGTTAAGAGTTGTTGGATTCTCTTAATTAAAGTTGACTTGTGACATTCTACAGTATCTTCTTGAATGGCAACGACAGTTTCCAGACTATCAATTTGAATTAAATTGCATTGAAAATCCCTATCCAAAGAGAGGTATAAGCCATCCAAGATACTCCACAGTTTAACATCCATAACAGAACAATTACCTAAGTATCTGTAGAACCCAAAGATCCAAGCAGCGTTAGAGTCTCGTAGTAGGCCCACAGCTACGTCAAAATCATCCTCAATTTTAATCGAGCTGTCGTAACCATTTTTTTTGATGAAAAACGGATGTCGACGTAAAAAAGAAAATGGGAGTCGCCACCAACCCTTTTAGGTGTGGTTGGATCACCTTATAAAACGCTTTGGTCTGCGAAAAGTTAGAGAAATGGATTCGGGAGTCGGTTACGCACGGGGAAGGATTAGCACCCCCGCGACGCCCAAAATTGGTACCAAATTGAGCAATTTTCTGTCTTAAGTCGAATTTTGGAAAGATTTAAAATAAGATTCTTTTTGAACTGGAATGATTTGAGTTAAAAAGATCGGGATTCTTTTGCTTCGGTAGAATACGAACATCACATCCAGCACGATTGGACACGAGATTCGTGGATTCCTCGAAACTAGAGATATCTCGCAAATTGCAAAATTTAGGAGGGTATTTTAGGTATTTAGACGAGCGAAAAATCGCAACCCAGCGCATTAGGGCACTATTTCCCGAATCTCCAAATACAAAAACATTGCCTCATTTTTTTGACATTTTTGAATTAAAATGAGATGATTTGAAAAATCGAGATTCCTTCGTTTCGGGGGAATATGAACGTCACATCCAGCACGATTGGACACGAAGCTCTCAAATTCCACGAAACTAAAGTTATCTCGCGAGTTGTAAAATTTGTTTAGGAGGGTATTTTAGGTATTTAGACGAATGAGAAATCGCAACCCAGCACGTTAGGGCACGATTTCCCGAATCTCTAAACACTAAAACATTGCCTTGTTTTTTAAAGTATTTTTGGATTTAAACGAAATGTATATATAAGAAAAATGGTGCGATCAAAATACAATATTAGTAGGTTACAAGATATCAATACTAACTATGCAATTTATAAAGTACTAATAATGCATATGATATTTAACACGATGATAATCGTAAACGCGAAGCATAACAATGGATATTTAAATGTATAGCAATAAATAAGGTGACGGAAAACGAGTCATACTTTACATATATAATATTAGCAAAAAGGGGTATATACATAATAGAAAAAGATTAAAAAGGCACATACAAAAATGTATACATAATATATAGATGAAAAATATATGGTATACACATTTGAAATGATAGTATAAAAGTATACGAATAATAGGATATTAAAAAAATATATACAATATAGTAAAAATATACACATGGGATAATAAGAATATATGAATACTATAATATATAAAAGATGTGTAAAGTAGAATATTGAAGATATATATATACGTAACATGTGTATAACAAAAACATATGCATAATATAATAAAAAATACGTAACTAATAGAATGGGAAATACGTATATAATAGAAATATAATATATACATAACATATAAAGATAATATTGAAAACGATGGTATTGGTGAAATATATGTAATAGTATAATACGAAATTATGACACTAAAATAGATATATGTATATACATAATATGTAAGAAGAGAAATAGTATTGAAAGTACATTATACGTGATATAGTAGGATACGTGCGTGTTAGAATAATATTTAATATTAAAACTAATATATATAAATGCATATATGATATATATTAAGAAAAATAATAATATTAAAGCAACTTGTAAATATATGCAAGGTAAAAATAAAGTTAATAGTATGCGCGTAGGATATATACATATACGTATTTTAGAATAGAAAATACTTACGTAGTACATAAATAACACATAATATTTATAAAGAACATAATATATATATATACACATAAGCTTTGAATAAATTTAACAATTACAGTAATATGTTAAATAATAATAATAATAATAATAATAATAATAATAATAATAAAACCGGAAGAAAAGGGAAAGAAAGGAAAAAGGTAATAAAAGGGGAACAAATTGGGCCAAAATCGAAAATTCCGGGCAAATTTGAAATTGAAAACGAAAACGGAGGACTTATTTGAACACGGGATGAATAAACAGGGGCCAAAAGGGCAATTTTTCCGCATGTTTAAAACGCAGCGTAGTATGGAGGACTAAATCGCAACACGGGGAAAACTATTGGGCCAATTTGAAAATATTGAAAGACCTAATTACATAAGTCTGAAAAAGCGGAAGGGCTGATCGCGCAAATAGCCCTTCCGCTACAAAAACACGCGGATCTTTGCTGGAGCGGGTCGGAGTCCGGGTCGGACTCTCAAAACGACGTCGTTTTGGGGTTAAAACGCAGCCCCCAAAACGACGTCGTTTTGGGAGGCTATAAAAGGCCCATTTCCTTTGAAAAATTCATTTCTACCGTGTGAAGGAAAAAAAAAAGGGAGAGAGGGGAGAGAGGGGAGGACCGGAGGCGATTTTCGGTGGTCGGTCCGACCACCGGCCGGTCACCGGCCGGTCACCGGCGCCGGCACCGGCGCCGGCCACCGCGTGGGTAAAAATTTTCTTTTTTTTTTATTTTTTATTTTTTATTTTTTATATATTTTATTTTGTTATTTAAAAAAAATGCGCATTTGTTATATACAAGAAACAAAACAGAATCAAAAAAATGGTTTTCTTACCTTAGATGTTTTAGGGTTTTCGGTTCTGAAATTTGGTGATTCGGGGGTATCCCTTCGCTGTGGATTTGTTAATATTGCTGTTTTTGTTCAAACTTTGAGTGTTTTTCATTCAAAAAAATCAAAAAAGAGGAGACACTTTACACTGATTTACAATCGGCCTTTATAGCCGTTTCGTTCCCTTTTTCTATTATTTCTGTCGCGTCCCTTTGAATGTGTTGCAGGTGCAAGTTGGGGCGGTGTGGCGGTGGATGGGACAGTGAACAGTGGCTGGTGGCAGAAGGTTGGTCGATTGGCAGAGGGCAGTTGCGGCTAGGGTTAGGTGGTTGCGCAAGTAGGAACCGTAATGGGTTTGGGTATTGGGTAGGTTAGATTGGTTTGGGCTTGTAACCGGGTTTGGGTTTGAAAATTGGGCTAAGTTGTATTGGGTTAAGGTTGGGTTTGGGTAGTTTATGGGTATTTGGGGCTTTGTTTGCCCCGGGCCAAAATTGGCCTGTACAGCTGCCCCTCTTTGCTCATTGTCGTGTAACGAGAATAGAGCAAAGACTTAAAAAGGGCCAATTTTGCCTGGTCTTGCCGAGTCCTGACTTCTTCGGTACTCTTCTCGCTCGGGTAGTATCTTTAGCCCACCGCCTCTTGTAGCTTTGGTTCGATCCACTGCGATTTCAAAGGTATGTCTTGTAGCTTCAATCTGCTCACATCTTCAGGGATATAATAATTCAGCGAGAAGAGATCTACAACTTCGATCTTTTCTGCTAAACAATACAAAGATTTTCAAATCTGCCTTTTTCGATCTGCTTTCTGCCAGTACAAAGAGATAAGATCTGCCGAAACTTGATCCGTTACCCTACTGCTTAGGGGGTTAAGATCTGTTGAAATTTGATCTGCTCCGCTCCTGATCAACGAAGATAAGATCCGCCAAAATTTGATCTGTTACCCTACTGCTTAGGGAGTTAAGATCTGCTGGAATGTGATCTGCTCCGCTCCTGATCAACGAAGATAAGATCCGCCAAAATTTGATCTGTTACCCTACTGCTTAGGGAGTTAAGATCTATTGAAATTTGATCTGCTCCGCTCCTGATCAACGAAGATAAGATCCGCCAAAATTTGATCTGTTACCCTACTGCTTAGGGAGTTAAGATCTGCTGGAATGTGATCTGCTCCGCTCCTGATCAACGAAGATAAGATCCGCCAAAATTTGATCTGTTACCCTACTGCTTAGGGAGTTAAGATCTGCTGGAATGTGATCTGCTCCACTCCTACTCAGCGAAGATAAGATCTGATGTTTTGCCTGTTACCCTACTGCTTAGGGAGTCAAGGCGAGTGGCTGAAATCTGCTCCAACACTGCTGTATGAAGATAAGATCCGCCAAAATTCGATTTGTTACCCTACTGCTTAGGGAGTTAAGATCTGTTGGAATGTGACCTGCTCCGCTCCTGCTCAGCGAAGATAAGATCTGCTATGTTTTGCCTGTTACCCTACTGCTTAGGGAGTTAAGGCGAATGGCTGAAATCTACTCCAACACTGCTGTATTGAAGATAAGATCCGCCAAAATTTGATCTGTTACCCTACTGCTTAGGGGGTTAAGATCTGTTGGAACTTGCTGTTTCCGTCAATCTCGCTACATTGTCCACTGGGGAATCTATCTGTAGAATCGATTTCCTGAGGTTTATGCTTATGCAAATGATTAGGATGCCATGATCGAAATGAGTCAAATGCTTCCTAATTGTGCGTACTATGATGCAAAAATGCTATGAGAGTGATCCTATTTCGACTATCACTACTCATTCATCCAAGTTTCATTCGAGGTGTCATTTACAATCTGCTCGTATGCCTCAGATCAAGTTGGTTCTATTATGACCTGCCGAAAATGATCCTTTCCTAGGATCAAACTATTTGGATTTTCTGATCATCACTTGAACTGAAAAGGGAGTTTTCTTTGGGTATTCTCAACCTTTACACACGGGGGTTCTTTAAACAATCGTTCTGTTTTAGTTTCTTGCATTATTAGGGGATTTTACAGAGTAACATGCAGAACTTCGTTCGTAAAGATATTTACAGTTCATCAATCGTTATTTCAATGTAACACATTTTATGAATAGTGAAAGGAAAAAAGTTTGAAGGCAATTAGATTCGAATAAAGTCATCAAAGATACAAAGGAAATTAATCTGACAACAAATCTTTGAGAAGATTAAAAGGTAGTGAACAAGAAAAAAAGTCAGACGCCCTAGATATCGCAGCTTGAGTTTCTATATACAAACTCCATGAAAATTACTTTGGGTTTGACATGTGTTCAGAAGATCCAAAGTACTTTGTTGATGCTCCAGTATGTAATGCACTCCAGTTCTTTTCAGGTCAAGTATAGCGAGATACGTGTCGTTCGAAATTTGAGCCGCCCTTTCGGGTTTTCGACTCAAAGCCCCTTTAGTCTCAAGACGCCCTTTGCGGGTTTTCACCTTGGCTTCTCTATTTTTTTTTTGGGGATAGAAGTCTCAAAGCGCCCTTTGCGGGTTTTCACCTTGGCTTCCCTTCTTTTAGACAAAATACTTCTTGACTGAGTCCGAATTCACTGGATTGGGTAAACTTTTCCCATCCATTTCTGCCAGAATCAACGCGCCACCAGAGAAAGCCTTTTTCACAACATACGGCCCTTCCCAATTTGGCATCCACTTTCCTCTGAAGTCCTTCTGTATGGGGAGGATCTTTTTCAGTACAAGGTCCCCTTCGTAAAATTCTCTTGGACGAACCTTTTTATCGTAAGCTCGCATCATCCGCTTCTGATACATCTGACCGTGACGAATTGCCCTTAGCCTTTTCTCTTCAATTAGGTTCAGTTGATCGTATCGCGATTGAATCCATTCTGCCTCATCCAACTTTATTTCTGACAAGATTCGAAGGGAAGGTATCTCCACTTCAATAGGTAACACTGCCTCCATCCCATAAACCAGCGAGAATGGGGTTGCCCCAGTAGAGGCTCTAACAGACGTTCGATAGGCGAATAGTGCAAACGGTAATTTCTCGTGCCAATCTCTATAAGTCTCGGTCATCTTTCCAACAATCTTTTTAATGTTTTTGTTGGCCGCTTCCACTGCCCCATTCATCTTTGGGCGATACGGAGATGAATTATGATGCTTAATCTTGAACTGACTGCAGACTTCTGCTATCGTGCTATTGTTCAAGTTCAAGGCATTGTCTGATATAATTCTCTCAGGCATTCCATATCGACAGATGATTTCTTTCTTCAAAAACCGACTCACTGCCGACTTGGTGACGTTAGCATACGAAGCAGCCTCTACCTACTTCGTGAAATAATCGATAACCACAAAGATGAAACGATGCCCGTTCGAAGCTTTTGGCGAAATTGGGCCGATTACATCCATGCCCCACATGGAAAAGGGCCATGGAGAAGTCATAACATGCAGAGGTGAAGGTGGCACATGAATCTTATCCCCATAGATCTGGCATTTGTGACACTTCTTGGCATAGCCGATACAATCTCCCTCTATAGTAGACCAATAATATCCAAATCTCATGATTTGTCTTGCCATTGTGAAGCCATTAGCGTGGGTTCCACAGACACCCTCATGTACTTCTTCTAAGATTTTTCTAGCTTCCACAGCGTCGACGCACCTTAAAAGCACCTGATCCTTCCCTTTTTTATAAAGGATATCTCCATCCAATACGTAGTCGCAAGCTAACCTTCTCAAGGTTCTTTTCTCATTCTCTGTCGCCTGTTCAGGGTATTCCCGATTCTTCACGTATCGTAATATATCTTGATACCAAGGGTGGTCATCCCTTTCTTGACCTTCAATGTTACAACAGTAAGCTGGAGCTTCAAAAATGCTCATTTGAATAGGCTTCATATCCTCTTCTTTGTTTGCTTTAATCATGGATGCCAAGGTTGCCAAAGCGTCGGCCATTTGATTTTCATCTCGTGGGAGATAATTGAAAGTGATGTCATCAAATTCCTCAAGTAGTCCTAGAACTACTCTCCGGTAATTGATCAATTTTGGGTCTCTTGTCTCCCATTCTCCCTTGAGCTGGTAGATCACCAATGCTGAATCTCCGTACACTTCCAATGTTCTAACCTTCCGTTCTACGGCAGCTCGAATTCCCATGATGCATGCTTCATACTCTGCCATATTGTTTGTGCAGTCAAAGTCTAATTTGCATGTGAACGGATAATGATCTCCATCCGGGGATATTAAGACTGCCCTTATTCCATTTCCTACTGCGTTAGATGCTCCGTCAAAGTTCATTTTCCATGGACACCTCTCGGCAGTTGCTACGTACATCAACTCCTCGTCAGGAAAATCAAAGCTCAATGGTTCGTACTCTTCCAGAGCCCTACTGGCCAGAAATTCCGCTATCGCACTTCCTTTTATGGCCTTTTGACTCACATAAACTATATCAAACTCAGAAAGTAGTATCTGTCATCTTGCCATTCTCCCATTCAGGGCTGCTGACTCCATCATGTACTTTAATGGATCCATTTTCGAAATTAGCCACGTTGTGTGATACAACATATATTGCCTCAACCTTCGGGTCGTCCAAATCAAGGCACAACACAACTTCTCGATCGGTGGGTATCTCATTTCACAATCAGTAAATTTCTTACTGAGGTAATATATCGCCCTCTCCTTCCTTCCTGACTCGTCATGTTGACCTAGTACACATCCCATAGAGTTGCTGAACACCGACAAGTACAGTATCAGCGGTCTATCTGGACTAGGTGAAGATAGTACTGGAGCGTTTGACAAATATTGCTTGACCTTATCAAAGGCATTCTGACATTCTTCATCCCAGGTACCCTGGTTGTGTTTCCTAAGAAGGCGAAATATGGGATCACATTTCTCGGTCAATTGTGAAATGAACCGAGCAATGTAATTCAACCTTCCAAGAAAACCTCGCACTTCCTTCTGAGTATGCGGTGGTGGCAGCTCTTGTATGGCCCTGACTTTGTCTGAGTCAACCTCTATTCCTTTTTCACTGACTACAAAGCCCAATAGTTTCCCTGACCTGACTCCAAAGGTACACTTCGCTGGATTGAGTTTCAACTGAAACTTCCTCAATCTCAAGAATAATTTCCTCAAGGCTTCGATGTGTTCTTTTTCGGTTCGAGATTTGGCAATCATGTCGTCTACGTACACCTCGATTTCCTTATGCATCATATCGTGGAATAAAGTCACCATGGCCCTTTGGTATGTCGCACCTGCGTTCTTTAGGCCGAATGGCATTACCTTGTAGCAAAAGGTGCCCCACAATGTTATGAAAGTGGTCTTATCCATGTCCTCAGGATGCATCTTTATTTGGTTGTACCCCGAGAAGCCGTCCATGAAGGAAAACAATGAATAACCCGCTGTATTATCTACCAGGGTGTCAATGTGTGGCAAGGGAAAGTTGTCTTTTGGGCTAGCTTTGTTCAAATCTCTGTAATCGACGCACATTCGTACCTTCCCATCTTTCTTAGGAACAGGCACAATGTTAGCTACCCATTCTGAGTACTTGACCTCCTGCAGGAATCCAGCATCAAACTGCTTTTTGACTTCCTCTTTGATCTTCAGCACGACGTCAGGCCTCATTCGTCGTAATTTTTGCTGGACTGGTTTGCAATCTTGTTTTATAGGAAGACGATGCACCACGATATTTGTATTCAGCCCCGGCATATCCTGATACGACCATGCAAATACATCTTTAAATTCTCTCAGTAGCTCGACAAGATCTTGCCTTGTTTCCTTGGTAATGTGCGTCCCTATTTTTACCTCCTTCCCTTCTTCCAATGTTATGTTCTCCGTTGCCTCCTTTTCGTGGGGCACAATTTGCTTCTCTTCTTGCTTCACCATTCTCAATAGATCTGGAGATACATCACAATCCCTGTCATCTTCAAAATCCTGAGGTTCCTCTGAACACAAGTCTTGCTCAAAGGAGACTTCAGGGTCTGCAGTATCGTCGCTCATATCATTGATATCTAGGGACCTGCGGGGTACGAGAGAATGTGCGAAGAATGAATGAATTTAAGAATGATTATTTTTATGTTATGAATAAGTAAAAAAAGAATAAAGTTAGAAGGTCAAAAGAATGTTTATAGAAGAATGAAAGAAGTTTGCTCGATTTGGCAAAAGTGTTCTTTATTGAAACCAAAATATCCGAACATAAGCCTATTTCACAAACGAAATCTTATTACTCCTAGGCTTTAGAGCAACAAGAGTGTTCTGGAAAATTACTCTGTAAAGTTCCTAAAGGTTACAGGAAGTTCTTCAGCAGTCCAATTGTTTAAAGAGCTCCCCGGTTCGTAAGGACGAATGTCTTCTAAATTCTTTTGCTCAGTCTCTTTATCGTGTATGGCATTGATGTGATAGCTTCCTTCCTCGAGCGACCCCACCTCGGGGTAAATTATCCCTCCTGACACAAAAGTATGGGATACGTGAGGGAATGTCATCGGTTCCCACTCAAATTCTCTTCCGTTCAGACGCGCTTTTCTTCTTTCCTGACGCTTTTCTATCTCCTTCTTTCTCTGTCTGTAGTCTGGCTTAAAACCTAGGCCAAAACGGTCTCTTTTCTCGCTTAATTCAGGGACTCGAATCCCACCTTGGAGGTATCGGCTTAAACCTTTTCCGGGCAAAGCTCCTTTTCCCACTGTCATCCACAAGCCCATTCTGGTAGTTTTGGATATCTTGGGTAATGGCATTTTATTTCCTTCCGCAATAAATGTTGCATTGACAAATTCTAAGGAGCGGAAAGAACACTCAATAGACTCTTCATCTGCCTCCACATAAGGTGCGTTACTGGTGACTGTTGCTATAATGTCTTCTTCTGCGTTTACGGTCACCAGTCGTCCGTCAGTCACTAATTTCAATTTCTGATGTAAAGAGGAAGGCACCGCTCCTGCCGAATGTATCCAGGGCCTCCCCAACAAGCAATTATAAGAAGGCTTGATGTCCATAACCAGAAAGTCCACTTCATACGTGTTCGGCCCGATCATTAGAGGGATATCAATCCTTCACATAACCTTTCTCTCCGTGCCATCAAATGCTCTCACTATATTATGGCATGCTTTCATGTGAGAACTGTCTACTGGCAGTCTATTTAACGTGGATAATGGTAAGACATTCAGGGCTGACCCATTGTCGATAAGCACACTTGGCAACGTATACCCTTTGCAGCGAGTGGTAATGTGTAGAGCTTTAGTTGACCCCATGCCACCCGGTGGGATTTCATCATCGTTGAAGTAGATGAAATTGTCAGCACTTATGTTGCTAACAAGACGATCCAACTTGTTGACGGATATATCTTTAGTAACATATGTCTCATTAAGCACTTTCATCAATGCCTCACGATGTACCTCTGAACTTAAGAGCAATGCTAACACTGATATGCGGGCCGGTTGCTTACGCAACTGTTCAACCACGCTATACTCACTGTGTTTTAAGAATTTCAGAAACTCTTTAGCCTCTTCTTCCTTTACTGATTCATTAATGAGTGCTTCAGCATCCTGCTCTTTCTCCTGGTCTAGGGCTTTTGCTTTCGTGGGTGCGACCCTAATGCCTCCCGCGTCATAACGCTTTCCATTGCGTGTGTAAGAACCTTCAGCTTGGATCTTCTTGGAAGCGTTAGCTATTTCCTCCTCTTTTGGCATCGTTATGTTGCAGCCGTAATTCTAGGGTACCCTTTTGCTGTCCGTATATGGAAAAGAAATAGGCTTGCGGATAATGACCTTTGGTGTTATCGGTGTCTCAATCTCATTATTTTTCGGTAGAGAGATGATGATTCTCGGCCGGTTGGTCCCTTGACTTGTCGGAGTTCCTTCTAATACGCATACGTGCCCCTCATTCAAGTTACCTTCGTAAAATCCTAGCTCCTTGTTATCCATGAGGCTTTGTACCAGAGCCTTAAACTCGCCACATTCCTGAATCTCGTGGCCTTCTTCTTGGTGGAACTCACAATAGTCCCTCGCATTTTCGTCTTTCTCTTTGGAGATCAACATTCCTCTTTTCATCATTTCTCTCCAAACGACCTTCAGTGGTGTCCTTACTTCAGCAATGTCCTTTTTTACCTTTCTTGCATCGATTTCCCCGATCGTGTTTACCCCTTGATTGTCGTGGTTTGGCAGCAGGTTTTCCGTACTGGGGGTATCGTCAAATTTCACGACCCCCATTTTAATAAGTCTTTCCACGGCCTTTTTGAAACTAACGCAATTTTCGATTGAATGTCCCTGTACTCCGGCATGGTAATCACACTTGGCATTAGCATCATACCACTTGGGATATGGGGGCTGCAAAGGTTTCAAGTGATAGGGAGCTATTGCGTGGGCATTATATAAGCTCTGATAAAGCTCCCCATACGTTACCGGGATGGGTGTGAACTAGATTTTTTTAGTATTCTGTCTTGAACTAGATTCCTGCTTTTGGGACCCCTGTTGCCCACCTGTAGCCGCTCTCGGTTGGCTAACCGTAATTGCCTTCGAGTTGTAACTACTCGCGTTGTTTACTTCGTTGTCTTTCCTTCTTGGTGCTGGCCTTTTGGCGGTTTCTCCCTCTATTTTACCACCTCTGATGGCGTTTTCAATCATTTCCCCCGACATAACCATGTCCGCAAAGCTTTTAGTGGTACTTCCGATCATGTAAGTAAGGAATGGGGCTTTCAAAGTATTTATGAATAGCATGGTAGTTTCCTTCTCTAGTAGTGGTGGTTGAACTTGCATGGCAACCTCTCTCCACCTCTGTGCGTATTGTCGAAAGCTTTCATTATGCTTCTTTTCCATGTTTTGTAGAGTGATTCGATCGGGCGTCAAATCGGCCACATGGCTATACTGTTGCATGAAGGCGTGTGCTAGGTCTCTCCAGGAGCCAATCCTATCGCGACTCAGTTGATTATACCATTTAGCTGCGGCCCCGACTAGACTGTCTTGGAAACAATGAATTAGCAGTTGATCATTGTTCACGTACCCTGTCATTCGCCTACAGAACATAGTGAGGTGGGCTTCGGGACAGCTAGTCCCATTGTATTTTTCGAATTCTGGCATTTTAAATTTATGGGGGAGGACTAAGTCTGGGACCAAACTAAATTCTTTGGCGTCCATCCCTTGTTGCCCATCAGCACCTTCTAAAACTCTAAACTTTTCTTCTAGCCACCTGCAGCGCTCCTCCAATTGTCTTGAGGATTCAATCCTTTCCCTCTCCTTCTCAGCCAAGTCCAAATCAGGGGTGAGTGAGTTGATGGGATTATCCAATGGGTTAGACCCCGAACCGTCTTGTAAGTTCACAGGCATCCCAATATCAATTTGCCCCTGTTGAGGCCTAATGGTAACAGACGGCCTTCGCAGGGGAGCCTCCGTCTGCGTTTGAGTGCGGGGTGGTGTGAAACCTGGCGGATAATCTTCATTATCTTCCGCGGTGGTAGCCATAGGGGCCTTTCCCTTATCTATTGCCCCTTTTAGCAGCTGAGCCATCTCAGCCACCATACTTCTCTGAGCCTCCATCATCTGTTCACGCATATCGTTTTGCATTTTTACTAATTGTTCTTGCAATTGCTCCTGCATTTCCTTTTGGAGTTGCTCGAATCTTTGATCCATATTCTTGGTTTTAGCACGTGTACCGTAGGGATGTGGAGTTTCCAGATTCTTTTCTTCTCTGTAATAACTTTCACTAATCAGGGTTTTTTCGGCTTAAATGCATGTGATGTAATGCAATGCGAATGCATGAATGCAAAAGATATCGATCCCGATTCAGTTTCAATTTAGAAAACGTTGTTTAAGGAACAAAAAATCCTTACACAAAACGGATTACAGACACTTTCATCGTTAGGTCCAGAGTTTCAACCCTTTTAGATAACAGGAACAAAAGTTTTTACAACAAGATGATTACAGATATGCTTTTGCCTTTAAGCCTAGAGTCTTAATTTTCCTAAGCAACGCGGCCAATTCTCGACCTCGGTCTGATTCCAGCTCGTATTTGACGCTTAACAAATCGGCCTGTACTGCCAAGTCTTGCAGATGATCGGCGACTTCTCGAATCTGGACTATGGCCTCCCCTATAAGGTAATCTCTATCTCTGACTTGATTTTGGAAATGGCGAAGCTCTCCCTTCCGGTGCTCCTCTCGCGCTTCGAGCTGCTCAATCTGGAGTCCACAGTCCTGTAATGCTGTCTCTAGCCCCTCGATCTGATGTTTCATTTCCTCAATCTTGTCCTGACTTGCCTTTAACTCGGCTGCAGAGTTACGACTTCGATGAAGATGAAGGGCTCGTCCGAGTTCAGTTACCTTAGCTTTTAGTGCTTGGTTCTCTTTCTGGTTTTCTACTAAGTTCTTTTCTAGAGCTCGGTTCTGCGCCTGCATTTCTTGGAACTTCTTCTCCCAATGGTTCGCTTTGGTTTTCTCTTCCCGAACCCCTAGCTGCCATTGTTCATAAGTCTTTCCTAATCCGGCTCTCTTTCTTGACAGTTGCATTTTCTTGTATCGTTCTTTCAGGTCATCTCGGTCTTCTTCTATTTTCCTCTTTTCTTTCTTCACCTTTTCGACCTCTGTTTTCTGTACATCAACGTCTAGGCTCAGGTACATCTTCTCTTCTTCTAACTTCTCTATCCGTTTTGTGAGCTCTAGATTCTTCCTCTCAAACTCTAACTTCACGAGTTCCAGTTCTGAAGGAATCACCCGTAAGCTTTCCTCTATTGATCGAGCAGTCTCCCAACTTGGCCTCGGGATGTTGTCATTGGTCCTCTTGTTAAACCATTCTTTGTACTCAGGGGTCGTCGTCGGGCCATCGGTCAAAACCTTCATGGAGCAACTCTTTTTCCAGGCGTCAAAAATCTCTCGTATCTTCTTTTTATAATGATCGCCCTTGTACGAGAAATCACTTTGGGCCAAGCCACGCGTTGCCGGTATAAACTGTTCCGCTTTGTATTGCCTCAAAACGAGTAATGGCGCATAACCGACCACTCCCCAAATTCCAGGAAGAGGTACCCAATCAAAAGTCCCGCAACGATAAATGATTTCTTTAGGGGCTATCCAAGGAGCTTTCCATACAACATCTTCTTCTCGGAGATTCCGAAGTATCTCTATCCATCTTTCTTCCGTGATGTCGTCCCTTCTTATTGTAGTTGCTGCTTCTTTTAAGGGGGAATAGTCCTAAAAGAATACTCGACAAGGACCCCTATCGACCCTCCAGAAGTGACTGTGAAACCAAGCTAACAACAACTGTGCACAACCGATAAATCTGCCTTCACCCGCTCTCCGACACGCACTCAATGACCGAAATGTTTCTGCCAGGATTGCAAGCACGGGTGTGACTTGTTTGTTGAGTCGATCGAATAAATCTGTGACCGCCTCGTCTATGTACCCCATAGCCTTCGGGAAAATCACCAACCCGTAGATACTTAAGGCCAAGAGATCCACCTTCCTCTTCGTGTCGGGGTGCGTTAATACCAAATCCCTTAGACTCGCCCACGGAATACATTTGCTATCACCTTTTTGTTGGATTCGAGCCACGGCCCATTGCTCACTCATTCCCGTAATAGTCATTAATTTTTTCACGAAAGTTGGGAGATTTACAGCCCTAACATAAGCTTTGTTGTCTTGGATTCTTGGACAGCGGAGTAGGACGGTATATTCTTCCAAAGTGGGTACTAAGTCTACCTCACCGAGTGTAAAGCAGCTATAAGCGGGGTTCCAAAACTGTACCATAGCCCGAAACAGATGCTTATCCACCTTAATGTCTAGCAGATAGGGAATATCTCCGTAATTTTGATAGAACAGCTGTTTAGCTTCATCATCCCATTGGTTCCAAATATCCCTCAATTCCTGAAGCTCGTTCTGTGCCGAACTGATACGAGTAAAGTCCCACAGCTCCGACGTATACCCTTCGGCAATACTATCTCCTTTTTCCAACTGGGCTTTCTCTGACCATATCCGTATGTTAGCGTTGTCTTCCACTTTATCAAGATATTCATTCCTCATTACAAAACTTTCTAACTTAGAAATAGAACCGTGAATCGATACCTTTAAATGCTGGATGACATGCAATGATGACAAAACAGAAAGGGTCAGTGTCACATATAACAGATATAATTTAAAAAAAATAAACAAGCACCTATATGAGTAGTCACTAAAGGTCATCTCCGTACTACCTAAGGCAGGCACCTAAGGCGCACTATATGCGTTTCGGTTCTAGAGAAGGGTACCTGAACCAGCAGATTCCTCGATCCTCACCCATTATAGGCTCATATGGACCAAGTTCAGTTCAGGGGGACACATTTCCCTATTGCCATGAGGAGATGAAAATCTCACGAAGCACATAGGTACGGATGTATCCCGGAAGCGATTTGCCAGCCCATGCGGAGGTGAAAACCTCACGAAAGCGTAGCTCTTCACTCCCACTTAATGGTGTGACCACAACGGTCATGCAAATGCAATGCGTGCGAGGAAAGAAAACAAACGCAGGTAAAAGATTCTACTTAAGAAAGATTTCAAAATTTGTAACATTAAGACAGAAAATGATCAATTTTCGGCTTGACTCACTTAACTTCCCCAGCGGAGTCGCCAAGCTGTCGTAACCATTTTTTTTGATAAAAAACGGATGTCGACTTAAAAAAGAAAATGGGAGTCGCCACCAACCCTTTTAGGTGTGGTTGGATCACCTTATAAAACGCTTTGGTCTGCGAAAAGTTAGAGAAATGGATTCGGGAGTCGGTTACGCACGGGGAAGGATTAGCACCCCCGCGACGCCCAAAATTGGTACCAAATTGAGCAATTTTCTGTCTTAAGTCGAATTTTGGAAAGATTTAAAATAAGATTCTTTTTGAACTGGAATGATTTGAGTTAAAAAGATCGGGATTCTTTTGCTTCGGTAGAATACGAACATCACATCCAGCACGATTGGACACGAGATTCGTGGATTCCTCGAAACTAGAGATATCTCGCAAATTGCAAAATTTAGGAGGGTATTTTAGGTATTTAGACGAGCGAAAAATCGCAACCCAGCGCATTAGGGCACTATTTCCCGAATCTCCAAATACAAAAACATTGCCTCATTTTTTTGACATTTTTGAATTAAAATGAGATGATTTGAAAAATCGAGATTCCTTCGTTTCGGGGGAATATGAACGTCACATCCAGCACGATTGGACACGAAGCTCTCAAATTCCACGAAACTAAAGTTATCTCGCGAGTTGTAAAATTTGTTTAGGAGGGTATTTTAGGTATTTAGACGAATGAGAAATCGCAACCCAGCACGTTAGGGCACGATTTCCCGAATCTCTAAACACTAAAACATTGCCTTGTTTTTTAAAGTATTTTTGGATTTAAACGAAATGTATATATAAGAAAAATGGTGCGATCAAAATACAATATTAGTAGGTTACAAGATATCAATACTAACTATGCAATTTATAAAGTACTAATAATGCATATGATATTTAACACGATGATAATCGTAAACGCGAAGCATAACAATGGATATTTAAATGTATAGCAATAAATAAGGTGACGGAAAACGAGTCATACTTTACATATATAATATTAGCAAAAAGGGGTATATACATAATAGAAAAAGATTAAAAAGGCACATACAAAAATGTATACATAATATATAGATGAAAAATATATGGTATACACATTTGAAATGATAGTATAAAAGTATACGAATAATAGGATATTAAAAAAATATATACAATATAGTAAAAATATACACATGGGATAATAAGAATATATGAATACTATAATATATAAAAGATGTGTAAAGTAGAATATTGAAGATATATATATACGTAACATGTGTATAACAAAAACATATGCATAATATAATAAAAAATACGTAACTAATAGAATGGGAAATACGTATATAATAGAAATATAATATATACATAACATATAAAGATAATATTGAAAACGATGGTATTGGTGAAATATATGTAATAGTATAATACGAAATTATGACACTAAAATAGATATATGTATATACATAATATGTAAGAAGAGAAATAGTATTGAAAGTACATTATACGTGATATAGTAGGATACGTGCGTGTTAGAATAATATTTAATATTAAAACTAATATATATAAATGCATATATGATATATATTAAGAAAAATAATAATATTAAAGCAACTTGTAAATATATGCAAGGTAAAAATAAAGTTAATAGTATGCGCGTAGGATATATACATATACGTATTTTAGAATAGAAAATACTTACGTAGTACATAAATAACACATAATATTTATAAAGAACATAATATATATATATACACATAAGCTTTGAATAAATTTAACAATTACAGTAATATGTTAAATAATAATAATAATAATAATAATAATAATAATAATAAAACCGGAAGAAAAGGGAAAGAAAGGAAAAAGGTAATAAAAGGGGACCAAATTGGGCCAAAATCGAAAATTCCGGGCAAATTTGAAATTGAAAACGAAAACGGAGGACTTATTTGAACACGGGATGAATAAACAGGGGCCAAAAGGGCAATTTTTCCGCATGTTTAAAACGCAGCGTAGTATGGAGGACTAAATCGCAACACGGGGAAAACTATTGGGCCAATTTGAAAATATTGAAAGACCTAATTACATAAGTCTAAAAAAGCGGAAGGGCTGATCGCGGAAATAGCCCTTCCGCTACAAAAACACGCGGATCTTTGCTGGAGCGGGTCGGAGTCCGGGTCGGACTCTCAAAACGACGTCGTTTTGGGGTTAAAACGCAGCCCCCAAAACGACGTCGTTTTGGGAGGCTATAAAAGGCCCATTTCCTTTGAAAAATTCATTTCTACCGTGTGAAGGAAAAAAAAAAAGGGAGAGAGGGGAGAGAGGGGAGGACCGGAGGCGATTTCCGGTGGTCGGTCCGACCACCGGCCGGTCACCGGCCGGTCACCGGCGCCGGCGCCGACCACCGCGTGGGTAAAAATTTTCTTTTTTTTTATTTTTTATTTTTTATATATTTTATTTTGTTATTTAAAAAAAAATGCGCATTTGTTATATACAAGAAACAAAACAGAATCAAAAAAATGGTTTTCTTACCTTAGATGTTTTAGGGTTTTCGGTTCTGAAATTTGGTGATTCGGGGGTATCCCTTCGCTGTGGATTTGTTAATATTGCTGTTTTTGTTCAAACTTTGAGTGTTTTTCATTCAAAAAAATCAAAAAAGAGGAGACACTTTACACTGATTTACAATCGGCCTTTATAGCCGTTTCGTTCCCTTTTTCTATTATTTCTGTCGTGTCCCTTTGAATGTGTTGCAGGTGCAAGTTGGGGCGGTGTGGCGGTGGATGGGACAGTGAACAGTGGCTGGTGGCAGAAGGTTGGTCGATTGGCAGAGGGCAGTTGCGGCTAGGGTTAGGTGGTTGCGCAAGTGGGAACCGTAATGGGTTTGGGTATTGGGTAGGTTAGATTGGTTTGGGCTTGTAACCGGGTTTGGGTTTGAAAATTGGGCTAAGTTGTATTGGGTTAAGGTTGGGTTTGGGTAGTTTATGGGTATTTGGGGCTTTGTTTGCCCCGGGCCAAAATTGGCCTGTACAGATCCATCAATGCTCAAACAAATCCAATTGCGAGCCAAAGGAGAAGAAGTGAGAGGAGTGCGGGAATTATGAGAGTGTGCCTTTGAAGCAGTAACATACCGCCTAGCCCAACTGTAGGAAACCTTGATGATAGTCTCCATACACCAAGTAATATCTTCGAATACAAAGCAATTTCGATTCTTTCAAATGCGCCAAGATATCATCCCAAAAATGCAAGCCCAATCAATTCCATTCAAATCAAGAGATAACTTATTTGGGAGGTTATCACACATCCACTCATGAACGGATCCGGAGTAAAAACGAGTCCTCTTTTCGACTGGAAGAAGTTTACCCCAAACATCTCTGGCCCAGAACAATCTCTAAGTACATGTATCAGCTCTTCAGAATCATAACCACAAAATTTACAGGAGCTATCATTTCCTATGCATCTCCTTACCCTTTCCACATTTGTGAGTAATCTGGCTTTAAGAATGAGCCAAATGAAGACTCGAATATGCTGAGGTCCTTGGAACTTCCACGGTAACTCCCAAATGGCCTCTTTCGAATTCCATGTTCCCTCCCTAATCTTGCCATAAGTGCTTTTCAATGTTCCCTTTTTATACAAAGAAAGTCAAGTTTAAGTAGGGTTCATCTCAGTGCTTCTTCGCTGCATTTGTGACACTTGAAGTCTAGTTTTCTTGAATTTGATTCTGAGTACTACAAATAAACAGACAAGAAAGAGCAAAGATCAAAGTCGTATTAAATTGGAAATCCAAAACACCCTGAATGCAAAACATGGAAGTATGTAAAATCTATATGACTGTTATTTACAGGGATTAACGTCGCCTCTTTTTTTTTTAATTTTAATTAATTAATTACGAAAGTATATATAAAAATAATCTGAAGTCCAGAGAATTTACTTGTGCCACTTAGCACACCAATGACACCGGCCCTAATGATAAGCCGATGGTCGATTTTTTTCTTTTAAAAATAATTTTTTTTGGGTGCTGCTACTGTGTCAAGCGGCATCAATAAGTATTTTTTTGTAATACTTGCGAAAAATATAGGTATTTATGGTGGAGAAAGAAAAAATTTTTTTAATTAGTGTCGTCGGTCTGTCAGGTGGCATCAGAAAATTTTCAAAAAAACAATTTATGTCGTCAATATGTCAGGTAGCACCCATTAAAATTTTTAAAAAATATATTCTTTTTTATGTGTCGTGTCGTGTTAAGCAACACTGATGATACTTTAAAAAAAATTGTAGAAAGAGTAGTTTGAAACTTTGGTAATTGTTTTAGAATATTTGGAGCCGACTACTGGAACATTTGAACAGTAGAAGTCAACGAGAAAGAAGAAATCTCTTCTTTGGTGTTGAAATTGGCACGAAAGGCCTCCCATAAACGATGACATTGATGGCTATTGAGTACCGCAATTAAAATTTTTATTTGAGAAAAAAAAGGAAAGAAAAGAAATAAATAAAAAACAACAAGGACAACATGAAAAGAAAGAAAGAAAGAAAGAAATAAAAGAATAATACAAAGGAAAGTTAAGTGAATTTTAGTGGGAATATGAACCAAGTAGCCAATTAAGGTGGCTTTTCGTGCCGATTTCAATACTAAAGAAGAGATTTCATCTTTCTCGTTGACTTCTACATTTCATATCTCTTAGCAGTCGATTTTAAATCTTCTAAAATAATGACTAAAACTTTGCAATACTCTTTCTATAACAGTATTTTTAAATATTACTGGTGTTGCCTAACACGACGGCGACACCTAAAAAAAATATATATTTTAAAAATTTTAACAGGTGTCGCCGACATACCAACGACAGTCATTAAAAAGTATTTTTTAATCTTTTTTTCCACCATGAATACTCCTATTTTTTACAAGTATTACAAAAAATACATATTGGTGCCGCTTGACATAGTAAGGATACCAAAAAATTTCTTTTTTTTAAAAAAAAAAGCCTATCATTGGCTCAACATTGGGGGTAGTGCCACCGGTGTGTCAGACGATACCAACAAATATTGAATTTTAAGTTATTTTCGTAATTAATTAATTGAATTGGGTTATTTCTAAAAAAAGCCGATTAACATAAACTGAGGCCATGTCATCTCCGCTTTATGCAATTATGTTGACTTTTTTAAAAAATAGCCCAAAATAATTAATTATTAAGAAAATGACCTAAGGAAAAAATTAAACACGAAAATAACCTGAAGTCCATAGTATCCGTCGGTGCCGCCTAATATATTGTCGGCGCCGCCTCTCAATGATGACCCAATCATCAACTTTTTTAAGAAATATATTATTTTTAGGTGCCGTCGTGAATGTATTTTTTAAAGTACCCATTAAAAATACGAGTATTCATGGTGAAAGACATATTTCGTAATAGATGCCATCGATTTGTCAGGCGACACGAGTTAATTTTTTTTAAATTTTTTTTCTATTTCTAAATATACATAAAAAAAATATAAAAAAAATAATATCATTTTATGGGTGTCACCTACCGACACTACTTTAATTTTAAGTACTTCAGTTTTGTGGTAGCTATTACAACTTTATTATTAGGGTGGTTGCTACAACTTTATTGAAAGGTTAATAGTGCCTTCACTAAATTTAAAAAAATATTTATTTATTTATTTATTTTTTAGACCTCTCACATCAATAAATTCAACTGACATTTTTATTTATTTTTTTGACAATTATTGTTAGTCCTTCTATCAACTTTTTTTTTTTATAACAATCACTTCCTTCTTTTAAATTAAGCCTTTCACAGTCGCGCTAGTAAAAATCTATTCTTTTTTCCGGAGGGTTTTGAGAAATGGAGAAAGGGATGTTGTTAGAAAAGATAAAAGAAGAAAAAGGGAAGAACTTTATTATGGGATTTTAGTAATGGTAATGACATTTCTTTTTCTTTTTTTTTTTGTTCTTATGCTTCTTCACTCGATGACGAAGGTACTAATTTTTTTCCTTCTCAGAGTGGTTTAGCAAGTAAATGTAGCACTGGAGATTTTCGTTTATTTATTTGTTGATGTTCTTGAAAATTTTAGTTTATAATATTGCTCATAAGCTTGAGAAAACGCGTTTGAGAATTGAAATCATTAAGGAGATAAGTTACTGAGTTGCTTTCCACCGCTTGATTTCTATAATCATCTTCCCCGATACTTCCTTTTTTGCATCAACTTTGCTGCTGCATTGGATCCAGGTCTTTGTTTTAAAGAATGGATGACAAAAAAATTATTTTTTTAAAATATTTACTAATGCTGTTTGACATACTGACGACACCCATTTATTTTTTTGAAAATTTTCCGGTGCTGTCTGACATAGTGACAGCACCCAAAAATTTTTTTCTTAGAAAAATATATGATTAGGTCATCATTGAGGGGCGATGTTATCGATGTGTCAAGCAACACTGGTGGTCACTATAGAGATCAAGTTATTTTCATATACAATTTTAACCTTTTTTAAGTGAAATTTGTAATTAATGAATTAAACCAATTATGAGGGTTAAAAATGGTTGACTTAGTCAAAGTTGGCAGCCAAGAAGAGCTCTTTCTTGATACCCAAGACTGTTTGTTTTGAGTGAGTGAGAAAAGGAGAAAGAAAGTAGGCTAAAGGTGAGAAGTTAATGTGGAAAACGAAATCAACTGTATTTACGAAAGGGCTGAGGCATGTTTAGATTGGGTTTAAGACCACCATTTTAATAATTGAATCTTCTGTGAGGAGGAATAATTTATAAGAAAGTAAAGCAAACGCCACACGAAGTTGGTCATCATACTTAATAATAAACATAAGTTCCTTTTTACAATAAATAATTTCTGTTTTATACATACACATGTTGTCTGCCTCTGTCTGTGCTTCCTTAATCAACGGAATTTGCACCAAATACCAACGTCATTTAATTATTTTGCTTTATCTTTTTACATCCTACATTCTATTACGTTTCCTTATTATATTTATCATAAAAACTATAAAGAAATCAATTTTAAAGTGCATAAATATAAATTTAGTCCCTCATATTTACTCACTTTGTCATTTTGACCCTTGACTTTCAAATTTTAGTCAAATTACTTATTTTTTACCAAAAAATTGATTGAACTGTTAAAATTTTAACAGCATTAAAGTGGTCACTAGCATGGTAGTCCACGTAGAATTTCTAAAACTTCAAAAACTTAATAAAAATATTTTAAAAAATCAACTAATTTCAAAAAATGTTCATAAAAACTTTTAGAAAATTTATCTATATTAGCAGTGAAGTATACGTAAAAGGTCACATGAGCTACCATGTCAATTCCATTTAAAAGTTAACATTTTAGTCAGTTTTTATGAAAAAAAAAAAAGTAAGCAATTTCACTAAAATTTAAAGGTTGAGGGACAAAATGACCCAAAAAAGAGAATCGGGGCCAAAATGACAAGATGAAGAAACGTTAGGGGCTAAATTTATCTTTATGCCAAAAAAAATTGGAATACTTTAGGGGCCAAGCACAAATTCAATCTATTTTTCGACATGAATTATAAGGTCAAATTAAAATTTTAAAAACTCAAAAGGGTTTAGATAAAATTTTATGAAATTTATGGGATTAGAGCCCTTACCAGCACTCCTACCCATGATTGTAATGTTTAAAAATTTAACGTTTAAGTCATTATTTCCATTAAAAAAATATACATTTTGGATCTTTTATAGAAAAATTGATGATCATCGAAAGTCAAATTTAACAAAAACATAAGGATGAAATTGATAAAGAAGATAAATATGAAGTGCTAAATATAGCAATATACCTATTCAAAATAGTGGGTAAGTTGTTAGCCAATGGGCACCAAAATGAAAGTGAGGGGCTGGGCGGGCCCTGGTTGAAATGGAAATCGTGGAATAAGGGACCTTCACATTACTTTTCTCCATTTCTAACTTTTACGCTTCATTTTTTTATATTTTCTACAAACCTCATTATGTTTGAACTTGGAAGTCAATAATCTTCCAGAATGCCCAATCTTCAACCTCCACATTTCTAGACTTTTAACTTTCCCCCCTATTTAATGACTTTAGTATTAATTTAATAATTAAGTCCATTTTTAAATAATATAATAATAACCCCATCAACAACTCATTTAATATTTTCTTGGTATTTTATATCATAATTAATTTGTTTTTATCAACTCCAACACAAACATTTTGGATCCCACCTGTTCATAGTTTCACTTACCTTTCTAGAAAATTTATTTAAAATTTTTCATAGTTTGTCTGAAAATATTAAGCTTAAAAAATAAATTTTAATAAAATATTAAGTTAATGTAAAATATGAGTTAGGCTTGAATATAAGGTCTGAGCTCAATTTGGTTTGTTTTTAAGTTTATAATATTTTATATTATATAATTTACAATACATTAAAAAAATAAATATATATTAAATATATAATACTACTCTAATGTAAATATTAAAATAATGTTAATACGACTATATAAAAAATTTTAATAAATAATATTAAATATTAAATTAAAATAATATAAATATTTTTTAAAAAATAATATAAATAAGTTTAAAATAAAATTAAATAAAATTCTAAACTCGTATCTCGAATTATATCAAATTTAAATAATAAAGTGATAAAACTATGAACAGCTCTAATCGTCATAGGATGAAGTCATAAATAGAAAAGTATGAGTAGCAAAATTCATTGTGATGGGACAGTGGCAACGGGGACAAGTCTAGTTTACAACATAGAATTCTAATGATTTAATTCATGGGCTATGGAATAAATAACATACAAATTCATACATCAGATCATATGTCATTCCTCGCTTAAGCTTGGGGGGTGCAAATTTTTGGATAAAACCAAATTAATTTAGTTAATCAATTGAATTAGGTTAATTGGTTGGGGTCGGTTAATTATTTTTTAAAAGTTCGGTTAATAGTTTATTCGGTTCGAAATTGATCAGTTAATTGAATTAACCGAATTTAATAAATAATATTATAATATATAAGTATTTGGTCGGTTCGGTTAATTTTTTAGAAATATAAATTAATTGGTCGGTTAATTCGGTTAATTTTTTATATATTTTATACTTATTTTAACCAAAAATAAAAATATATAAATTAACCTAAAAAGTTCGGTTCAATTAATTTATTTTGAAAAAAATTCAGTTCGATTAACAGTTAAGAGTTTAAAAGGGTCGGTTAATTCGATTAATTCAGTTAATATTAATTCGGGTCGATAAACCAATTAAACACCCTTGTATCCATTTGTAATATTCAAATCAATTAAAAGAATTTGCAATAAAATAATATTATGTCTTTTCATCGGTTTCTTTTTTGGAAAAAAGATCAGGAAAATAGAAAAACAAATTGGAGTAGGTAAGATGTGAATCAAAGATTACAAATAAGATATTATGGTATAGATTAAGATTATTTTTTAGAAATATTTTTAAAAATTATTGTGAAAAAGTAAGTTTGAGAAATATTTTTGAAAATTTTAATTTAAGATTTAAGTGTTTGGTATTGTTGTTAAAAAGTGATTTTGAGAAATAAAATATCTATGTTAAACCCGATATTATAAAAAATATATATGCATCTAAATAATGTTCAAATTAATTAATATTTTAATAAAAAATAAAAATAATTTATTATAATTTCTTTTTAATATTTTAATATATAAAATATAAATTTTAAATATTTTTAAGCAATTTACTAATTATTTATAAAATTTAATTTAAATATATAATATTATATATTTAAAATAAAATTAAATATAAAAATAATTACATACTCAATATAAATATAAATATTATATAAAATACTTTATAAGAATTAAAATTATTTTTTGTTTTTAAAAATGTTCTTGCCAAAAATAAAAATTAGAAAAAATATCTATTTAATATTATTTATGACTCTAAAAAGACTTTTGACCTTAAAAATATTTTTGAAATGCAATACTAAATTAAATCTAAGTGTACCAACTAATTATGATAAAGCCAATCATAGATTAAAGCATTCACATTACAGCTACAGCATTCCTGACTTGACTTTCAGGCCTCTTCCATCACCTCATTAGATTCTGTAAACGGTAATTAAGGGTTATTCATCCTTTTAACAAATATATTTAAAGTAATCTTTTAGTGCTTTTTTTAAGGAAAAATAATAATTGTTTTATTCTTTCCTTTAATAACAAGTTAGAATGATTTTCTCGCTATTTAATTATTTATTTATGTTATATTGCGAAGTTAAAATTTAAAGATTAAAATATAATTTAATTTTATTTAGAAAAAAATTATATATAATTTAATTTAAAATTTAATTATATTAATTATTTTGAATATTTAATAAGATTATAAAATACAAAGACCAAATAACAATAAAAAATAAAATAAAGTAATTAAATATCAAATTTAAGCATAATAAATCACTTTCTAAAATTGCCAAAAAAAAAAACAAAGGGTAAGAACAATGACAACCTAAAAGAAATAGAAAACTAAGTTCAGCTCGTAAGACTTATAACAACGTACTATTTTGATCTAAAAGTTAGCATATTAACTATAACAATATCCATAGTTATGAAATACATTTTTTATTAAATCAGTTCTCTATAATAATTCTTTTTTAAATACAAATACTTAAAATTATCTATAGTATCTCCTCAACTCATACTGAAGGATAAATGTGTTCTAGCATGCTCGAACTCACGTCCCCCTGTATAGATAACAATGTCAATGCCAACTAAGTTAGGATTCAATCGACAATTCTTTATAAGAACATATTATCTAAAATTTTAAGTAAAATTATAACTATTTTATGTAAGCAAACCTATTAATTATAACTTATTAAATAAAATGATTTTAATTAAAATATTATTTCAATAAAATATTTAAATTTAACATCAAAAGATACTTTAATCATATTTTATTTAATTAAAATAACATTCCAATGATTGAATTTGAAATAAAAGATATCAATTCATACATATTTTAATATGAATTTGAAGCATCATAAAATTCATAATTAATCATATAAACTTGTTAAATTAATTAATTTAATTTGATAACTCATATTGATTAACTGAACTTATTAAATCTATAATCTTCATAACTAATCATATAAAAGAATTTAAAAAAAAAACAGTAATGCATATATATGTTATATGTTATTTAGAACTATGATTTTCTTTATTTAATAGAAATTTACTTTATGAATTTTATAGGCTTTTTTTATCTAAATAACCCAAATAATTTAATAAAATATTAAAATGACCTATTTATTTAATTAAATACCAAAATGATCTAAAATTTTACAGTAAAAGTTGGTGGAGCCAAATTATTTAGCGCCACTAACTTGTCACGTCAACATCTTGAAAAAAAGTTAATTTTTTGATGAAGTCATGTAAAATGACGCCATTTGTATAAATACTAAGAAAATATTATAATTTCTGAAATTATACAGAGAGTTTGACACTCTGCGCATGCTATTTTTTTTTAAGTTCTATCCATTGTCCTTTTTTTTTTCGTTATTTATTTATTTTTTTAAGTTTTGTCCTTTTGTCTTTTTTTCCTTATTTATTTATTTTATTTATTATTAATTTTAAATGTTGTCTTAATTATTATTTATTTTATTTTTTATTTTTAACTTTAAATATATATATTTGAAATTATTTTTTAAAGTTTAAATATTATTTATTAAATATTAAATATATTTTTTAATAATATGACACATTTAAATTTAAATATATATTATTTATTATTATTATTATTATTTTTATAATATTTTAAATGTATATTTTAAAATTTAAATTTTTTTAATTTATTTTTTAAATATTAAATATATTTTATTTATTTTTTATTATTAATTTTAAAAATCTTGAAATGTGTATTTGAAATATTGTATAATATATATTTTAATCCTTATTTATTTTATTTATTTATTTATTCTTAATTTTAAAAAACTTTAAATGTAGATTTAAAATGTTTTATAATATATATTTTTTAAAATTTTAAATATATATTTGAAATTAATTTTTTAAAATTTTAAATATTATTTTTTAATTATTAAATATATTTTTTTAATAATATAAAATATTTAAATATTTTAAAGATATAAGATTTCAAATTTATTATTAATTTATAATATTTCAAATTTATAATCTTCATAACTAATCATATAAAAGAATTTAAAAAAAAAAACAGTAATGCATATATATGTTATATGTTATTTAGAACTATGATTTTCTTTATTTAATAGAAATTTACTTTATGAATTTTATGATAAATTTGTAATAATTATCTTTTTATAATAACACGTTGAAAATTGAGCACTTGCGTTGAAGTTTCGTTGAGAGAGAAAATATGGAAAGTGACCAGATCTTATCTCGTTTCCTGTTGCTTGTTTGAATTCTCCACCATTGAGCAGCCTAGGAGGGGAAGGAAGCGTGCAAATCCAACTGTCTAATTAAATTGACGCAGAAGGACAATCCCCCAATTTATAAATAAATATATTTAGATTATAGTTAGGACAATCCTCAGAATTGAAGTTCATCGCCAGCCAAGCCATGTTTCTGCAAATCCTCCTCTTTGTAGCTCTTTATTCCATCACTGTCCACTTATACCACAAGTTCCAAAACCATCCTCCCACCCCTTTTCCCTCTTTACCATTAATTGGCCACTTCTATTTACTTCTCAAGAAGCCTCTCCACCGTTCCCTCTCCAAGATCTCCGCCAAGCATGGCCGTGTCCTTCTCCTCCATTTTGGGTCACGCCCCGTTGTGGTTATCTCATCGGCATTGGCTGCCGAGGAATGCTTTACCAAAAACGACATCATTTTTGCCAACCGCCCTTTACTTTTATACGGTAAGCATCTAGGTTATAATTACACTAGCCTTATCTGGGATTCCTACGGCGATAACTGGCGGAACTTGAGGCGTATATCGTCGATTCAACTTCTTTCGGGGCACTGTCTCCAGTTGCTTTACGCCACACGCCTCGATGAAGTCCGTTTTCTCTTACGGAAGCTGTTCAAGGATCATGATCGAACGGTGGACTTGAAATCCAGACTTTTCGAGCTGATGCTGAACTTGATGATGCGGATGATAGCCGGGAAAAGATATTACGGCGACGATGTGGCTGTCGTCGAGGAAGGCACCCGGTTTCGTGAAATAATGAGGGAGTCCTTTCTTTTGGCCGGCGCGACAAACATGGGTGATTTCCTGCCGGTGATGAAGTGGTTCGAGAAAACTGAGAAAAGGATGATCAACTTGTTCAAAAGAAGAGAGACATTTACACAAGAATTGATTGATGAATGTCGACATAATATGAAAAATGGGAAGAAAAGTAGTTTATCCACGGACCAAAAAAAGAACATGATTGAAGTCATGTTGTCTTTGCAAGAACAAGAGCCTGAAAATTACAAGGATGAAACTATTAGAAGTCTCATGATAGTAAGCTTTTGCTTTTCTTGCTTTCTTGTTCTTAATGTCTACTCTCATTAAATAGTATCCTAACTCGGTTATTGAAAATGTTAAACAGGTTTTACTTTTGGCTGGAACTGATACATCATCAGGGACGCTAGAGTGGGCAATGTCTTTCCTTTTGAACCATCCCCAAGTCTTGAACAAAGCCCGAACTGAAATCGATGCAGTGGTCGGACAAAATCGGTTGATCGAAGAATCAGATTTACCCAATCTTCCTTATCTTCATTGCATAATTAACGAGACTTTCCGAATCAAGCCCACCGGCCCATTGTTAGTACCTCACGAGTCATCAAAAGAGTGTTTAGTGGGAGGGTACCGTATACCGCGTGGAACCATGTTGTTGGTGAACGCATGGGCTATACAAAACGATCCCAACAATTGGGAGGAGCCTAATGTGTTCAAGCCAGAGAGATTCGAGGGTTTGGATCCGTCGAACATCGCGTTCAGGTTAATGCCATTCGGGAACGGGAGGCGTCGGTGTCCCGGAGAAGGGTTAGCCATGCGGATGGTTGGATTAACTTTAGGGTCACTGATTCAATGCTTTGAGTGGGAGAGAAAAGGTGAAGAGATGGTGGATATGAGCGAAGGGCCAGGGCTTACCATGCCCAAGGCTCAACCTTTGCAGGCTAAGTGTCGACCACGGCAACCCTTCGTTCCCTTGCTTTCCCAAATATAAACCCTTTGTTTCGAGTATTAACTAGTACTAAGATGAAGAGCTTCCTGTTTGGATACATATGCTTGTCTAAGCCGTACATATTAATTTTTATTTTTAAATATAATTATTTAATATTTAATAATTGTATACATCTTTTACTAGCATCATCTCTTTTTTCTTTCATTGGATTTTTGAGCATGACCAGTAGGTGCCTAAGATCAACAGTCGCATCAAAAAAGACTCAAGTAACCAAGATCGTAGGTACACTGCTAACATGGTTAGACGACCAGCCAATTACTACCCTAACATGGGTAGCCCCTCATTTCTCATTTTCTATACGCTTCCGCCTTTATTACTACTCTGACTTCCTTGCTTCTTTACATTGTGACCTCTTACCCCCATCCTCCAAAGCTCAAGCTGTAATCTCAATGCTCACCATGCTTAAAAAAGTTAAAAATTAAGAAAAACAACAACTTTGGTCATTGAATTATAGTTCTTTTCCTATTTCAATCCTTAATTTTTTTAATACTTACATTATATTTTTTTAGTGACAAAAAAGAGTACTTAAACTAATTACAAAACCTAAATCATCTCCCCCAATGAGGAGGTCTCATACAAGCATAAATCATAAGATTTATAATGCGCTAGTTTAACTATTCTGTCACCATCCTGATTGTCTTCTCTGGATATATGTCGAACGTTTCATTGTTTAAATCGTAACAACAACTGGTGAATTCTCCTAATTAAAACAGAATTGGAGCTATTTGTTGTCCTCTCCTGTAAAGTTTTTGTTGCCTCAAGATTATCAGTCTCAATTAAAATGCTACTAAAGCCACGCTCATAAAGAAGAGTCAAGCCATTCAAGATGCCCCACAATTCGACATAAAAAATTTTGGTATAAAAAAGTTAATAATGTTTCAACTAATAAGAAAATGTCGAGTATTTAACAGTTTAGGATTTAGGGTTTAGGATGTCATTGATGATGTGACCATTTATGTTGATTGATATTAACTAGCTTTCTTGAATGGTTGGCCACTTGTTGATCAACGTTTGTTGCCAATTTTAATACACTAAAAACATAAATTTGGGGACTCAATGAATTTTTTTTGGTTTGTCTCTGTGACACGTTTTTGTTTCTTCTTGTGGTTTTGTTTTGTCACTGTTTTCTCCTCTTTTTCTTCTGGAGAGCAGGTTTTGGGAATCTGATTATGGAAGAAGGTATAGCAAATATGAAATTAATGGACGAGGAGGAAGAAGAGTTCAATGAGGAATCTGCTATGGTGGAATGGAACTATCAATATTGTTTGGTTGGGCGCTGTTTAACTGACAGTATGGTACATTTTCCTTCTTTTTGCAACACTATGGCTGACCTTTGGCATCCCATTGGTGGGATTTGTATTTCGGATCTGGGGGATAAAAGATACCTTTTTTAATTTTTTCATGAAGTTGATATTCAAAAGGTGATATCTGGTACACCATGATTCTTCAATAACCATTAGCTTATTCTACAAAAAGTTCAGAATGGAGAAGATCCATCAGGTATTTTGTTAAATTTTACTGAGTTTTAGGTTTAAATACACGACTTGCCCTATGGTTTAATGACAGAGGCGATGGCTAAGTAATTTGGTGATTTTATGAGGCAGTTTGTTGAATATGATCATGCTATTCTGGCGACGGGTCTTAGAAAGTTTATACATGTCCGTGTTAGATTGGATGTGTTTATGTCGTTAAAAAGAAAGAAAAAGATCCGTGTAGGAAAAGAAACTACATTTTATGCCTGTTTTCATTATGAAAAATTAAGTTTGTTTTGCTTCATTTGTGGTAAATTGGGGTATGGTGAAAGTTTTTGCCCATTGAGATTACGAATTGAGCCAGCAGAAATTATCTTTGGGTGGGACATCTCCTTAAAGGCAATGGCGAGTCGAAGGAACAACAGGGTGAGTCGATGGTTACGTGCAGTAGATGGCTCTGTTTGTAGCAGTACAGAATTGGAAAGGAATAAACCATACAGAAATTTTAGGGGGAGAGTAATACTGGAAGAAATTTAAGGGGTGATTTAGGGATAAAATCTTTATTTTCTAATTCAATAAATTTGGAAACTGGTCAAAAACTATCTCTTAAAGGGCAGGACAGGTGGCATAATTTGGGTAAGGGAAATTTGGCTGAAAAGGTGGGGGATGATAGGTTTATGAATTTGAGGCTGAATGAAGAAAATGACCCGTTAATTGTTTTGGATGGAAAGAAATGTCAAAGTGTTGTTGAATATTCAACTTTTAATTTTAGAAGCAGCTCAGAAGGAATTTCGATTGTTGTAACGGCTAGCTCTGTTGAGCAGAGCAGCCGAAAGTTATGAAGATCCTAAGTTAGAATAATCGTGCTTTGGAGAGATCATGAATTGTTAATAGGCTCAAAAACAAACTAAAAGCTGCTAATCCTCAAATTTTGTTTCTTATAGAAACAAAATTAAGTTCGAAAAGGATGGAATGAGTTAGATTGAAGTGTGGTTTTTTAAATGGGATTGATATAGGGGCGTCAGGTACTAAAGGTGGATTATCGTTGGGATAGAAAGAAACTCATTGGTTCGACTCAAAAGTTTCTCTTGCTGGCACATTGATATTGAGATTCAAGATAATGATGGTAGTGACTTGTGGAGATTTACAGGATTTTACGGGAATTCGAAAGAAAGGAATAGAAAAGGATCTTGGGAGCTACTTCGATAGTTGGGACATGATCAATCAGTTCCTTGGGTGGTAATAGGGGATTTTAATGAGATCATGGGCTCTTTTGAGAAAAAGGGTGGTCGTCTTAAATCAGAATGTCAAATAGAAGAGTTTTAAACCACTCTAGAGGAATGTGGGCTTAATAACTTAGGCTACACGGGTAGGTGGTTTACGTGGGAGCGAGGGAGATTTTTGTCTACAAACATAAGGGAGAGGCTTGACCAAGGGGTTGTTTCTTTGGAATGGCTGAATCTTTTTTTGAATTACCAGGTGGAGCGTTCAAACCATGCGATTTCGGACCATTGTCCTATTCTTTTGAATGCTATTGGAAAACAGAGGATTGAACATGCTAATGGGATTAAAAGGTTCCGTTTTGAGGCTAAATGGTGCCTTGAAAATTCTTTTGAGGAGGTGGTTAAAGGAAAGTGGGATTCGTTATCAAGAAATGTGTCGAGCAAGCTTAAGATGTCGGGCCAACAGCTTTATCAATAGGACCGGGCCAAAAATAGGGAGAAAAAAGAAAAGTCAAATTGGTTTAGAAGAAAAGTTAAACAACTTGTATGGATAGGAGCCTATTGATGAGATTTTAGCTGAAATTATAAACGTTCATTGGGGCTTAATTTGGAGGCAGACCAAGAAGAAGTATATTGGAAGCAATGAGCACGTATTAATTGGCTAAAAATAGTGATCGGAATACGAGTTTTTCCATAAAATAGCAGAGTAACAACACATTAAAGGAAGGATTAATGGTTTGGAGGGCTACGATGGTAGATGGGTCTCTACAACAAAAGAGATACTTCAATTTGTTGTCAAGTACTTTGGGGATCTTTTCTCGACTTCGGAGGCGGGGGCGAATGATCGGTTACTCGGATTGTGGAAAAACAGATTTCTTCAGATATGAATGTGGAACTACTCAAACAGTTCTCCGAGGATGAGATTGGAGCAGCTGTCAAAGAAATAGCTCCTTTGAAGGCTTTTGGTAATGACAGTTTTTCTGCTATGTTTTTCCAAAAATATTGGCACATTGTAGAGCCTGATATTCCTAAATTTTGCTTATCTATTTTAAGTGGTAAATCTGAATTTGGAGAGATTAATAAAACCCATATTGTTTTAATTCCTAAAGTTGAGAAACCAAGGAATTTATCTCAATTTAGACCTATAAGTTTATGTAACGTTATCTGCAAGATCATTGCGAAAGTCTTGGTGAATAGAATGAGTAGGATTTTGGGATGTTACATTAACGAAGCTCAGGGAGTGTTTATCCCATGAAGACATATATCTAATAAAGTGCTTATTGCTTATGAGGTCTTACACTCTTTTAAAATGAAGAAGAAAGGGAAGAAAAGTAATTTTGCATTTAAACTTAACATGAGTAAAGCGTATGACCGTGTCGAATGGGATTTCTTAACTGGAATGATGAGTCACTTAGGTTTCCATGCTGATTAGGTGGCTCTTATCATGAGATGTGTTTGCTTTGTCAGCTATTCTATGTGTCTAAATGGGGATATGAGTGATTGGTTTAGGTAGTCACGAGGGTTATGACAAGGCGATCCTTTAGGCCCTTATCTCTTTCTTATTTGTGCGGAGGGTTTCTCTACTTTGCTTAATGAAGCCAAACAAAGAGGGCTAATAAGAAAGGCTCCTATTGGTAGGGAAAGATTATCGATAAACCATTTGTTCTTTGCAGATAATTGTATTCTCTTTGGGGACACGGCTAGTGAAGAAGCTATTGTGGTTCATAATACTATTTGGGAGTACGAAATGATTTCGGGACAAAGAGTAAATTTTGATAAATCCCTTATTTTTTGGAGGGGCCAATGTGGAATCAAACGTCAAAGAGACAGTTGTTAATCTTTTAGGTGTTCGAGAGGACTCAAATCCAGAAAAGTACTTAGGTCAACCAATGATGGTTGGTAGGAAAAAGAATTGGGCTTTTGCTAATTTTGTGGACAGGTTCAGGAAAAGGATCAATGACTGGAATGTGCAATACCATTCTGTGGGAGGTAAGGAGGTTTTTATAAAGTCAGTTCTTCAAGCAATCCGGTGTATGTCATGCAGTGCTTCGCTTTGCCGAAAGAGCTATGTCGTAAGTTAGAAGGTATTATAAACAAGTTCTGGTAGTCAAATTCTAAAACTGCTAAAGGCATTCATTGGAGTATGTGGGATGCGCTTTGTAAACTGAAATGTGCTAGTGGGCAAGGTTTTCGTAATTTGGTTTTGTTTAATAAGGCGTTACTAGCAAAACAAGTGTAGCGTATTTTAACCCATCCCAATTGTCTTTTAGCTAAAATTCTTAAAGCCCGTTATTTTCGTTTTTAGATATTCTTTCAATAAAGGTCGGTTCTTACCCTTCGTTTACCTGGAGGAGTATCTGTGGAGCTAGAGATTTGATTGTAGAAGGGATTATTTGGCGAATCGGTAATGGAACTCGTGTTAACATATTGAACGATCCATGGCTTCCTGGTCTAGAAAATAGTAAATTATTATTCCATAATTCTATTCCTTAATTGAAAACTGTGAATCAATTAATACTGTCAGGCATCAATACCTGGAATAAAGAGCTTATTGGCAGCCTTGTTGATAAAAACCAATTCAAGCGAATCTTGGCCATCCCTATTAACAGTAATGAGTTAGAAGATATGGTGGTCTGGAAGCATGAGGCTACTGGGGAGTTCTCTGTAAAGAGTGGTTATCAGGTTCTTCTTACAGAGCTTAATCAAAATATTAATTACAACCCTCCTAATGCAAAAAATTACATAGATTTCTATAAGGCGCTATGGACTATACAAATTCCTCCTAAAGTAAAAATTCATGTGTGGAGGTTGTCAAAAAATTTGTTGCCGCATCTCTGTAATCTGGCTCAGAGAAAGTTAGTTGTTGATGTTCTCTGCCCTCTTTGCAAGAAAGAGCCGGAGGACTCGAATCATCTGCTTTGGTCGTGTTGAATCTTACGACAGCTGTGGAGTGACCTTCAAATCAAGATGGCTCATGTTGGGTGTACCTCAAATTTCAAAGGTCATTTTGTTAATACTTTTATTACAGGTGATGACCATAACAGGCAAATTATATCTATCTCTTTATAGGCTTTATGGTACCGTAGAAACAAGTGTGTGCATAAAGGTGTCAAGTTCTCTTTGCAGGATACTTTAAGTTTCATTCGAGGATATTATCAAGAGATATGTTTAAGTCATTAGAATTTAAAGAACCTTTCCAGTTCAATGTCAGAGAAGCTATGAATACCTCCTGATAAGGGGTTTAACAAAATAAATTTTGATGCGTCTTTTCATAGAGACTCTAAAATTTCTATTGCTGCAGTTTTAGCTAGAGATTACAAATGCGAAATTGTAAGGGCAAGTACTTACGCTGTTGAAAATGTGGTAGATGCTTTCATGCCTAAAGCAAGAGCTTGTGAAAAGGCTATTTTCTTCTTTGCAGTTGATATGGGTTTTCGTCGAGTTATTTTGGAGTGGGACTCTCTGACTGTAATAAAAAAGCTTAAGACTTCTGTGGAAGATAAATCCATCCTCAGATCGATTATTCACAATATTCGTTTTATTGAGAAGAATTTTGAAAGAGTTTCTTACCTTTTTATCCCTCGGGAGTTTAATAAGGCGGTTCACACTCTTGCTTTTGGAAGGAAGGAGAAGGCAAGGTTCGGGCATCTGGATCGATGGGGTTCCTGAATCGGTGAAGAAGATGGCTGCTTTAGATCGGACGAGTTGGTTCCAGAATAGGTGCGCTCTTGGAATATGCTCTGATTTTGGAGAATGTTCTTGCGAATCTCCATGATTTTAAATCAGAGCGTACATATTTCTTCCTGTTCTCCCCCAGTTGTGGTTTTCGCGTTTGAAAGAAAGCTTTGGCTGAAATTTTCTCTGCGCTTTGACGTTTGGGTTTTAGCATGAGGCGTTTTATTTTCACTGTTAATGGTTTTGTTTGTTTCTATGTGCAGTTTTTACCTGGTTTTTGACATGTTTTGTTTTAAGTTTTGTCTCCTTTTTTCTTTTTTTTTTCTCCTGACTTCGATTGGCTGTTGGTGTTAGTTGTTGAGCTATGTGCCATTACTTCTTTTATTAATATATTTCAGCTTTATTTTTTAAAAAAAATTAAATTTGTTTAAAAAAATATTTTTATTTAGGTAAATTATATTAGTAGTTACTCAACTATTAGTGTGTTTTTATCCACTAAATTAATATACATAAAGATTCAACTATTCCTAATTTTATGATGTATAAATTAAAAATATTATGATGGATTAATTTAATTTTTTGTTTCTAAGTTATTGCTAAAATTGTTGTTTTTTAATTTTACTTCTTTCGCAATTAATATGGCATAATATAAGATCTCCAAACTATATATTATATTGTTTTATTTGATTCATTTTATTGATGTATAAAATTTTATTATTTGACTGATAAAATGTAAGTATTTTAAAAATTTATCAATTAAAAATTTTGATTAATAATTTTTGTAATAACTGTTTGATGATGACGTGGTAGTAATTTTTTTAAAAATTAAACTGTGTAGAAAATCTTTTTCCTGCCATTTGTATCTCTGTTTAAAAATTAGGAAAAAAAATAAAGGAATAAATTAGGCTTTTTTATCCAAATAACCCAAATAATTTAAAAAAAATACAAAAATGACCCATTTATTTAATTAAATATCAAAATGACCTAAAATCTACAGTAAAAGTTGGGGGAGCCAAATTATTTGGCGCCACCAATTTGCCACGTCAACATTCTGGAAAAAAATTAATTTTTTGGTGGAGTCATGTAGAATGACGCCACCTGTATAAATACTAGAGAAATACTATAATTTCTGAAATTATGCATGGGCCTAAAAAAATAACCATTTTCCGGTGGAGCCAATTAAATTGGCGCCACCAGACTGACACTCACTTTGTGCATTGCTTTTTTTTTTTTAACTTTTGTCCTTCGTCCTTTTTATTTTTTATTTTTTCCTTATTTATTATTTTTTAAGTTTTGTCCTTTTTAATTTTTTCTTTATTTTTTTATTTTCTTTATTATTAATTTTAAATATTGTCTTAATTCTTATTTATTTTATTTATTTATTTTTATTCTTAATTTTAAATATATATTTTTAAATTATTTTTTAAAGTTTAAATATTATTTATTAAAAATTAAAATTAAATATATTTCATTTATTTTTATTATTAATTTTAAAAAACTTGAAAGGTGTATTTGAAATATTGTATAATATATATTTTAATCCTTATTATTTTTTTAAAATTTTAAATATGTATTTTTGAAATCATTTTTTAAAATTTTTAAATGTTATTTTTTAAATGTTAAATATATTTTTTTAATAATATAAGACATTTAAATATTTTAAGATATGAATTTTCAAAATTTATTATTAGTTTTATAATATTTTAAATGTATAATTTAAAATTAAAATATATTATTTTTAAATATATGACCTTTCAAATTTATTATTTTTTTACTAATATTTTAAATATATTTTAAATTTTAAATATAATTTTTATAAATTATTAATTTTAAAATTAATTTTAAAGATATTCAAACATTTTTTTAAATTAAATTTAAAATTTTAAGAATTAATATGTCGTGGAGCCATTTAGAATGGTTCCATTACTTTATAGTGTACTTTTTTATATTTTTTTAATATAAAAATTTAATATTTAATATTTTATTTTTATGGAGTCATTCTTTATGGCTCCACCTCTTGGTTCTCTACTATATATAGAATTGTGAAATTATTGTGTTTACTAGGAGAGTTCAAAAAATTTATTCGAGATGAATAATGAGGTGTTTTTGGTGTATGTTCTTTGTTATGGTGAAATTATAGAAGGTGACATTGGTTGTGTATTTGAAGGTCGGCAAAGAGTAAGTTTGCGATTCAAAAAAAATGTGAAGCTAGCAGAAATGAAAAGAAAGATCAGTGCGAAAATAGCTATCCGTTGTGGAAGGGCGATGTCCAAATTATTTTACAAGTTTCCAGTCTCTACAGGTCCGTTAAAATTTTGTTAGATGCAGCTGGTAGATGATGATGACTTGGGCACTATAATGGAAATATGGTGGTTGACTGGGAGTGAGAAGCCCCAACTAGTTGAATTATTTGCTGAGTTAGCAGACTTAGAGCCTGTTGAGAATGTTAGTCTAATAAGTCAACATCAAGAATTTGATTTTGATCTTAATGTTGGATGGACAGACCAATTAGAATGTGAAGGGACATCGCGGATACCCTAAAATCCTAATTGTGGTAGGAGTTCGTGTATAACAACTCTACCCCTGGTCCTTGTTTACAAATACATCCGGAGGTGATAATAAACACAAAAGAAAATGTCAAAGAAATGACCAATAATGGTGAAGATTCTGATCAAGACGTTGAAGATTTTAGTGACCCCAATGTTGATGAAGTTTAGGATGATATCGATGATGAAGGCCCGGAGGAGGTTGAAGATGTTCACGGCACTTCATTCAGTAACTCGAGTCATGGTATTATTTTACGAAATGAACCTGGAGGCGACATGTTAAACGTAGATCTAAATGCAGCGCATGCACACGAGTTTTCTGAGTACACCGATATAATACCTGGTCATAGATTGGCGGTAAATTCACAGTTCGAGGAGTTGTTCATTGGGCAACAGTTTGAGAATAAGGCGGACTGTGTGTTTGCCGTCAAACAATACAGCATGAAGTTGTCGATTGATTACAAGATTTTCAAATTTACACCTACATTATATGTTGGGAAATGTTGGAGAGCCGATGATGGGTGTGGTTGGCGAGTTCGAACTGCATTTATACAGAGAACTCAACAGTGGCAAATACAAAAATTAGAAAGGCCTTATACATGTACTGTCGCACGTATGTCTCGAGACCATCGAAAATTGGATGCCAAAAGTATTTGTAATTGCATCATGCCACTAGTGAAAGATAGCCCAATCATTCTTGTGTCAACATTGATTACAGACATGCAAGCTCTATTTCACTACAGAGTGTTGTACAGGAAAGCATGGTTGGCGAAACAAATGACTATACAACAATTGTACTGTGACTTGGATGATTCATATAATAAACTTCAAGGTTGGATTTCAGTGATGGTGGAATACATCCCAGGAACTGTCGTGGACTTGCAAACATTGCCTTATAGAGGCCCTAATGGACAATTGGAACTGGGGAGAAGAGTTTTCCGTCGACTGTTCTTGTAACACCCTCTAACCCCAAACCGTCGCCGGAACAATGTTACAAGGCATTACCATACTTATACACTAGTAAACGAATAAAATCGAGATATAAATTTGATTTTCAATCTAAAATCTTCTAATTTCCATCAAAAAGTCTTTAATATGGGCCTACGGGGCCCAAAATAAGCTTAAAAAGTGATTTGAGGCTAAACCGGGAACTTTAGAAACTTTTCTTTGAAAATAGAGGCACATGCCTGTGTGGCTCGAGACATGCCCGTGTGGCCTGCCCGTGGGGCTCCCATGGCCGTGGGGCCAGGCCGTGGGTAGATCTGACTTATTACACACGGCCGTGGGGCCAGGCCGTGGGCAACACTGACTTTGCCACATAGCCTGGGCACACGTCCATATGACTTGGCTGTGTGAAAACATCATTTTCATCATTTTTAGGCTACTTTTACCCACTAAACATACCTAATTCATGTCCAAATCATTGACTTATAAAACTTAATCAAATAACGTCATCATGCTTTCCAAACTTGGCAAACATTCATTCATTCAAACCAAAAATTTTTTAAAGATTATGTACCATATTTACAATCAAAATATAAAATATTTATAAGTGACAGTCAAAATATAAAATATTTATAAGTGACAAACTCCAAACCTAGTACATGTCACATTTCCAAAGGATAGATACATCACCAAAAATTGAGCTGAAGTCAGGATTGATTCAAATGTTGAGCCGGACTTTAACTTGACCTAACCTGCGTACGGAAAACAACCGTACGTTGAATATCATAAACATGTATAGATAATTACAAGTCATACATATAATCTCATACTAAGTTATCATATTTACATTGCATCATTTCCAATATTTAAATCAATATCTCATCAATAGGATTTCCAATAATTCATGAACCATTGGGTCATCTCTCAACCACATATAATTACTCAATTCACATTTCAAATACGAATACTTCATGAACCTTTGGTTTATGCTTTCAATCTCATAGCACAACTTCATTTCTCATTTCATTTCATAATATCACTTTCATTGTTCATTCAATGGTTCGAATAATCAAAATTCACTTGATTTTCTCTTTTCTCTTAATTACCCCTATTAATATGACTCGGACTTTGACGGATACACGGATCCAACCAAACACACCATAATGGCACCCAGTGCCTCATCGGATAGTTCAAAGGAATATAGTGACACCCAATGTCTCATCGGCCTAGCCGAAGTAAGATGGTACCCAGTACCTCATCGAATCTATCCGAAGCAATATGACACTCCAAGTATCTCATCGACTTGAGGTCGAAGTAATCCTGAACTCTTCCAATCCTATGGCATGCCAACTATATCCACTAAGCCCGACTAGTTAATAGGGTATCGGAAGCACATATCAATTTCAATCACTTTCTCATACTTTCAATCAAATTCACATCAATTGCACTTTGGCCACATTTTCTCACATTTTTTTTTTCAATTCAAGCACAACTTGTTAAAGTTCACATTATCACATATTTCACTTCATTTCCATTCTCAATTGATCAAAATCATTCAAATTCAATTCAATCACATTAATAGTTCAATCTCAAATTTCAAATTCATATGCATACCAACATTACTCAATTCAATCATACAATTCAATCTCACATACATCTATGTATTCATCAAAAAAATCTAATTCACATTCAATTCAACATCAATATTTACCCTACATTCAAATTCCATACACATATATTAAAATTAAACATTTAATAAGAAATAACTTGAACTATGATAATACAAACCGATATTTCTCTCGGGTTACTCCTCAATCACTTTTTCTTTTCCCTTCGTATTTGATGTCTCAGTTCCCTTGTTTGCTACGAAAATTAGCATTATTATAATTAATTAATAACACACATATTTTATATAAAATAATAACTTTCCATATAACTTTTATCATAATACCAAATTTGTCCGAACCACATTCATCTTCTTCCTTTTTACAATTCACATCATTTTCTTATTCAACTTCCATCAAAACTTTAATATAACTATCAAAATTTCACCATTTTCCCATAATTTCAAATTTCTTTCAATTTAACCCCTACAACACAAAACTTATGACCTAGTTTACAAATTAATCCTTAAATCAATTTTTAATAAACAATTCTATCAATTTGATCCCTAATTTCATCATTTATTCAACATAAACTCTACTCAAAAGTCTATCAACTTTCAATATTTCCACACAAATTCAAGAGTACTTTACTCTAGGACTCCAAAAACATCAAAATTATAAAGAAAGGGACTAAATTAACTTACCAAATTAAGCTTGAGACTCAAAACCCTAAATTTTCCTTTTTCCTTTCTTTTTCTTCTTTCTTTCTTCTTTCCCTGCTATTTCGTTTGTTTTGTTCTCTTTTTCTTCTTCTTTTATTTCTTTATTTTATTACATTATTAACTTAATTAATAATAATAATAAAATATTTATTTTATAACTAATTATATACATACATGTTATTACACATGTAATTCATCATTACCACACACTTGTCATTATCACAACTAATTAATAAAATATAATATTACATAATTATATAATATTACATAATTATTAATAATAATTATAATAAATAAATATCTTTTACTTAATAAATAAGTAAATATATATATATATATATTATACATTTGTACTAATAATTTAAACACACATATATTCATTCTCTATCTTACACATGTCACTAATTTGGTTTAATTACTAATTTAATCATTCAACCTTTCTCTATTCTATAATTAAAATTTTATGCTCTATTCAATTTAGTCCTTTCTACTAATTATCTCTAATTAAACTAAATTCACTTATCAAAAATCTAATTCAACTCATAACTAACTTCCTAAATATTTTTAATAAATATTTACTGACTCGTTTGTTTCCTAAGACAGAGGCCCTAAACTCATTTTTTCGGTGCCCATAAAATTTTGGGTCGTTACAGTTCTGAACTTTCGATCCATGTGTTAGGGCCTTCCCCCAATGCAAACCTCTAGTGCAAGTTGATGGAACATGGCTTTATGGAAAATACACGCAAACACTTCTGATTGTGGTTGCATAAGACGATAACGGAATGTATTACCAATCGCTTTTGCCATCGTGGAGTCCGAGAACTCCGAATCGTGGGCGTTTTTCATTAGAAACTTGTGGAGACATGTTGTCAGGCAAGACAACATTTGCATTATCTTCGACAGATCAAAGAGTCTTGTTGCTGTGATTCGACAATTCGAGGTTCCGTGGAGGTCCGTCTATTGTATTCGCTACATTGCTGTCAACTTTCACAATGAGTATAAGAACAGAGACTGGCGCAAAGGAATTGTGAACCGGTGTGTTAATGCACCACATATGGGATTCAGCGTGAACCCACTGAGGAGTAAGGGTTGCAATATTCAGTGCAGAATATGGCATCCATAAGAACTGCACAATATAACATAATGAGTCAAGTCACATTACATACTGCAAGTGGATAAGTTAAATCAACATTTCTTAAACCATATAAATATATATTACTTTTTCTCCAGCGTACGCCTCTATCATTTGCCGGTAAATGATTAAAGTTTGGCTTGCACCAATTCCCAGAGACGTGGCCCATCTGAAACCGAAACAAATACGTTAGTAGATAAACTTTGGAAAATATTATCCACATTTATGAGTCGTTAAATGTTAAGTATAATTTTGTTTTTACCTATTTATAAGTGGCCACGAATATGGTTGGTGCTTAACAGTCGCTAGAAATGGCATCCTGTATAAAGCCTAAGACTGTAGCAGACCTAGACAACCAGCCATGTTACTAACCCCATATTTTGTTGCTCGGCAAAGCTCATAGTACAATAAGGCCAACACTGCCGATCCACAACTGTAACTACCAACACGAGAAAAATCCTCCAATAGAGGCAAGTACTTTAAGTGGACCCTATTAAACATGTTGTTCGGCATAAATACCCCCCGATCAGCTGCATAATATAAGCTCGAGTAGCACACATCACCTCGTACTCAGTGGCAGTGCTTGATAACTCCTTAAAATTTTCTCTTAACCATGTCAATTTCAAGTATGTGAAATTTTGTTCCTCATCATCAGGATACCGTCCAAGCAATCTGTGGCATAATACTGAAGGTTCCCACACTTTGCTTCGACCCGTGACCACAGCACCGTCAACTCGTAACCGAAGTTGCATAGAGACATCTTCCAATGTGATTGTGCAGTCCCCACACAGCATAATGAAGGTGTGGGTCTCCGTACACCACCGTTCAACCAAGGCAGATAATGAGTTCGACCTCAGGTCAAACCTTCAGATCAATGCGACATCCCCAAATCCCGTCAATTGTAAGTATGGCATGACCCGCTCGTCCGGATCGTACTTGTGAAAATGAAACCGCGACCTCAAAACCCAATACCCATCCTGTATGGTAAATTTTTTTATAAAAATATGATAAATCAATTATCTATATAATTTAAACATAAAATTATATATTGAAGACTAAAATTGAAAGGTTGAGAAAACAAAAACATCACATTTATACTATACCAATGTAGTCATTCTAAGTATTTTTTATTTAAGTTAAATTAAATAAGTAATAATATATTAATAATAGAATGAAGATTTGCCATAAAATATTAATAATAACACGTAGAAATCAAATGTGATTATTATGTCCTAATCATAGTTAAGCATTAAAACTAAATGCAACTATATAACTGCAAAAAGTACATAAAAATAATAATAACGTCCTAAAAACTATAGTTTGTATGGGTAAATATAAAAATAAAAAAAAAACTTATTTTTATTGAATTGATATCTATAATAATCTATAGAGTTTTACAGATAATATAAATTAGGCATATTTAAACTCGAAAATTTATCTTACATACGAGAACTTTTATTAAAAAAATCGATTTTTTTATAAATACTAGGCAAATACTATAATTTCTAAAAAATAGAGGGACTTTAAAATAAAATTTTATTTTTTTAGTGGAGCCAAATAAATTGGCGTCACTTTCAAAGTTGCCCACCCCTTTTTCCTTTTAAAAATTTAAATATATTAAAAAACCTTCTTTTGTCTTTACCTATAAAAAAATATATTAAAATTTTAAAATTGGTTATACTTAAATTTTTTTAATATGTTCAAAATTTTAATATATTTAAATATATTTGGTTGTTAAAAATTTAAAATTGGTTATACTCAACATTTTCCTTTAACATATTCAAAATTTAAAATATTTAAAAATTTTAAGTTTTTTAAAATTTTAAATATATTAAAAAAATCTTTTTACTCTTCTCCTATTAAAAAATATATTAAATATATTAAAATTTAAAAATTGGTTATACTTAACATTTTTAATATATTTAATTTTTTTAAGTTTTTTAAAATTTTAAATTATATTAAGAAAAATTTTTTTGTCTTACCTATTAAAAATATATATTAAGTATATAAATTTATGAATGTGTACTAAAATTAAAAAAATTACTATATATAAATTACTATATATAAAACTAATAATAAATTTGAAAGGTCATATCTTTAAAATATTTAAATGTTTTATATTATTAAAAATATATTTGATATTTAATAAATAATATTTAAACTTTAAAAAAATAATTTCAAAAATATATATTTAAAATTAAGAATAAAAATAAATAAATAAAATAAATAAATAAGGATTAAGACAACATTTAAAATTAATAATAAATAAAATAAATAAATAAAGAAAAAATAAAAAAAGGACAAAAGGGTAAAATTTAAAAAAAATAAATAGGGAAAAAATAAAAAAAAAAGGACGAAGGACAAAAGTTAAAAAAAAAGCAATGCGCAGAGTGAGTGTCAGTCTGGTGGCGCCAATTTAATTGGCTCCGCCAGAAAATGGTTTTTTTTTTTTAAGCTCCTGCAAAGTTTCAGAAATTATAGTATTTCTCTAATATTTATACAGATGACATCATTCTACATGGCTCCTCCAAAAAATTAATTTTTTTTCAAGATGCTGACGTGGCAAGTTGGTGGCGTCAAATAATTTGGCTCTACCAACTTTTACTGTAGATTTTAGGTCATTTTAGTATTTAATTAAATAAATGAGTCATTTTAATACTTTTTTAAATTATTTGGGTTATTTGAATAAAAAAATCAATAAATTATGTTTGATATTTAAAATTGGGTTGGGTCAAATGCAGAATCAGAGTCGAGTGTTTCATTTATTTTCGGGTTAAATTCGGGGTGAGTCATTTTATATTGAAGCTCGGGGCTCGGCAGGCAAAAGATAGACCACCCTATCGCCATCCCTAAATAAGATTTGTTGGAGCGAAAAGACACCTTTTTTGCTTAAATTAAGCTTTTTACCATCATTCATAGACCTTAAAAGGATAAAAAATAATTTAAAATGAGTTGAACTACCACTAATAATGTATAAAATAATTAAAATACAAATAATAATAAAAAGTCATATAATCTATTAAAAATTGACCTAAAAATTTAGATCTTTCCAAGAGTTAAATTGCTCGCCTGAGTAAGGATTTTTACTCTTAATCTAATTTAAATAATAATTAAAAAAATTAAATTTCATTATAAAAAATTATAAAATATCAAATACAAATATTTTTTGAATAGTAAATTAAACTTTTTGAATGGACCAGATTAGCCAAAAACAGATTTAGACTTGAAATTTTTAAAACCGGACTCAATTAATGGATTGAAAACTAAAGTTAAGTTCTAAAATGACAAATAACTCTCAAGTCACATTCATACCAAACTTTTTGTCCATTTTGACATGACAGTTTTATTGTTTTGTCTCACTAGTATAAACGTAAATTTCTATACGTATATGCGAATTCTTAATATTCTTCAATGTAAGAGTGGAGTTTTACTATCACTAAATGATGTTAATAAAATGTCATGGTGGTTAGCTACTTTTGATTATCAATATCATCTACTGCTTCAGATTTTAAACATCTTGTGTTGGACATTGAAGATTAAGGAATTAGGATTGCAATGCTGGGTTATGGGGACAAATAATCAAAGGGTGAAAGAAATAAGATCTGGACATTGGTCACCTCTTAACCTACACCACAACTCAGATCAAGCTGATTTTAACTCTTTAATTACAATTAAGTTGCCAAACTGCCCATTTCTCAGCTGCGATACATACAGAGACATAATTTATTTCATCCAATCATGCTGTTATTTTTATAAAAAAAAATCATGGACTAAAAAAATATAATCCTCCATGTATGTATATATATATATATATTAAAAATGATCGAATATATCGAATTGAATACACGTATCTATATTAGAATACTTGTATTAGGAGTGACAAAAATAGATTGGGCATTGGCGTACGTTTCCCAGGGAATCCCAACAGATCACATGACACAGGATGCTTTAGGTGGGCAAAATACAGGGCCGACCATTTCCTCTTTCATGGCCACTGCATTCATTCATTCTTTCCCCTCTCTCTCTACCTTCCAAACTCTTCTGCTACCCTTCAGATGGCAAATTGTAAAGAAAAAAGAAATAGGGACTGTAAATTCATTATAAATCTTAAACATACAAATTACCGTACGCCAACTGCTGTAAGCCACATTCCTAAGAGGATTTATGGAGTACCACTTATATATGTAGAATTTCTTCTTTTTTTTTTGGTTAAAAAGGGAGCATAGTATTAATAAAATTAAACTGTTGTCATGATAACTGTAGTAATCATATTTTGTCCGACTTAAGTTGGGTTAATTTGTATGAATCTCAATACTAATATAGAATTTACTCTCTCATCTACGTATACATATGTTTTTAAGACATGCATAATCACTAAAAGGAAATCTGATTTTTTAAAATTAAGGCAATATTGTAGCATTAGGGAAATTAATGAGTTTTCTCAAAATTACCGGACGCAATTTCCTTTATTGCTCTTAATGTTCAAATGCCCTGCTCAAATACAAGTGAATAAAACAATTCTTTTACAATAAAAAAAATTACAAGCTTTGAAAATCTTCCCAGTCACTCAATTATAAATTTTGGGCACATTCTAAAAATTTATGCCATCATGATTAAATATTAAATTCAAACTAGGTACCAATTTCTAGACGATATAAGAGTGCTATAATTTTTTTTGTATGTAACTGACTCATAAATTTAATTTTTCTCTTAGCTTCAACATAGATTGAAAATAATCTTTCACAAAAAAAAAAAATTCAAGGTAATTTATTGGTGACCAATCACACCTAGCAAAAAGAATCGAAGGCAACTCTTATTTTTTAAAATAAAACTCTGGTGTTTTAAAATTAAAAATTTCATGTTCTTTCAAATATCGTCAAACTAACTTTTGTTAAAAAAATAGTTTCAATAACTTGGTGACTTTGCTAGAGACATTTTTAAGAGTTGAGATTGAAGTTAATTATGTGCTGTTTAAATTTTCAATTTATTGATTTAGTTGATATTCAATTATGATCCCTTCATTTTTTAAAATAAAAATTTTCATGTTGACCATGCATTCATGCATCTTTGTGTACATATTTTCTTTAATTAATATGTTTTAATTATTTTTTTAGTGTTTCATTTTTTTATGATGTTATTTATTTTATGATAAGTTTTACATTTATTTAATTTGATCCTTAATAAAACAAAGTTAATAAACAAGTTAAATTTACATTACAGTCTAATCTTTTTCATAATCTATGCTTAAAATCTATCAATTTCAAGCCTACTTCTTCAAAAAACCAATAATGAAAACTTTCTAAAACTTTAACAGTTTATCAAATTAATGCATGGACTAGTTAAAACAAGCTCTCATGATCTCAAATCTATAAAAATTATAAGAAAAGAACTTGAATTACTTACCAATTTAATGTTAAATGATTTAGCTTCAAAATTGGTTTTCTTCTTTTCTTCCTAGGTTGGAACCAAGTAAGAAAGGATGAAGAAGATGACATCTCTCTCTTTCTTTCCACTTATTTGGGTATTTATATCTTAATTAAAACTTACTTAACTTTATAATCATGTTTAATTTAACTAAACTGATCATTAAAAATGCTTAATGAACATGCGATCATCTTCCACTATCACTTGATTAAAATGGTTTAATTACCATTTTGGACTTTTGATTTGGCTAATTGCTATTTAGGTCCTCAAGTCTTTTTGTCAATTAAAACTCTACATCGATTGGACTTTATAATTTAGTCCCTAAGTCTTAATTAACTATTAATTCGATAAAATTACTTGACCAATCTTCAACATATTTTTATATTATCTCTGTAAATGTTCATGTTTAATATTTATGAACCCAGTTTATGAAAATGAAATTCTAAAATTACATTTTTTGGTACCAGTAAAAATTAGATCGTTATAGTGATGAAGGTAATAAAAAAGTAACATGAGGTTTGAGTAGTAAATATAGACTCTCAAGACTTCTGAGCAATGACTAAGACAACATGTGATATGAGAGCCACCTAAAATGGACTAAACTCTCAGGTATTCTAAGTGATGACTGGGGTAACATGTTGATATATAAACCACTTGAAGGAAGTTGAAGTTTTGGAAACTTCTAAGCTAGAGTGTCACCTCAGAAAAGATTAAAGATTGCATTAGAAAAATTACAGGAAGTGCCAATTTGAAACTATAATTATGTGCTTTTAAGTATTGGGTGAAGGGTTGGAGAATTTGTTTTTCATTGTGAAAAATAATGATCAAATGATACTCGTGACATTCATTACATTTGATTGTATAGTTTAGAGTCCATGACTTGCATGACATTCATTGCATAAATCCATTCATACCAAGAATGTGTATAGCAAGGGATTGAGCTTTGTTCTCGCTTGGAGGTATCTTGGTATGACATTTTGGTTAAACTTCTATTGTCTGGAATTTTTGAATGAAACTTCTCAAGTAAGAGCTTTTTAAAATAATGATTAAACTCTTATCTCATGAAATGTTTTATCAAATCTCTCTAGAGAAATATTTTGAAATAATAGAGTTTCTTGTTTAGGAAATTCAATTGAAAAGTTTTCAGGCCTCTCACGAGGTTATGTTCCCCCTCCCTTGAGGATGTTACTAGATCTCCTTTGAGATGTTCTTTCCCAAATCTCTCAAAGATGTTTTCATATATATTTTCAAACCCTCTATTGAGGATACTTTTAGATCTCCCTTAAGATATATTTTCAAACCCTCTCTCAAGGATGCTTTCATATCTCCCTTGAGATATATTTTCAAACGCTCTCTTGAGGATAGTTGTAGATCTCCCTTGAGATACTTTTGAGTCCTCTCTCGAAGATGCTTTTAGATCTCTCTTGAGATATTTTCAAATCCTATCTCGAGGATGCTTTCAGATCTCCTATGAGATTTATTTTCAAGCCCTCTCTTTAGGATGGCTTTAAATCTCTCTTGAGATATTTTCAAACCCTATCTCCAAGATGCTTTCATATCTCCTATGAGATATATTTTCAAACCCTATCTCGAGGATGCTTTTGACTTTCCCTAAAGATATTTTCAAACCTCTCTCAAGGATATTTTTAAATCTCACCGAAATGTTTTAAATCTCTCATGAGGCAAAGTTACTTGGTAGTATGTTTGGACTTCTCTTAATGTCTATTTTCTTGTTTTAGCTTTCAAAGAGTGTTGAGCCTTGAGATCGTTTCAATTTTCTTTTATTAAAAATCGAATTCGTTTTCTAACAATGGGTTGAGCCTTGAGATTTCTGTCGAGGTCCTTTTAATTGTCTTTTATCAAAATCGAATTTGTTTTCAAAAAGGGGTCGAGCCTCGAGATTGTTGTCAAGGTCCTTTTAGTTTTCATTTTCATCAAAATTTGAATTCATTTTAAAAAAATAGGTCAAGTATTGGGACTTTTGTTGAGGTCTTTTTACGTTTTCATTTTATTACTAGTCGAATCCGTTTTAAAAAATGGGTCAAGCCTCAATATTGTTGTTTAGGTGTTTTTACTTTTCATTTTACCAAAAGTCGAATCTATTTTCAAAAATGAGTTGAGCCTTGAGATTTCTGTTGAAGTCTTTTTCATTTTTTCATTTTATTAAAACTCGAATCTATTTTCAAAAATAGGTCGAGCCTTGAGATCATCGTTGATGTCCCTTTAGTTTTTCATTTTATCAAAAGTCAAATTCATGTTCATAAAATAGGTTGAGCCTTGAGATTACCTTCAAGGTAAATAAGTTCACGATCCTGAATAAAAAAAAAAATAGTTACTTTTGGTCTTTGCATTGTTCTTGAGTCTCAACAACATGCAAAGAGGATAGTTCCAATGGCCTCAGCCATGAGAACAAGTAAAGTACTGGTAGGAGGTTCATTACAGAGTAAAATAGTTAACAGCAGATCCAACGACACAAAACCACTTCCTAGTACAACCACTATTGGAAAATATGGACATCACATATATAATAAGGGTAATTACATGTTATTATTTACTATCATGATAGGTTAGCCCAAATTAGAAGTGATCTAATTTAGTTAAGGTTTATTGGGCTTAATTATTAAATAAAGTATGGGTCAAATATGTGTAGATACTCTAGTAATTAAATCAAATTATAATTAATGATGGGCTAATTAGAATTTGATTAGAACTAATATGCGAAGGTTATAAATATTAGAGTTATAGTCCCCAAATTATACACTAGATATCTTTTCTAATATCCCATCACTAGGAAAGAGAGTAGATATTCTCTGAATTTTCTTGTGTGCTAATTTGGAAGATCAAATCCCCAAGATCCGATAAAACTTCAAGGAATTCATGGATTCAGATACGCTTTTGCATCTAGTTTTGTTCTTGATGATTTGACATGATAGATATTGGTTTATTAAGTTTTATTTCAGATTGATTTTACAAATCTAACAAGTGGCATCCGAGCTTTGTCATGTTGAATTATTGAGAATGAATTGATTCTTTATTAATTTTGGATTGATTCATTTTTCTTTTTCTTTTTTTAATTTTATGGATTTGATATTTTAATTATATATTATGTTGAATCATTGAGATTCTTGATAAAGTTTTCTAGATTTTGATTCATTATATTAAAGTTTTAGGGTTTTATAAATATATAATTTTGTTTTTAATCTATTCTCTAATTATATATATCAATGATGACTTCAGTTTGATTCTTGAATGCCGAATTGAATAGAAAATTAATGATAATTGTATGATTTTTATTTCCATTACAATGATAATTGATAAAGAAGGTTTGTGTTTCTCAAAGGTTGATTGAAATCGCGGCTTTCTATTTTTCTTTAAAGGAAAGAAGGAAAGTTAAATCCACCGTTCAACTCTTATCGGGGCAGTGATATTGTTTTGATTTCTTATTCTTTCATTTTTTTAAAAATATATATGGATACAATATTTTAAATATGAATTCATCTATTTTTTTAGTATTTAAAATAATTAATTCATATATATTTATTTTTATGAATTTTATGTTTAAGAATATGTAATGGATTTTTTTCATACGAATCTATTTAATTATAAATATTGTTTCAGATTTATTTTGTATATGCAAAATAAGTGAGTAGTATTTTTTATTATATGTATTTACATATAAACGATTTTTGAGAGTATACTACATGATTTTACATGTGTGAATTGGTTTTAATTGAATCTATAAATACTTATGGTTTTAAGTTTTGTGTGTATTGATGCTAAGATTATTAAAAATAAAAATTTATAGATTCAATTATGATTTTTTTTTTATCAAATTGGTTTAATGGATATTCATTGAAGTTGTTAATTTTATGCCAGGAATATATATTCAATTTTTTTTGGGTGCTTTGATGCAAATTTATGCCAATCATGGTACATGTTTAAAGAATTTGATTTTAAATTTGGTTCTATTATATAGGTTTTGACATCTTATGATTCTAAATGTTTGATTAAATTATGATGACATGGTTTATTGTATGAATTGTGGGTATGCCAATTATTATGTTTTTTTTTTTTTAGATTTATTGACTTGAAAATATTTTTCAAGTATTCATGTGAATATATGTTTAATCATAAATACAACTTTGGATTTACATGGTAAATTCAGGGTAAGTTTTTCCATTTGATTATGAATACATGTATATGCATGAATTGCTTTGGTGTTTTTATCCATGCCAAAATTATGAATACATGTACTTGTTAATTATTTGGCTTTGAACCACTACATTATTTCTGTTTTGTTTTGATATATATGATTTTGGAACAAAAAAGAAATAGTCAAAAATTAAGGTTTTTAGTTTTTTTTATTGCATTATTAAGATAACCTTATGTTGGGTTATTTCGGAGTCTATATAACAATAAAAAAATAGTTTTGACATTTGACTATTGGGAAATTTTAAATTTGAACATTGGTTTGTTTATATATTTTTTAAAATAACTTAATTGATGCAAAAAGTCACTAAAGTGTTTTTTTTTTTTGTATAAATTATTTTCTTTTAAAATATAAAAGGATGCGGCATGTAACTTAAGTTATGTTAATATTGATTTACCCAAATGAAAGTTAATAATATTATATGTGCAACTATGGTAATAAACATGTGACAGTTATTTGGTTTTACATGTGAGTAATAAATTGGCCTAAAGGAAGATTTATTGTTCGACATGTTCTTATTATCAATGTTTGATTACTATACCAAGATATCACTTATAAGTTAATATTTTGTTCAAAAAATAAAATAAAATAAAATATTAATGAAGTGTCCAATATCTTGAGATGAGGTTTACCTTTATTCAAATTATTTTGGTTTAAATTTGAAGTCTTATGTAAGGTTGTTTATGGTTTATGATTTATTCAACTATTATTATATTTGTTAACTTCATTGTATGTTGTTTTGGGATAAATATATATACTATTATCTTTTAATTTGATTGAAAGATGAAATTAAGAAAAATATTTAGAAACAAATAAATTTAGATTTTGGCTTTGGGTTTTAATATTTTAAATAGATTAGTTGAAACAAAATGCCACCAAAGTGACCTTTTTTGCGTAGATTAGTTTATTTAAAATATTAAGATGATTACATATTTTTGTGATTCATGCGTTTATCAATTGACCCAAAGGTAAGTTAATATTTGGCAGAATTTCAATGATAATTGTGGTGATACATGTGTGACAATTATAAGGTACCTTATGTGAGCAACATGTTAGTCCAAAGATTAATTCGTTGTTTGACATAATTTATTATCAATGTTTGATTGCTACAACAAGAGTACCGCTTACTGTTAATATTATTGTCCAAAGACTTGATATTAATGTTGTGTTTGGTATCTTGAGATGGAATTAGCCATTATCTTGAATTTATTGTTTACTTGTGAATCTTGATGTGAGCTTATTTTTATTTATATTTTGTTCTATATTCAACTAATTCATCTCCTATTGCCACAATATCTGTTAATATAAATTCTATACCCATGCTTAATGGGACTAATTTCAATGAATGGAAAAGGCACTTACTTATAGTGTTTGATTGTATGAACATAGACATTATACTAAGGGAAGAACAACCCGCACCTTTCACTGCGGAAATGAGAGATGGGATCGTTTAAATTGCAAGAGTCTAATGATCATGAAGCATAGCATTTCAGAAGCCTTCAGGGGCACAGGATCTGAAAAGATTACTCAGGCTAAGGTTTCCTTGACGAAATTGAGAAACGTTTTGCTAAAAACGATAAGGTTGAAATGGCATCACTTCTGACTTCTTTGATGTCTATAAAGTTAAGGGTCAAGAAAATTCTGAGCTATCTAAAGACTATGAGTTTTATGATCCTACAATTAGGAATAGTTTTGTTATGAGATTTGCAACGTTCTTTTAGAATGTTGAGTTTGGAGGGAGAAATGAGGTTAGAGACATTGCTTTTAAGAAGGAATTGAATTCTAACTCAATTCCTACTATCACTTTTGATGATGTTTAGTTTCTCATACCTATCATTAATTAAGAAGTGAATCCAGGACATTAATAAGACAATGTTGAACAATTCCCTATTTAAGATAAGGTAATTGTCCTAGAAGAGCAAACTCAACAACCTCAAGAATGAATGTTATTAAAAAAGTCCACTAGAGAAAGGTTATAATGGCTTTAGTGGAATATTTTGACCTTAAGCTGTATCAAATGAATATTAAGTTAATAGTTTTTCAATGGTAACATTGATGATACATTTATATGGTGCAACTAGTAAACTTTGTGTCTAATGATGCAAAGGTAATGATTTGCAAATTAAAGAACTTCATCTATGGGCTTAAACAAACTTATCATCAATAATATTAAAAATTTTAACAAATGATTATCTTATTCGATTTAGAGATGAATTTTATTGATAATCATATATAACATAAGTTTAGTGGGAGTAAAGTTCTATATTTGGTTTTATATGTTAATGACATACTGTTTGTTAATAATAAGTATAGCCTCAATCAATACCCTAAGAATGATTTTGAGATTACAAAAAAATGCATAAGATTTTTTACATTTTAGTAGTGGAAAGTTTAATGTACATTCAGGTTTGTATACATTGGAATATTGTATACATTATTGGGATGTTAGGCCGATATTTTAAGCAACCCAGGTTTGGACCATTGGATAACATCCAAGAGGGTTATAAGGTATTTTTAGAGAACAAAAGATTACATGCTCACATATCGAAGATCTAATCAGTTAGAGATTATTAGATATACAGAACTCCGATTTGGTTACAATATTTTGTCACTAAGGTGTAAATTGTGAAAACAAATTGAAGTCTTTTATTCTAATAGCAACAGGAGCACATCAAAGTCAAAACATATAGACTTTAAGTTCTTGGCTGTTAAAGTAAAAGTTCAAAGTGGTTAGGTGCCTATAAAGCATATTAGGACAAACTCTATTATTGTGGATCCACTTACTAAGGAACTATACCTAAGGTTTTATAAGAGCACACTGCTCATATGGGTGTAATGTCATTTAAAAGATATTTGGTTTTAGTGGGAGTTTGTATTTTTAAATGCTTTTAGGTTATAGACGCATTTTCAGTTATTTCAGTTTAAAGATATTAAGTTTATTTTCTGCAAAAATAAAGTTTATTTAGTTTATTCACACTCTAATTTTGGTAAGGTTTGATCTCATTAAGGAGGACCAGTTGGAAATAGACATGTTTAGATCATATTGCATGTAATTTCCATGCTACACATCTATACTTGATTTATGTGATTTGGTTGTGTTAATATACGTGATCATGGATGGATTTAGTTACGATATATGTAACGAAAGTCGCATTGGTTCTATGTTAACATAATTAATAGACGAGATTGTTCGAAATACCTTTTGGATATGATAGTAAAATTTTAAGCTCATAATGTTATATAATGACATGTAATTATAGAGTAACTAGTATATATATGTGGTCTAAGTGGGAGATTGTTGGAAAATATGGACATCACATATATAATAAAGGTAATTACATGTTATTATTTACTATCATGATAGGTTAGCTCAAATTAAAAGTGATCTAATTTAGTTAAGGTTTATTGGACTTCAATTATTAAATAAATCATGGGTCAAATATGTGTAAATACTCTAGTAATTAAATCAAATTCTAATTAATGATGGGCTAATTAGAATTTGATTAGAACTAATATGCCAATGTTATAAATATTAAGGTTATGGTCCCCAAATTATACACAAAATATCTTTTCTAATATCCCATCATTAAGAAAGAGAAAACAGATATTCTCTGAATTTTCTTGTGTGCTAATTTGGAAGATCGAATCCCCAAGACTCGGTAAAACTTCAAGGAATTCATGGATTCAGGTATGCTTCCGCATCTAATTTTATTCTTGATTTATTCTTAATGATTTGACATAATATATCATGATTTATTAAATTTTATTTTAGATTTATTTTATAAATCTAACAACTACAGCATCAAACATTAGCACTCCATTGTCTTTCTCTTAATATGTGTTCAAATCGATATGTTTTGAATAGTAGTCAAGAACAGACTGCAATCATCAACCAATACATTATTATTCATGTTTAACATAAGGTTAATCAGTGGGGTAGCATCAACTTTAGCTTGAAGTTTCTCGATGTCTCTATTGATTGCCAAATGTAATCCATCCCTATCAAATTATATACGCAGAATCAGAAATGATGTTAAGCCTCTATCTCATTATAATTTTTTGGAGATTAGAATAAGCTTTTTACCATTTTTGAAGTATGAGAATGTTAAACAACCTCATGTGTCCATCACTCTTTGGCTTTGCTCCAATACAGAGAGAGATTTAAAATTGTAGTTTTGTATTTTTAAGAGATTAATATATTTATATATTTCATCTTGTTTTAAATACATCTTTTATATTAACTCGTTTTTATTCTTTTAAAAATATATCCACGTCTCAAACATATTTAGACAAACATATGAAAATATATTCAATTTTTATTAATACGTCACATATTATATCCGATATTTACACGGTACATAAAGCAATAAGCCAATACGATATGTCACCCCCACCATACCCAAAAACGTAACTTGGTCCTCCCAAGTCCAAGACAGCCTGGAATTTGCTGCTGATGGATGTTACTTATTTTTCCTAGGTAATTATAAGCAATTTCCTAACTTTTTTTACCTATCCCTAGCAGGACTCCTCGCTATGTTATAAATAAACCCCCTTCGGGGGCTCATTTTATCGCTAACCCTCGTAAGAAAACATTAGCTAAATTACACTTCCTTCGGTTTTTTTAGCCTTTTTTGTTTCCTACAAAGCAAAGAAAATGAAGCTTGTCTTTGTGACATTCCTGCTTGTTTCTCTTATTCTAAGCTCCTCTCTCTTCAAGGTGTCAATGGCAGGTTGGACATGAACAAACAAAGCTAAAACAAACGGAAAAATCTCAAACTTTGTTTTTCTTTTTCCCAAGTATTTGTAAAAGCTAATGATTTTGAGTTTGTGATTTTCATGAATGGGCAGGTTTCTGCAATTCCAAGTGTAAGATAAGGTGCTCAAAGGCAGGGATTAGAGCTAGATGCTTGAAATACTGTGGAATTTGCTGTGCGAAATGCAAATGTGTTCCATCAGGGACATATGGGAACAAGCATGAATGCCCTTGTTACAGGGACCTGAAGAACTCCAAGGGCAAGCCCAAGTGCCCTTAGATTCTTTTTGCTTTATATTTTGTATTTCAATCACTTTTCCTAAACATCAGGACCCATTTAAGGTTTCCATTATGCTATGTAATTAAGGTTTATTTAAGTCAAGTTTTTACCTAGTATATGTTGATGAAAAAAATATGGGTCCTTTCATGGTTTATAATTATGCTGCCTCATTTTATTTTATTTAATTTTTATGTATCATGTTACTCGAGTTTGATGTCCTCTTTGTTGAGTACTATACTAGATATTTGTTATTTGAATTTAACAGAAAATATTAAGTTAAAAAACTCATTTTGTATAACAAATTAAGTTTGTTTTACGTGTTAACTCGATATCATCGTAATAATTCAATCAAAAAATAATTTATATTTGATTTTTATATGAAATGCTTAAATAAAAATGATGTTTAAAGTTTGAATGTGACTGTAAAAAAAAAAATTAATGTATGATTACTTTAGCAATCTACTTGTTGAATTTTTTTTTTTTATAAATATAAATATTTTTTTTTTCATCACAAAATATAATATATATAAAAGTTAAATAAAATTTTCAGATAGCACTAATATTTTACAGTTTGCCATAAAAGCTTAATCATTTGAAGGTAGGTTTCTCTAAATATTTTAATGCCGAACTTATGGGTTTTGACTTATAATTTCTATTTTAATTAATTCTCAATATTTATTTATAGGATCATTTTATTTTTTTTATGATTTCATTCAAAATTTAAATGTGTTAATTAAATTACTTTTTCTAATATTTTATATTTATTTTGATATATCTTCAAACATTGAGAGTAAAAATGTTGTTAATATAAATTTCGATTTGTAAATTTTTGAGTGTTAAGATTTGATTTTTGTGTTTATAAATTTCTTTTTTTTATTGTAATGTAATTATTTGTATAAACAAATATTTTATAGGTTCAAATTTCACTATATATAATATTTTCTCTAAAATATTATTTATTTTTGCGATCAACATGTGTTAGGTGCAATAGTAAAACACATTACATTTCCAATGGAAGATATATGTTAGAACCTTAGAGAATACATAGTTGAGAAGGGTAACCACAAACTTCGATCATAGATCATAAAACATCATAAAATAGACATGGAGAATAAAAAAATCATTGGTCGAATCATTGAATTGTTCAATTTGTTATATATATCTATATATATTAAGCTTACAACTATAAATCTAGTACAATTATAAATAGATATAATGATAAATTTAAACCTCAACGTTTATATTTCTTATCAATTTGATCTTTATTATTATTTTAGTTAAATTTAGTTATTAACCTTTCAAAAAGAAATAATTTACTTTTGTTTAGCGTAAACGTTGACTAAAATATTATTATTTTTAACAATGTTGGCTTGGCAACCCGCATGACAGTCTACGTGTATTTTATGCTGACATAACATTATTTGTTTTATATGTCATTTAACAAATAATTTAAAAATATGTTTTGATTCTAAACTATTATCATAAAATTAATTTGCATAATTAATAAATTTAATTTTAAATTAACACTTATTATTAAATTGAGACATAATGAAAATTTTATCCCTTAACATTTACATCTTTAGTTAATTTGACCCTTATTATTTTTCTAGCTCAATTTGACCCTCAACTTTTTAAAAATAGTCGAATGGCTTTAATGAAAATACTGATTAAAATATTAAATTTTTAAATATGGCAACACGTATAGCAATTTATATGTATTTCATGATAATTTTTTTAAAATTTTTTTGAATGTTTTTATAAAATTTAAAATATTTATTAATGTGACATATAAAACAAATAATATAATGTCAAAATGAAGTATACATAAACGGTCACATCAACATTATTAAAAAATAATATTTTAATCAGTAATCCTAATAAATAAATAATTTGGTTCTTTCCGAAAAATAAATAATTAAATTTAACTAAAAAAATAAAAACTAAATTAATAAAAAAATATATATAAACATTGAATCTAAAATAATCATTATACCTTAAAACAAATTATGAAAATACTTTTTGGAAACATAAAGGACAAAACAACTAAACAAGGCAAAAATAGCAACGTAACCGACCATGTTTCCGCTGAGTGTATATTTTCCATTTTCGACCATTTCTTCCCCTACTCATGTTATTCCAACTTAAATACGAGTGTCAGATAGGATTTATACTGTTTGGCCCCTAAAAATTTAATATTGCTATTCCAACATAAATATTGTAATAATTTCACTCTCAAATTATTTATCAAAATAATATGTTTTAAATGATATTATAAATATTTATATATTTTATTTTTAAATATTATCATTGTAATCTCAAGATAACAAAATTAAATTGGTGACGATTTAAGGTTTGGGATTCTCAAATCATCATCAATGGTGATAATTTAGTGTTAAATTAATTAAAATACTATCGATTTCATATTATTTTAGTAAATAGTTGTAAACACATATTATTTAAGTAAATAATTTAATTTTTTTATAATATTTAGGTAAAAAAAAAGCCTTTTTTGGCCCTCAAATTCTTTTTTATAAAATTATTTAGAATTTAATTTAACATCTAATAATTTATTTATTTTATTAATTTAATTATCTTTATTAGTTCCTCAACCAATTAAATGTATTCATTTGTATTAATATCTCCATTATACGTTTATAAAGAAAACAAATAGATTTTTTTTCAAAATATTTTTATATATATAATTAGAGCAGAATAAAATTATTTTGGGGTTGAACTCAAACTCTTATACCTCGCAGCATAATGTTCGTATTATCAAACTATTGACATGCTTTTAAATTGAGATTTTAACCCAAACAAAAAATTTTAACTTTACATTGAAATTACTTTCTTATCCTCGTTAAAAAAAATTAAACACATCTTCTACTTTAAAATATCAAGTTTAAAATGAATATTTTATTTTTTTAAAATATATTTTTTATAACAATGATATAAACTATCCAACTTTTTAAAAGTATTCATTCTGTATCTTACTGTTTTAAAAACATTCATTCAGAATAACATTCTAATTGAAATTTTAATGTATAAATCCGTGACCTGATTAGTGGAAGGAACGTTTGGTGGGATTCATCGGTAGATGTGAGTGGCGACACCAGAAACGGAGAGGGTGTTCACGTGGGGTGGGACCTTTCTGAAATGAGGAAAGGGTTAGGTTCAGAGTCCAGGACCACCACATTGTTGGGCAATCTTCATCATAGTCCACAATGTTTCAAACAAATGATCAGTTAATCTACTGCATCAGATATTGGGTTTGATTCCTATCATCAAATTTTTATGTACATCTTTCATATGGCAATGACAGCCATACAAATGTATAGTCATGAATTTACGTTATCTGTACTTGAGTTATTGCGATGGACCATCTCAATTAGTAGACATCCTCAACTCTATTAAAAACCTTATTATTATTACTGTAATTTCAGTAGAATTGTTGGTCAAAAGGCGTTGGTAGCTGAACCTCACCTACCCAATCTGCCATCATAAATGGGAGCTTACGGTTGTTTCCACCACCAGCAACCACCTCATGAATCATTCCAAGACTAGTCCACTAGGATTTCACGGGGATCCCTACGCTTTGGTTAGACCCTACAACTTTCAGGCCTCAAAATTCTAAGTTGGAATCAGGAGAAGACTGTGCTGACAGGCAATCAATAATTTAAGATAATACTCACTTTAATAAATCCAATAGTGATAAACTGCACATCTGTGCTTGCTTATCATGTTAAGCATCTAATCTAAAATCAGTTGGGAGAGACCCAACTTAACTTTAAAGATCACAAACAATTCAGCATCTAACCTATATGAGATAATATCAGCATGCCAAAAGCTAAAAATTGGTAGCTCCATTGATCAATGTTCTTTCAGAAGTATGAGTTAGCTGTGTCTGGTAGCAGACAATGTCAGTTGTCCCAGGTTTGAGCTTGATGTCTTAACAGGAATAAGTCAGATTTCCCCATGTCCGTAGTTCAACACTGAGGCTACAATCATAGTTGGATACTTTGAATCCTTGATTGTTTCACGTTCTTTTATAAACCGCACTTGTCTGAAAAAAATGTTGGATTGTCAAAAATAAAAATGAAAATGGGCACAACGAAATAAAAGGTCTTGGAATTTGGTGAGAGTTTTGTTTCGATATTTTGTACACTGCAACAACCAGTTGAAGTGACTGACAAGGGTTACAAACACATGAAGGAAGCCCATGGAGCTTAAACAGCTTAACTTTTTCTCTGCTGTTTAGTTGGCTTGCTTCTAGAACAAATAGCAAGTATTTCCCCTCTCTCCTCAGTGTCACCACCCTATACAAATGGCGGGTCCTGATTTCACCGCTGCGATGAAGAGCCATCAAGTAGGCGACACCTCCGCCAAGCTCAACAATCTCACCCTTCGAATTTGGCCCCCCACCCAACGGACCCGGGATGCCGTCATCAACAGTCTCATCGAGACGCTGTCCTCCTCACAATCCCTCCTATCCAAACGCTACGGAACTATCCCCAAAGAGGAAGCCTCCGCCGCTGCCATGTCGATCGAACAGGAGGCTTTCTCGCTCGCCGGGGTATCGTTATCCGGCGAAGACGACAGCGGCATGGAGATCCTCCAGGTGTATTCCAAGCAGATGAGCAAACGTATGCTGGACACTGTCAAAGCTCGAGCTGCTTCCACTACGTCGACCGCCGCTCCATCAGCATCGGCTCAAGTAGACTCGAATGACGCAGTAAGTGCGGGCGGTGAAGAGTTCATATCTTCGTCCACTAAGGCCGAGGCTTGAGTTTCTCTATTTATCATTCAGGGGCTCTTTTGTTTAACTTAGTAATTGGTATCTTCGGTATTTCTTGAGATCTGCTTCTAAATGTGCTTGATTATCATGGGTTGATTGTCTTTTTGCTGCTCAATTCATTGGCACAATGCAATGTAGAGAATGAAGGTGGAAGAAATTGTGTTCATTGATGATTTATTTTCCAGGAAACTCACCAGGGTTCAGTTTCATTGCATGTTGTTCAATGATCTGTTTCATGCAAATTCAGTCACTAGTTTTACTTGAATTAGTTTCTCTTCTCAACATTTGGAATACAGAACAGTCGAACTGAAACTCTCTTTTAAAAACTTCTGACACGAAGCAATTTAAGCATGCATGGGATTCTATTGAAGAAACAAAGAAAAAGGGCAAAATGAGTATTAATTTATTTTTAAATATAAATTATATTTTTGTAAGTATTTTTATTCAAAAATGTACTTTTAAATATTTTTTATTTTTATTTTTATTTTAATTTTTGAAAATTTAAGAATTAATACTAAATCGATAAAATAATTTAAATTTTTTAGAATTAAGTTTAAATTGATAGAATCTATAAGTATTAGATGGCTAAATTTATCATTAAAGGCTATGTCAATGTTTCGCCTGTAACTTAATGGACGAGTAATTAAAATTTTAAATTTCGATAACGTTATGAACTAATAATTAAATAATTAATTTTATAATTTACCCAAAAAAACTAATCACACAAGTGGTAATATCTTATCTCATTCATTGAATTTGAAAATATTTGTATCAAATTGAATTCTTTTTTATTGAAAATTTTCGACTTCAATGAATTATTTATGAATTATGAATAGGGCGGTGATACATACTCTTTTAAAATCTAATAAAAAATGAGATAAATGATAATACTTAAACATTGTTTGTGAAGTTAAATACTGTGACAGACAATTTATCAACTATTAATCATGAATATTTATGCAATATAAAAATAAATATATTTATATATAATTTTTTAATGTATAATTAAATAAAAGTTAAATTTTAATATATATATATATATATATATATATAAGTATCTAAATTAATGTTTATCATTGCTAGAGGTGTACATGGGCCGGGCCGGGTTCGGACCGGGCCCAAAAAATCGGCCTAAAATTTTGCCCAAGCCCGACCCATAAAAATGCTAAAATTTGGGCCAGGCCCGGCCCGCCCGTATTAATTTTTTATATTATTTTATATAATTTTTAAATATATATATAATACATCAAAAATACTAAAAAAATTAAAATAAATATTTTTCAACAAATTGAAAATAAATTTTAAAAAATATGTAGACTTAAATAACACTAAAATAGATATAACTTAACAAGCAAATGCCTCTAAAATAATAACAAAATTAACAAATGTCTTTAAAATAATAACAAAATTAACAATAAAATAAATTTTATACAAGATCTAAACAATAACAACAAAATAATAGCAGCATAATAGTAAAATGGTAGCAAAATATGGAGAAAAACAATAAAATTAAAATTAAAAAAATAGATTTTTTTGTCCTTTAGTGAATTCGGGTCGAGCCCGGGCCAAAAATGCCTTACCCGAGCCCTGCCCATTTTTTAAACAGGCCTTATTTTTTTGTCCAAGTCAATTTTTCGGGCCTATAATTTTGCCCAAACCCTCCCACATTTCAGGCAGGCCTTCGGGGCGGGCCGGGCATGTACACCTCTAATCATTGCTAGACCTGTTCATGGGCCAGGTTAATTCTTCAAGCTCGAAGCTCCGTTTAAAATTTAGAAGGATTTAAACAAAATTATTAGGCTTGAAAATGGGCTTAGGTAAAATAAAAATTAAAAATATGGGCTAAACTCAAGTTTGAACTTTCTAGGCTCGAGCTCAGCTCAACCCGGCTAGTTTTTAAGTTAATATTTTTAAATTATTTTTTTATATGTTCTATAATGTAAACATTAAAAAATGTTAAAATGATTATATATAAAAGTTTAATAAATAAAAAATATATTAAATTATTAAATATTAAATTAAAATAATATAAATATATATTTTAAAAAAATAATATGAGTAGTCTTAAAACAGGCTCAGGTTAACCATTTACAAATATAGATAGACTTGAGCACAATTTTAAGCTTATATTTTGAACCAGGCCGAGCTTGGATAGACATAAAGAATATTAATATTATGCATAAATCCAACTTGAACTCAATCTGATTCGGTTCATAAACACCTCTAACTATTTTCTTTTTATCAAATTTTATTTTTCAAAACATAACCGAAGCGTGTTTTATATAAATAAACAAATAAAAGCCCAAGCCTTACAAACGATCAAGGCCCAACAAAAGCCAGAAATCCTAATCCCAATCAAGAAAGCCCGGAGCAACTTCACTTTTTATTATGTTATGAAATTTGAGATTTTTTTTTAAATAAGTACTTTTTAGAATTTAAAATTTTTTATAAGTTTTTAAGAATTTTAGTTTTTTATAGGTTTAAGGACATAAAAAGTCCTCAAATGTTAAAAAAAAAGAAGCAATTAAGGCCTTTTTTTTTTGCACTCAATTGAGTACTTTTTTGCACTCAATTGAGTACTTAAACTTTTAAAACGCATTAAAAAAGCAATTAAGTCTTTTTTTTTCACTCAATTCGGTACTTGAACTTTTAAAATACTTAAAAGAGACCATTAAAATTTTTCAATAAAGCAATTAATCCTCTGCTCTTATTAAAAATTAGAAAAACTTAGAAATAATTATAAATAATAAATTTTAGAAAAATTATTAAATTTTAATAAAAATATAAAAAATTATAATTTATTAAATATTAGAATTTTTTATAAAAATTGTAAAAAAAAATAAAATGTAATGACCCAAAATTTACGGGCAACGGAAAAGTACATTATCGGCCCTCTGTCTTAGTAAACCGAGTTCGTAAATAATTATTAGAAATATTTATCAGTCTAGTGATGTGTTTAATTAGGTTTAAATTAGGTGAATTTAGCTTAATTAAGAGTAATTAGAAAAAAAGATTAAATTGAATAAGGGGTAAAAGTTGAATTATGGATCAATAGAAAATAAAAAGGATCAAAATGGAAATAAGCCATTTGCAATAGATGAGGCGGCAATTGAAAGAAAAATCTAGGATTTTTCTTTTAGATTTTTCTTTAATTAAGTATAAATTTTATAATTATTACTATTATATTATAATTTAATTTAAAGACAAGTAGGTAAATAAATAAAATAAAGACAATTGAATGGTAATAAAAATATACATATGTAATAATTATATTTTTATAATTGTAAATTAAATATTTAATTACTTTTTATTTAAGTAAATAGATATTTATTATTTATTAGTATTATTTTTATTAAATTATAATTTATATTAAATATTTTTGATATATTACGAAATAAATTGGAAATAGACAAGTGTATGGTGATTAAATGATACATATGTAATGCATATATTTTGTACAATTGTAATATATTTATTCAATTACTTTTTTATTTAAGTAAATAGAGTTTATACTAAAATATTAAATTATATGAAATAAATAAAATAAATTAAAATTTTAACAAATGTAGGGTGATGATTTAATACAAGTGTATTAAAAAAAATACATACATTTGTAATACTTATATTTAACTAGTAAATAGATATTTATTATTTATTATTATTAAATGAAAAGATATTTATTAATTATATAATTATATTATAAGATTTTTATATAATAATCAAATTAAATGGTGACAATTGTAATTTAAATATTTGTTATTAAATAGATATTTATTATAATTATTATAATGTATTATTATTAACTTTTATATATATATATATATATATATATAAGATATAAAGGAATAAAGGAATAAAGGAAACAAAAAGAAGAAAAGAACAGAGACTTTCGAAAGTAAGGAGAAAGAAAGAATAAAAAGAAAAAAAAGGGGGGGGGAATAGGGTTTTTAAAGTTTGGAATTTAACTTGGTAAGTCAATTAAGCCCTTTTTACTTAATTTTGATGTTTTAGAAGCTTTAGAACAAAGTTTTGTTGAAATTAAGTTGAGGTTTTGGAAGTTCTTAGGAGGTTTTGGAAGTTCTTAGGTTCTTGAACATAGTTCATGTTGAACAAAATGATGAATTAGGGGTTTAATTGAATGAATTTCAAGTTAGAATTGAATAAGGGATTAAATCGTAAAAGAAGCCATAAGTTTTACATAGTAGGGACTAAATTGAAAGAATTTTGAAATTAGGGATTTATGATGAAATTTTAATAGACATGTATAAGTTTGGTTGAAATTTGAGTAGAAATGAAGTATGAATTGAATTAGGAAAGTAGATAAATCTAGTTAGAACTAAATTGGAAATTAAGGTATAAATTAAATAGAAATCCAATTATTTATTGTAAATTATTTTTATTTTTCGTAGCTAACAAAAAACCCGAGGCATCGGCATACAAAGGAAAGGAGAAGGCTACTGAGGATTAAAACAAAAAATTCACGGTTTGTATTACTATAATTCAAATTATTTTTATTAAATGTTAAATTTTTAATTATATGTAAAGGTGAGCATGGGTCGGTCGGGTTCAGGCTAGGCCCGACCAAAATTTTAGGCCCGTTTGCTAGGCCTGGGCTGAAAAATGGGCCTAAAATTTTGCCCAAACCCGGCATGAATAAAAAAGTTAAAACCCGGGCCCGACCCAGCCCGACCATATTAATTTTTATATTATTTTTATATAATTTTAAAAAATATATAATACATCAAAAATATTAAAAATATTAAAATAAATACTTCCCAACGAATTGAAAATAAATTTTAAAAAATATGTATACTTAAATTTTAGCGACGTAAAATTTGGTTCGATCGCTAATTGAGGT